>JAREIS010000088.1:0-112500 GCA_030060385.1 Muscicapa striata striata
CCCGACTGATGGAGGTCTGGCGGGAAAGACAAACCCAGAGAGATGTTCCCAAAAATCAGGACAGGACCCAATTCCATGGAAATGCTTCCCAAAAATCAGGACAGACCCCAACCCAATGGCGATGTCCCCCAAAAAGCAGGACAGATCCCAAATCAGTGGAGATGCTTCTAAAAATCAGGACAGACCCGAATCCTATGGATATCCTCCCCAAAGAGCAGGAAAGACGCCAAAGTCGTGGGAATGTTCCCCAAAAATTAGAGCAGGCCATAATCCCATGGAAATGCTTCCCAAAAACCCAGGGAGATGCTCCCCAAAAATCAAGACAGACCCCAATTCCATGGAAATGCTTCCCAAAAAGCAGGACAGACCCCAAAGTCATGGGAATATTCCCCAAAAATCAGAACAGGCCCTAATCCCACTGGAGATGATTGGAATGGAAATTCCACGTGGATGCAGCTGGAATGGCTTGGAAATTATACAGGGATGGGATTGGGATGGGAATCCCACATGGAATCTGATAGAATGGTTTGGGAATGGTTTGGGAATGGTTCGGGAATTCAGGGAATTATGGGCTATTATGGATCCCATCCCATCCCACAGAGCTGGAGATTTCCAGGAGAAAATTCCCTGGAAATCCCAATCCCAAGTTTCCCTGTCCAGGCTGGGCTCACCCTGCCTTTTCCCAGCCTGTCCCTTCTGATCCCATTCCTTGGGATCCCTCGGGGGAGCAGAGCGGGACAATCCCCTCCCCCTCCCCCCAGCTCCTGATTCCAGGCGTTATTCCAGAGGCAGATCCAGGCTGGACACACCTGGAAGGGCCCCGGGAGCGTTGGGATCCCGGGAAATCCGGGAAAACCCCATCGGGGAGGGGCCGAGCCTCGGGAAAAGGGGATTTAATCCTGCTCTGGGAATGTGAGGTGGGAAAAGTGAGCGGGGCTGGCCGGAGGGACGGGAATTCTGCGGGATTGGGGAATATCGGGCTTGGGATTCATCCCATGGAAATTCCCGGCTCATCCCAGAGATGTCGGGCTTGGATCAGGGAATGGGGCCAGGGCGAGTTAAACCCGGCCTAAGGCGGGGCTGCTCCGCCTATGGAGCCCCGGCCGGGAGCTGGATCCTTGGGTTTGGGCTGGGAAATACAAACCTGCGACACTGCTGGGGACACCTGGGGACACCTGGGACACTGCTGGGGACACCTGAGACACTGCTGGGGACACCTGGGGACACCTGGGGACACCTGGGACACTGCTGGGGACACTTGAGACACTGCTGAGGACACCTGAGACACTGCTGGGGACACCTGGGACACTGCTGGGGACACCTGGGGACACCTGAGACACTGCTGGGGACACCTGAGACACTGCTGGGGACACCTGGGACACTGCTGGGGACACCTGGGGACACCTGAGACACTGCTGGGGACACCTGAGACACTGCTGGGGACACCTGGGACACTGCTAGGGACACCTGGGGACACCTGGGACACTGCTGGGGACACCTGGGACACTGCTAGGGACACCTGGGGACACCTGGGTCACTGCTGGGGACACTGCTAGGACACCTGGGGCACTGCTGGGGACACCTGGGTTGGTCCTGGGACGCTCCTGGACACTGGGGACACTCCTGGGACACACCTGGGGACACCTGGGACAATCCTGGGACACTCCTGGGACACACCTGGGGACACTGCTGGGGATATCTGGGACATTCCTGGGGACACCTGGGAACATCTGGGACACACCTGGGACATTCCTGGGGACATTCTTGGGGATACCTAGGGACACTGTTGGGACACTCCTGAGGACAAACCTGGGACACACCTGGGGACACTGCTGGGGACACCTGGGATGCTCCTGGGACACACCTGGGGACACACCTGGGACACACCTGGGACACCTGGGACAATTCTGGGACACACCGGGGACACTGCTGGGACACTCCTGGGGACACTGCTGGGACACTTCTGGGGACAGCGTGGATTCCCCAATCCCGGGAAAGCAGAATCCACTAATTAGAATTAAATAAATTTAATTATTCCTTTTTCCCGGCTCCCAGCCCCTTTCCCACCAATTTTCCCGCAGCTCCCGAGCTTCCTTCCCCCTTTTCGGGCTTTCCTGGGAAACCGAACCCTCCCGGCCCGCGCCTTTCCCGGTTTTTCCCCGCTGGTGACTTCGGAAAAATGCGGAAGTTCCAGAGAAATATTTTCCTTCAAATCCCCCTTTTTCAGGGTGGATTTCTCTCCCTTTCAAGGGAGATTTCTTGGATAATCGCTTGGAAAAATAACGCTCATTACCGCGGGATCTCCCATGGAAAACATTCCCACATCCACAATCTTCTTGGAATTGCAAGAGGAACCAACTTTTCATTAAATAATTCATCCCCGGGCTCTTTTGGGGTTGGTTTGGGTTTTTGGGTTTTCCCCATCCTTGAGTTGAAAATCGGGATCTGATCCTTGAGGTTTTCCTCTGAGTGACTTTCCAAGGAAATTTCTTCTACCTGGATGCGCTCCACTCCAGAAATGTAATGACATCCCTAAAAAATAAAATCAAAAATAAAAATAAGAAAAGGATTTTTTGAGGAGACTTCTAATACATAAAAATAATTTTTTTGAAAAAGGACTTTTTGTGGAGAATCATAATTAATTAAATCGCTGATTGGGTTCCAGACGGGTTTAATCAACCTGAGAGCATCTTTTCCATGGAGAAAATGAGATGTGGAGCCCTTTATCCCCCCCAAAAAAATCCTCATTTCCAAGTTGGAAACCCTCCCGCGAGGGATTCGGGGATAACGGGATGCTCCTAAAAAATCCCAAATAATTCCAGCCCGATCCCAGCTCGCGTTCCCGAGGGAATCGCGGCATTTATCGAGCAGGAACATACCTTAGGAAACCATGGAGATGCGGCGGGGAAGAGAGGAGCGGAATTCCCGCCGGGAAAGCTCCGGGAAGCGGGCGGGAATTGCGCGCCGCGCTCCCGATGGATGCCGGGTTTCATCCAGCGCTCCCCGGGGAGCGCGGAGAGCCGCGCTCGCCTTTTGTCCGCGAGGCAGAGCCGCGAAAAGATGGGAAAACTGGGAAAAAAAAAATACTGAAAAAATTCCAATTTCACCCCAAAAAAGGGTTTGGAGCGAGTGGCTCCTCCTGGAATCGGGATTTTGGGGTGATGGGTGGGGACATCGCTGTCCCCTCCCCTGGTGGGGACAATCCCTGTCACCCCCTGGCCCCCCACGGGGCGAACCCCGGGGTGCGGCCACCACCGACTCCCAGCAAAAAATATATTTTAATAAATATCATAATAAATATCATAATAAATGCTATAATAGATATAATAATAAATATCATTATAAATATCATGATAAACAAAATAATACGTAAATAAACTGATAATGATAATTATAATGATAATTATAATAATAAATTTAGCTCTTTGCGTGGCCACTGCTTGGAGCTACAAGAGAAAGTGGATTTTTTTTTTTTTTTTTTTTTTTTTGGCCTGAAAGTGCCGAATCTTCCCCCAATTCCAGGAGAACGGGGCGGGGGAAGGAGGGAAAACAAACGCGGCGATTGAAGTGAGGGATTTTCCTGCTCGGGCTCGGCTCCCGGAGTTTCACCTTCCCCCAGCGCCGGCAGAGCAGAAATATTTAATTTTCAACTTTATTCCCAGGCTCCTTCCCCCCTATCCTGGCTGATAATTGAATTAGGGCGGCAGGAATGCGGCAGGGCTGCGGGCTGGTCCCGAGCTTTCCCCCCCAAAAAAACCTCCGGGAATTGGCGTTTTTTGGGAAGGAGGGAAGGTTTTTTTGGGAAGGAGATTTATTTGCGTTCGCCAAAGTCGCGCCTGAGCCGGGCTCAGAGTTCGGGCGCAACTTGACACCTCGGGAAGAATTTTAAAGAATTTAAAACCGTTTTTTTTTTTTTTTTTCATCCTCACAGTGCCCCGGTTTGTTTTTTATTGAGGAGGGGGATTGAGGATGGAAAGGAGGAAAACCCCAAGCGCGCAGGTTTAGGCGCGGCTTTAGGCCGAGCTGAGGAAGAAGCTGAAATTGGGCTCCAGGCCGGGCTTTAAACCCAAAGCGGAGTCGGGACGGGCTGGGGGGGGTCAGGACGGGGTTTGGGGAGCGCGTTTGGGGCCGGGCAGGGCCAGCGCCACCCCCGGCCCCTCCGGGGGGATTTTGGGGAGGGGGCGGCGGGGCCGAGCCCCTTTAGAGCTGCGAACAAAAGGCAGCGCCGGCGCCGGCGTCACGTCCCGCTGCGCGCCCCTTCCCGCGGCTCCCCGAGCTTTTGGGGCAAAATCGGGAATTCTCCGCCCGGCCCGGCCCGGGCCCGCCCCGTAATTAAACCCGGTTGTTAATTAATGAGACACCCGGGCTGGGGAAGGAGCGGGGTCGCTGGGCCGGTCCCAAATTCGGCCCCACTGAGCCGGGGGTTGGGGTGAGGGATGGGAAAAGGGGGAAAAGCGGGTCCGAAGCCCTTGGAGGGAGCGGGATGAGGGGTGGGGAGCACCGGGGACCTTCAGGGAGCATTGAATTAACTTATTAATTTATTTATTTATCGTATTTATTTCTTATTATTCCGTTTATTTATTATCTGATTTTTTTTATTTCTCACAATAAAAATTTAAATTTTAACCTGTTTTAATTGCTATTTACATTCATTTTTATTCCTTTCAATTACTAGTAATTTCTTTTTAAGTCTTTATCTATTTCTTAAATCCTATTTTTATCTCCGATTTTAATTTATTTTAAATTTCCACTTTTTAAAAATTTTACTTTATTTTTCAGTGCACCCCTAGCCGTGCTCAGCCCATGCTCCGCCCGCTTTTCCCCTCCTGGAATCCACTTGGGGGAGGGAAAAAAAAACCTAAACCCACAAAATTAAAAAAAAAAAAAAAAAAAAAAAAAAACAGAATCGCGAAAATTCTAAATTTTTCCTGCTCCGCTTCACCCCACTATCTTTTCCAGCAGCTCGAGCTTTGCATGAAGAGCCCAAGAATGACTAAAAACATCCCAAAAAATCTTCTGCGAGGAGCGCGGGGCTCCGCTCCCATTGGTGCCGGGGCAGGGCGCGGATCCCCCTTCCCATAAAAGAAAGGAGCCGGAGCCTATCAGAGCCCGCCCGTCCTTCCCACCGCCCCAAGTTCCCCGCCGGAGCAACTTCCAGCCCCCTCCTCCTCCTCCTCCTCCTCCCCCTCTTCTTCCTCCTCCTCCTCCGTCCCTCCAGCGCTGCCACAACCGCGCCGCGAGGAGGAAGAACCGCAGCGCACGGAGCGAATCCGGGGGGCCGCGGCTCCCCCCGCTCTGCCCCCCGCCAGCCCTAAACCAGCCCTGAGCCAGCCCTAAACCAGCCCCGAGCCAGCCCTAAACCAGCCCCGAGCCAGCCCTAAGCCCAGCCCAGCTCTCAGGCAACTTGGGCCGTGCCTGCTCCTCCCGGGTGACATTCCAGCGGAGCGGCCGCTCGGGACACAGCCCCCAAACTTTCCCGGCAATTCCTGGTGGGTGATCCCCCCTCTATCCCCACCCCTCTCATTCCGAGCCTTGCAGCGTTTTGATTTTTTTTTCGCTTATTTTTGTTTTATTATCGTTGTCGTTATTATTATTTTTTTTTTCCTGGGTGTTTTTCGGGGTTTTTTCACGCTCGGAGCCCAGATTTCTCCCTTGTTTTGCAGCCGCTGGAAAGGCTGGGAAGGTCGGAAGAGGCGGCCCCGCTGCCCCCCCCGGTTGTGCCCGGTGTCCCCCCAGCCCCGGTTCGCACCGGAGCCCCTCGGCCGCCGCCCCCCGACCATGGCAGCGCTGCCCGGGACGGTGCCGCGGATGATGCGCCCGGCGCCGGGGCAGAACTACCCCCGCACTGGCTTCCCGCTGGAAGGTAGGTCTGGAAAACCTGGAAAAGAGCTGGAATTACCGGGAGGGGAGCTTAGGTTTGGAAAACGCCGCTCCATCCCTCTGAAATTACCGGGGGGTTAGGGTTGGAAAAGCGCCGCTCCATCCCTCTGGAATTTTTTGGGGGGTTAGGGTTGGAAAAGCGCCGCTCCATCCCTCTGGAATTTTTTGGGGGGTTAGGGTTGGGAAAGCGCCGCTCCATCCCTCTGGAATTTTTGGGGGGGTTAGGGTTGGGAAAGCGCTGCTCCATCCCTCTGGAATCACCCGGGAAGGGCCCTCGGGGCGGGGGGTGCGGCTGAACTCCGCTCCTGGGGGGTTCCCAAAATTTTCCCAACTTCCCAGCCCTACCCAGCCGCGAATTCCCGGGATGTGCTTTGCTGTTTTCCCGTGTTTCGAGTATTCCCGGGCATCTCGCAGGAATTTTGGAGCAGCTTCTCCCGTTTTGGGGTTTTTTGGGGGTTGTTTTTTTAACGTCCCGACAATTCCACCTCCGCATCAAAGCGAGGGAAAACAACCAAACTGTTGGGATTGAACTTTTCGGAGGGGGAAAATAGGAATAAAAACCTTTATCCGGGGGGCTCCTGGAGCAGCGGGAAGCCGGGATGTCCTTGGCCGGCGCTGGCGAAGCGGGGACTCGGGAGCTGTCACCGCGCCGAGTGTCACCCATCCTCCCTCCGCCGTGCCTTTGTCACGCGGGGGGCGATTATTTCCAGGCACACACATTCCCAAAAAAAAAAAAAAAAAAAAAGGAAAGAAAAAAAAAAAAAAAAAAAAAGGCAAATTTCTAGCCGGGACACCTCTGGCCGCATTTATTAAAAGCGGGGAAAATTTCATCCCGCCCGTGCTCAAGTGGCGAATCGCAAACCCGCGGAAAACCACGCAGGCTGCAAAACACACAGGGCGCGGGGATTTGCTGAAGTGCTTTTCTGTAGCAAATGAAGTAAAACAGACGGCAAGGGAAAGGATCAAAGGATTACAACAATATTTGCACAACATGACTGGGAATAATGAAAGGAGAGAGCGGCCGGCGCTTTTAGCGGCTCTTGAATGTAAAATTGGCCACTCGAGTGTTATCTGTCGATAATGATACATCCAGGGAGCGCCGGCCAAAGTGACTCGGAATTAGCGGTGCATGATTCTCGCTAAATCGCCAGGCAATTTCTGGAATCGACTTTTCTTTGTAGCAGGAGAGGGGAAAAATAAATTATATATATAAAGAAAAAAAATTAAAAATCCGCCCCTCTCGCCTCGCCTGGCGCTCGCCCCCTCCAGACTCGCGCAAATTACCCAGCTGAGTTCTGCCCCCTCCCGTCCTTCCTCCCCTTCCTTTTTGCCTTAATTTCCAGCCTGTGAAATCGTATTAATCTGTGAGATCTGCGGCGCGAGATGTTCGATAAATTGGGGAGGGGGTGAAGGAGCCGCCGCCGCCCCCGCGCCCGGAGAGGCGGCGGCGAAGCGGCCGCGGGGTAAAAACTCCCCGAAACCCACCCAAAAAAACCCCAAACCACCCCCAAAAAAAGTGCCCCGAGGGTGTTTCAGAGGTGATTTCCAAAAGTTTGTTTGAAAGCGGAGCTCCGTAAATGGAGGCGAGAAGCGCAGGGAGGTTTTTTGGGGGAGAAATGGGAAGTTTTGGGAGGGTTTTGTTGTGCGGGTTTGGATCTCCTCGTGTTTCAAACTCCGGGAATGATTTTAAACCAAAGTGTGAAATCCCAAATCCGGACAAATTCACAGAGATGGACACACACACGGGGGATGTCTCGGGGATGGGCGAGCCATTCGGGGGGAATTTTTATTTTCCCACTTTTCACGGGAAAACGTCCCGCTTGGCGCCGGGATAAAAAACCACCGGCATAAACAAACACCGGGAAAACCACGGAGCGCAGGGCACGGGCGAGAGTTTCCCCCTTCTTTTAAACCTCCAAATCCCGGGAGAGATGCGGGATGTGCGGGGAAGGACACGCCGGATTTTTCCCCTCTATTTAAACTTTTCCCCCGGTTTTTTTTGGTCCTTTTTTTTTTTTTTTTTTTTTCTTCCCTGTGTCCCTCGCAGTGTCCACCCCGCTGGGCCAGGGCAGGGTGAACCAGCTCGGAGGGGTTTTCATCAACGGGCGCCCGCTGCCCAACCACATCCGCCACAAGATCGTGGAGATGGCGCATCACGGCATCCGGCCCTGCGTGATCTCCCGGCAGCTCCGCGTCTCCCACGGCTGCGTCTCCAAAATCCTCTGCCGCTACCAGGAGACCGGATCCATCCGGCCCGGGGCCATCGGCGGCAGCAAGCCCAGGGTGAGTGCGCTGCGGGCAGCGCGCCCCAAAATTCCGCCTTTTCCCGGGGGTCAGCGCGAGTTTTCCAAGCGGCTTTTTGTGGTTTTTTTTTTTTTTTTTAGGGGGGAAGGGTTTGAGTAAGGCTGCGATTTTCGGCCTCTGATGGGGAGAAAGTGGGGCCCGAGTTGGAGGTGATGAATGGATTAAAGTGGTTTCTTTTTTTGTTGCTTCCACGTGCAACAAGTGGTGCGCACTGGAGCGATTCCAGCGGGGTGTGGGGAGCCGGGAATCCGCGATTGTCTGTGGATAGGAAATCCCACAAACACCCCAAAAACATCCCCTGTACCCCTCCCCGGAGCTCAGGGTAATCCCACCCTGCCGGTTCTCCCGACCCCCAGACACCCCACTTCTAGGATTTGGGGGAGCGAGGCCTTTCCCCAGCTTCATTTCTCTCCTTTCCTGCTCCCAATCCTCATTTTCCACCCCAAACCCCGCAGCCAGGGCTGAGCTGCTCCGCTCAGCGCTTCTTTTGAATTAAAAGCGCTTTTTTCCCCTGCTCTCTCTCCCTTCCCGTCCGTCCGCCCCCGCGGGGACACCCCGGCGCCCTTGGTCACAAAAGCAGGTCGCGACTCCCGACGTGGAGAAGAAAATCGAGGAATACAAGCGGGAGAACCCCGGGATGTTCAGCTGGGAGATCCGGGACCGGCTGCTCAAGGACGGGCACTGCGACCGCAGCACGGTGCCCTCAGGTGAGAAGGCAGCTTGGCCACAGCCCCGCGGCTCCGAGGGATGTGGGCGGGAACGGGGATCCCACGGGAAAGGATTTCCAGAGGATCCAAACACGCTCCTGGTTTTGCTTGGATGGAGGGGGGAAATCACCCCAAGCAAACCCCGGCACTGGGGGGGATTTGTGGCCTGGCTGCTGCAAAACCAAACACAAACAAAGCCCCTTCTCCCAACTTTTTCCAGCTCCCTGGAAAGCCGGGGGATGCTGGGGCTGGGGGAGACTTGCAGAGGAGCCCCCCAAATCCAGGGGGAAAGGGGAGCCCGAGTTGTCCCCCTGGGATTTGCGCTGTGAGGGCCGCACAGCAGAGTCCCCATGGGGCAGAGATCCGAGAGATCCCGAGAGATCCAGGGATTCATGAGATTCCGTGAGGTTCCATGAGATCCCCAGAGACCTAGAGAGATCCAGAGATCCATGAGATTCCATGAAATCCCCAGGGACATAGAGAGATCCAGAGATGAGATCAGTGAGGTCTCCGGAGATCAGGAGATCCATGAGATCCCCAGAGATCCACGGGGAGCGAGGCCGGATCCCAAAGCTCGGCCTGCAGGATGTGTTTGGGGTCCGGGGGGCTCTGCCCATCAGCTCCCTGTGGATTTTGGGGCGGCTCTGTAGGGCCAGAGCAGGCCCGGAGCTCCATCACCGCTGTGGGAATTTGGGAATTGCGGGGATTTTGCGAGATTTGTGGTGGCCCTGGGGACGTGCCTGTCCCGGGACGCGGGGACATCCCGCATGTGGTGACCAGCGGGTCCCACTGCGGGAATTTGGGGATTCGGAGATGCCGGCAGGTGCATTCCCATGGGAAGAGCGGCATTCCCGGCGGTTCCCACTTTTCCCAGGCAGCTTATACTCGCCTTTCTGCCTTTGACTGTCCGAGGTTTAGTGAGTTCGATTAGCCGCGTGCTCCGCATCAAATTCGGCAAGAAAGAGGAGGACGAGGACTGCGACAAGAAGGAGGAGGACGGTGACAAGAAGGCCAAGCACAGCATCGACGGCATCCTGGGCGACAAAGGTACCGCGCGTGCCCGCGCCGCGCCGGGGGGGGACAGCGGGGACACGGCGGGGGTGGCTCCGGAGCCGCCCGGTTTGGCTTTTCCCAAAAAATCCCTGCAGGGAGCGGGGCCAGCGGCGCTGCCAGGAGGTGGGAGAGTTGTCGGTGCTTTGCTCGGGATCAATTATCCAAAAAAAAAAAAAAAAAAAAGGCCGGGAATGGCCGGAGGGGGGGAGAGGCACCTCGGAGGCCGTAAATGAATTTGTTAAACAGATTTCGCTGCCGCCGCCTAAGTGGTCCCCTGGAACCGGGGCTGACAGGTGACCGATGGCGCCGATCAATATCAATTAGGGACGGGAGCCGCGAGCGCCGCCGGGCACCCAGGGGACACGGGGGGTCCCCCGAGCCGCCAGGCACCCCCGAATTATCCTGGGAAAAATGACCCAGGGAAAAGCATCCAGCTTTTCCTGAAATGAGAAATGATCCGGGGGATGTGATGCAGGGAAAATGCTGCCGTGCTGGAGGGGGAAGGCTCCGAGCCAGGCTCTGTTATCACCTCCCAGAGCCGGCAGGAAAATTCCAACTTTTCCCAGCTGGGAATGTGGACTTGGGGGCGGGAGTTGGAGAGCGCGCAGCGCCGCGGTTCCAAAACAAAACAAAACCCAACCAAACAAAAAAGAAGGCGGAATTTTGAGGGAGCATCCGCGAGATTCGTCAGGGAAAAAAAAAAGCGGAGTTGGAGCCGCTCGGGTCGGGCACGGAACGAGCGCCGCGTGCCGGAACTCGGCGCCTTTTTGGGGGCGAAAACGGCGATTTTGGGAGTCCCGAGCAGCGGGAAATTGGGATTTGCCAAAACTTCGGTTTTCTCCCGAATGGGCGCAAAGCGAGGACGGGCTGGGGTTGAGCGGAGTTGGAATTTTGGGGGATTTGTGGCATCGGCGCTGTCGGGTGAGCGGGATTCTCCCCCAGTCCCGCCGTGGAAATCGCTCCCAAACTTTGCCCGTCGCTCCCAAATTTCCCCCAATTTGGGACAAGTGGGGCAATGGTGACGTGGGGGAATTTTGGGGCAGAAAAGGCTCCCCCGAGCCGCGCTCACGGGAGTTGAAAATGAAGGTGCACAAAAGAGGTTTTATTTTATTTAATTTTATTTTTTAAAGGATCCGATCCCTTTCCCCCTCCCTCCTCTTTTCCCAACCTTGAAGATGAACTTCACTCACAAAGACCTTCGAGTCTATTGAAGCTTTATAAGGAAAAGATTCCTGACCACAAAAGCAAACAGCAGAGGGAAGGGAAAAAAAAAAAAAAAAAAAGTGAGAAAAGAAAAAAAAGAAAGGAAAAAAAAAAGAGGGGGGAAAAGGGGGAAAAACCCGAGGCTGCCTTAAAAATGGAGTAAAGGGATGGGGGAGGGAGGGCGCGTCCATTCTCATTCAAAATTCCGCGAGGAGGAGAAAAACTTTTGGACAAAGGGCCGAGGACGGGAAGAAAGGGAGATAAATTATTCAAAACTCCCTGCTGTTAGATAGTTTTGTAATATTATCGGAGCGGCTGCTGCAGAAAGGCAGAGCCGTTGGACGCTGCAAAATGTTGCTGTGATTTGGGAAAGGGGCGATGCTCATTTGCAAATCGGGGCCATTGTGTCCGCCAGAAGCTCCCCCGCTCACTTTCGGGGTGATTTTAGTTTTATTAAAAGGGGGGAAAAAGAGGTTTTTTTTGGGGGTTAAGTTGTGTTTTCAGCCAGGCTCGCCGCTCGGAAAAATATCTTTATTTTTGAAACAGCGGGTTGGGTTTTTTTTTTTTCTCCCTCTGTCCTCGCGTTTACCCCTAAAAGAACAGACAAAAAAATTAAAAAAAAATAAGAATGAAGGAGCGGGGAGCTTTTTATCCCTGATTAGCACGCAAGAAGTGCGTGTCAAGAGGCAAAACAAAACGCTCCCTTCTGCCTTCATGGGTGAGGCCGCGGACAAATCAAACACGAGCCCCCGTTCCTGGATGAAAGGGGGCTAATTTGGGCAAATTCCCGCGGCCGGAGCCTGTGGAGCGCCGCGCTCCCTCCGAGCGCGCACAATCTTTCCCGGCCCCGCAGAGAAATCCCAATTTTTCCGCAATTCTCAGTTTTTTTATCGCCGTCCCGGCCGTCGCGTCGAGGAGAAATCCCCCAAAAACCGCTTGAATTGGGGGAAATTTGGGGTCCTGCACGTCTCCAAACTCGCGTCTCCAACAGGAGCGTCCAAAATTCCGAATTTCCCGCTGCCCGGGCGGATTTTAACGCCTGGGAAAGTGTTAATGGCCCCAATTAAGATAATTGATGATCCCGCTTGTAAAACACTGGCAGGCGGCGGCTGCGCGCTGGAAACGCCGCGGTTTCTGCTCGGGAAAAAAACCGCAATTTCTGCTCGAAAAAAACCGCATTTTCTGCTGGAAAACAACGCGATTTTACATCCCTCAATTAAAATCTCATCAGGGCTGTTTCTGCCTCCGCACAGTTTTTATTTCCAGGTGGCTCCCACCAAAACAAACCCAACCTCGCGCTGCTTGAGGGAGATTTTTATTTATTTTTTAAAATCAATTTCTCCTTCACCCTCCGAGAAGGGAAAAAAAAAAAAACAACAAAAAAACTTTGGGTTTGGGTTTGCTTTTTTCTTTTTTTTTTTTTAAAATTTTTTTTAAATTTTATTTTTCTTTTCCGCTCCGTGGCGGGTTCTCCTCGCGGGGAGCCGGGGGAAGACAGCCCTAAATGCTCTCTCTTTTTAAGTGGGAAAGAAAGCTTCCACCCTGCGCCTGTTTCTTTCTATCGTCTGCTTGGCATTTAATAATGTTAAGACTTATTAGAGCTGGTAATGAAAACTGTGGCTGTTGAATAGGGAGCTGTGTTGGAGAAGGGTGTAATAGCTCCAAGGCATGCTAAGAAATGTATTTATCCCCAATCAGTACTCACTCTCTGAGTTCCCAGCACAAACGTTAAGTTGAAGGGTTTTAAGGCAGATTAAATTGAGCCTTTATTTCTTTGCACTTTCATCTTTAAACGGCTCACTCCAGCTAGCCCTGGGCGGATATTCATGAGGCTTCACTTTGGGTTTTTTTTATTTTTTTTTTTTTAATATATGTTTATTTTATATATATATATATCTCCTCGTTAAGAGCGAGTTGTTGTTACTATTTGTTGTTATTATTATAATTATGATTATCTGGGGTTGTTGTCATTTATCAGGGAGGGGATGCGGCGCTCTCTCCCTTGCTGGGGGTGGAATTTGGGCACCCCCAAATTTCGGGGGTTGGTGGGGAGGGGCAGAAGGTGCTGGGGGGGGGAATTGATTGAGACCAGACCCGGGGGGGTCTCCGGAGGGTCCCCCCGGGCAGCAGCGGGGACGGGCAGCGCTGCCCCCCCGGAGCCCCCCGGGGACCCCCGGCTTTGGTTTTTTGGGATGGAAACTCGGATTTTTAGGGGATTTTCCGCGCTCCGCTCTGTGCCCCCCGAGTTTGTGCTCTCGGCCGGTTTTGGGGGAAAAGCGGCGCGGTCAGGGTTCGGATTTTGGGGGAAAGCTGGAGAGGGGCGGGATTGGGGTTCCGAATTTGGGGGATAGCGGGACAATGGTGGGATTTGGGTTCCGGATTTTGGGGGAAAGCGGGACAATGGTGGGATTTGGGTTCCGGATTTTGGGGGAAAGCGGGGCAGTGGCGGGGTTTGGGTTCCGGATTTTGGGTTTGGGGTTCCGAATTTGAGGGAGAGCGGCGGGATCGGGGTTCCTACACTGTGGGGAGAGCAGCGGGTTTGGGGTTCCGAATTTGGGGGGAGAGCAGCGGGTTTGGGGTTCCGAATTTGGGGGGAGAGCAGCAGGTTTGGGGTTCCGAATTTGGGGGGAGAGCAGCGGGTTTGGGATTCCGAATTTGGGAGGAGAGCAGCGGGTTTGGGGTTCCGAATTTGGGGAGAGCGGCGGGACCGGGGTTCCCTGGAGCTGGGGACAGTGCGGGAGGGGGGACAGGGACAATTCCAGCCGGGAGCTGCCAGCTCCGCTCCCGCCGGGTTTTTGGGGAGCAGGGGGTTTGGAGAGTCCCGCCCGCTTTGGGGGAGCTCAGGAGGAGCAGACAGAGAAAGGGGGACCCCCACACCTGGGCTGGGGCTTTGTTCCCGAGCCGGGCGTGAGGCAGGAGGGGCTGCGGGGCCGATTTATCAGCAAACAATCGGCGCGGGTTTAAAAACCAACACGCGGCTCCTCTGTAAATGTGTGTTTAGAAGCGCGGGGGGGGCCGCGAGCAGACACTTCATCAAATCAAGGGATTACCAAAGGTTGGCAATCTAATCAAACAGAGCCCAGGCGGGATTTGTGAGTGTTGCGAGCGGGATCAGCTCTAATAATGGGGGGCAGGAGAAGAGATAGGGAGGTGTCAAGCAATTCATTGGCTTTAGGCTGAGTTATTCTGTGCATATTTCAGGCCGAGAGGAGAGGGAAGAGAGGGAAAGAGGAATTAAAAAAATGTAGGGAGAGGGAGGGGGGGGCTGGATGCGGGCGCACACGGAGCTTACATGTCACAAAAAAAGCTGAGACAAATGAGGTACAACAATAAACACAGATAACAATTACAAAGGCAAACAGTGGCTTTTGGGAACGGGAACCTGGGCTACATAAACAAAGTCGGCAAATGTTCGCAAGATAAACTCCTGCCTAAATCGAGTGTGACGGGGAGGAGAGAAGAGAGGAGGAGAGATAAGGCTGGAGAGGGGAATAAACGAGAATAATCGAACACGAGGCGTTTGAAAAAACAAACTTGAGACAAGGATGCGGCGAGCGGGGCTCGGCTGCACGGGAGGGAGCGAAGGAACAGCGGGGAGATGTCCGAGATCCCGGGTTCCTTTGGGGTTTTTCCTCTCTTTCCCTCATTTTTTTTGGGGGGGGGAGAAGCAAAGGATCCATCGTGGAGCGGGGGAAGGGGAAGGGAAATGTCGGGATCAGAGGCAGGTGGGGAGCCCCGGACGGCAGAGGAAGCGCGACGGAGACCCTTGAATGTGGAATTCGGAGGGGATTTCATTACCCAGGGAGGGTGGGAAACAGATTTTGGGTGAAGGGAGGAGATGGAGCTGCGATAGAGCAGCGCAGGAAGGAAACGGGGAGGTCTCGTCCTAATCCCAGGTTTGCCCCTAATTGGGCCGGGAGGGAGGGGGCAGAGATGGAATTGAGGCAGGAAAAGCTGAGAGGGAAACGCGTGATCCAGGGGTTGCTGCAAACAAACAGATCTCCCCAAAAAAACGCCGCTTTTAACCCGAAATCATCTCAAGGAGCGGCTCGAGGCCGCGCTGGGTCTCGCTCTCCCCGTTGAGGGTCTTTTCCAAGCGGGAATTGCGCTCCGGAGAGGGGAGAGAGACGTGTCTGCAGCGTGGTTAAAGGAATTAGATATTTACCAGTTGGAAATAAGCCTGGCTATGGAAAAAAAAAAAAAAAAAAAAAAAAAAAAAAAAAAGAAAAGAAAGTGGCGGGGGGAGAGAGAGCGCGAAGATGAGACGGGAGAACACTTCAAACGAATTCATCATCTGGAGTGGCGAAGGGGAGATTTAGAGACAGTATTGGGAAGTTATTTAGATATTAATAACATATTTTCCTGAGGCGTCAGGAGTGCCTCCATACGCACTTTTCCCTCGCAGCTATTTGGCTGGGTGAAATATGGGAGACCCAAATGTTGGGGAGAGATAACACAATCAGCCGAGCCCTGGTCCTGCGACTGCATCACGGCGTTAAACCCGGATTAACCTCCCCTTCCTCCCCCTCCCCCGCCGCCGTTTCACACCCTCCCCCCCCCCCAAATTCCACCCCCACGAGAAGCTTTTTCCAAATTTTTCAGGGGAATTTCCGCGGCAGGGTTTTAAAGCACATATAAGAGCGGCCTTGAAGCGGGAAGGGACTTACTCTGGCATTAGGGTGAAGGATCTTGGGGAAAATTGCGTTTGCCACAAAAGAAAAAAAAAAAAAAAAAGAGCGCATCAGGGCCCCTCCGCAGACCTGGGCTTTGCAGATATTCTGTATTTAAGGACATTATTCTTAAAAAGAAGTGAGGAGAAAAAGCCCGTTTCAATCAGCTGCCACTTTTCTCTCCTCACCCCCCACGAGGTTTTAGTCGCCTTTAAAAAAAAAAAAGGTTTTTATTATAATTTTTATTAAATCGCAACTTCACCCTGGTTTGGGCTCTGGAGTTTTTGGGGGGCGAGGGGATGCTGAGGGGGTCAGGAAAGGAGGGATGCGAGGCGGGGAAGCGGCTGAGGGGGCTGTGACCCCCCAGAATTGGGGTTTTTGGGGAGCTGCTCCCCCCTCATCCCCGGAAAAAGCAGCGATGGAGGAGTTGGGAAGCGCAGGTGCAGCTCCGGGAGGGCGCAGAACTCGGGATGGGGATGCGGTTTTGCCGGGGGGAGGGAGGGTCGGGGTATCCCCCTCCCAAAAAACCTTCCTCCTCCTCCTCCTCCTTCTCCTCCTCCTCCTCCTCCTCCTCTTCATCCCCTCCTCATCCCAAGGCTGGCGCTCGGCGGGGCCGCGCCACAAAGGGAGCTGGATGTCACTAATGCCAGCTTATAAAGACATTTGTCACCCGGAGTTGGGGACAAGGCGGGAAGGAAGGGCGGGAGCCGCCAGCGGAGCGGGGTTTGGGAGGTGCGGGGGATGATGGTGATGAGGAGATGATGATGATGAGGAGATGATGATGATGAGGATGATGATGATGGATTTTGGGGGCACCGCCTGGGACTGACCCGTGCACTTGAACGGCGCTCGGGGCTCTCGAGAGGGACGAGGGGGTTTGGGGCTCCTCGGGGAGGGTTTGGGGCTCCTCGGGGAGGGTTTGGGGCTCCTCGAGGTGGATTTTGGAGCTCTTTGGATGGAGCTTGGAGCTCCTCCGGGAGGGTTTGGAACTTCTCAGGGAGGGTTTGGAGCTCCTCGGAGTAGTTTGGAGCTCCTCGGTGAGGGTTTGCAGCTCCTGGAGGAGGCCTTGGAACTTCCCGAAAGGGAGTTTGGAGCTCCTCGGGGTGGGTTTGGAGCTCCCTGGGCAGAGCTGGAGCTCCTCGGGGTAGTTTGGAGCTCCTCGGAAGGGTTGGAGCTGGGTTTGGAGCTCCACGGGGAGGGTTTGGTGCTGGGTTTGGGGCTCCTCGGGGAGGGTTTGGTGCTGGGTTTGGGGCTCCTCGGGGAGGGTTTGGTGCTGGGTTTGGGGCTCCTCGGGGAGGGTTTGGAGCTGGGTTTGGGGCTCCTCGGGAGGGTTTGGTGCTGGGTTTGGAGCTCCTCGGGGAGGGTTTGGTGCTGGGTTTGGAGCTCCTCGGGGTAGTTTGCAGTTCCTCGAGGAGGCTTTGCAGCTCCTTGGGGAGGGTTGGAGCTCCTCAGGAAGGGTTTGGAGCTCCTCGGGAAGATTTGGTGCTGGGTTTGGGGCTCCTCTGGGTAGGTTTCAGGCAGGGCTCGGTGCTGGGTTTGGGGCTCCTCGGGGAGGGTTTGAGGCAGGGTTTGGGGATCCTCGGAGGGGGTTTGGTGCTGGGTTTGGAGCTCCACGGGGTAGGTTTGAGGCAGGGCTCGGTGCTGGGTTGGGGCTCCTCGGGCAGGGTTTGATGCTGGGTTTGGGGCTCCTCGGGGAGGGTTTCAGGCAGGGTTCCGTGCTGGGTTTGGGGCTCCTCGGGGAGGGTTTCAGGCAGGGTTCCGTGCTGGGTTTGGGGCTCCTCGGGCAGGGTTTGGTGCTGGGTTTGGAGCTCCTCGGGGTAGGTTTGAGGCAGGGCTCGGTGCTGGGTTTGGGACTCCTCGGGCAGGGTTTGATGCTGCGTTTGGGGCTCCTCGGGCAGGGTTTCAGGCAGGGTTCCGTGCTGGGTTTGGGCTCCTCGGGGAGGGTTTGGAGCTGGGTTTGGGCTCCTCGGGCAGGGTTTGGTGCTGGGTTTGGGGCTCCTCGGGGAGGGTTTCAGGCAGGGTTCCGTGCTGGGTTTGGGGCTCCTCGGGCAGGGTTTGATGCTGAGTTTGGGCTCCTCGGGCAGGGTTTGGTGCTGGGTTTGGGGCTCCTCGGGGAGGGTTTCAGGCAGGGTTCCGTGCTGGGTTTGGGCTCCTCGGGGAGGGTTTGATACTGGGTTTGGGCTCCTCGGGGAGGGTTTCAGGCAGGGTTCCGTGCTGGGTTTGGGGCTCCTCGGGGGAGCCGCACCCCCGGGACGGCGTGGCCAGGCCAGTGAGAGGGGAACTCGCCCAAGCCCGGGCTCGGAGCAGCCGGGGTGGGTGAGGAGAGGCGGAGGCCGCAGGAGGAAATGGAGGCTCCGAGCCTTTGATCCTCGGCTGCTCTCCCTTATCGGGAACAGCCGCGCCACAAAGGAAGTTCATCACATCACAGCGGCTCGCGCCGCTAATTAGCGGCCGCTGCGGCTGCCGGGGCGAGCGGGATCTGAGGCCGCGCGTTCCGGGCTCGGCCGCCTCATCCATCGGGAACAGCGCTGGGAATTGAGTCGGGAATATCACTGACAGTATCATTCGGATTTATCACCGGGAATAGAATTTGAGATATGGTTCGGAATATCACTGAGACTGTTATTCGGAGTATCATTGATAGTATCATAAGGAATATCATTGGGAATATAAATTGGGGTATAATTTGGAATATCATTGAGAGCATCATTGGGGATATGAATATCATTGGGGTATAATTTGGGGATATCATTTGGGATATCATTGGGAATATCATTTGGAATACCATTGAGAGTATGACTGGGAATATAATTTGGAGTATCATTTGGAGTATATTTGGAGTATCACTTGGAATATCATTGAGAGCATCATTGGGATGTGATTTGGGGATATCATTGGGAATATCATTTGGGATACAATTTGGAAATATAATTTGGGATATCATTGAGAGTATCATTTGGAAATATCACTGGGAGTATAATTTGGAATAATGTTGAGAGCATCATTGGAAATATCATTTGGAATATCATTGGGATATAATTTCGGATGTCATTGGGATATGATTTGGGATGTCATTGGGAATATAATTTGGAGTACCGTTGAGAGTATCATTGGGAATATAATTGGAATATCATTGGGAATATCATTTGAGATGTAATTTGGAATATAATTTAGAATATAATTTGGGATGTCATTGGGAATATAATTGGGAATTCCTGCCTCTCAGTGTCTCCAGGGCAGGGCAGGGCAGGGCTCGGCTCTCTCTGATGGAATCCGCAGCTGCTGGGAGATTTTGGGCTCACGGAGCTGTTGGGAGCGTGGCTTTTCCCAGGGAAACGTTGGGAAAGGATTCCCGAGCAGAGCAGCCAGGGTTTGCTCGGGAGGGGGGAGGGGGGGAAGAGGCAGGGATGGAGAGATGAGGGGATGGAGAGAGGTGGGATGGAGAGATGAGGGGATGGAGAGAGGTGGGATGGAGAGAGGAGGGGATGGAGAGATGAGGGGATGGAGAGAGGTGGGATGGAGAGATGAGGGGATGGAGAGATGAGGGGATGGAGAGAGGTGGGATGGAGAGATGAGGGGATGGAGAGAGGAGGGGATGGAGAGAGGAGGGGATGGAGAGAGGTGGGATGGAGAGAGGAGGGGATGGAGAGAGGTGGGGATGGAGAGAGGAGGGGATGGAGAGAGGAGGGGATGGAGAGAGGTGGAGATGGAGAGATGAGGGGATGGAGAGAGGAGGGGATGGAGAGATGAGGGGATGGGGAGATGAGGGGATGGAGAGAGGAGGGGATGGAGAGAGGAGGGGATGGAGAGAGGAGGGGATGGAGAGAGGAGGGGATGGAGAGATGAGGGGATGGAGAGATGAGGGGATGGAGAGAGGAGGGGATGGAGAGATGAGGGGATGGGGAGATGAGGGGATGGAGAGAGGAGGGGATGGAGAGAGGAGGGGATGGAGAGAGGTGGAGATGGAGAGATGAGGGATGGAGAGATGAGGGGATGGAGAGAGGAGGGGATGGAGAGATGAGGGGATGGGGAGATGAGGGGATGGAGAGAGGTGGGGATGGAGAGAGGTGGGATGGGGAGATGAGGGGATGGAGAGATGAGGGATGGAGAGAGGAGGGATGGGGAGATGAGGGGATGGAGAGAGGAGGGGATGGAGCCATGAGGGGATGGAGCCATGAGGGGATGGAGCCATGAGGGGATGGAGCCATGAGGGGACGCTCCCTCCACCTGCCCCTGCCCCGGCAGTGATCCCCGCGGGAATTTGGGGAGTGGAGGGAAACTTGGGGTGCCAAGGGGGCGGCGGGGAGGGCAGGGGGGGGTGTCCCTGCCGTATATGGGGTGTCACCTGTCCCACGGAGGGAGAAGTGTCACTGGTGTCATAGGGAATGTCCCCTGCCCCATAGAAAGAGTGGTGTCTCTGTCCCATAGGGAGTGTCACCAGCCCCATATGGGGTGTCACCCGTCCCATAAAACTGTGTCACCTGCCCCATGGAGAGAGGAGCGTCCCCTGTCCCATAAAGCCGTGTCCTCTGCCCCATACCGGGCTGTCCTCTGCCCCATACCGGGCTGTCCCCTGCCCCATACCGGGCTGTCCCCTGCCCCATACTGGGCTGTCCCCTGCCCCATGCTGGGCTGTCCCCTGCCCCATACCGGGCTGTCCCCTGCCCCATACCGGGCTGTCCCCTGCCCCATACGGGGGTGTCTCCTGCCCCATGCTGGGATGTCCCCTGCCCCATACGGGGCTGTCCCCTGCCCCACACCGGGCTGTCCCCTGCCCCATACCGGGCTGTCCCCTGCCCCACACCGGGCTGTCCCCTGCCCCATACCGGGCTGTCCCCTGCCCCATACCGGGCTGTCCCCTGCCCCATACCGGGCTGTCCTCTGCCCCACAAGCTGACGTTCCCTTGTCCCACTGAGGGCTCGTCCTTTGCTCCAAAAGGATTCTCCTTTGCCTCCCCAAGGACGCCCCCTGATCCCAAAAGACTCGCCCTGATCCCAAAGGATTCTCCCCACCCCAGAGATTCTCCCTGCCCTGAAGGACCCTCCCTGATCCCAAAGGACCCTCGCTGTCCCACCAAGATTCTTCCTGATCCCAAAGGATTCTCTCTGATCCCAAAGGACTCTCTCTAATCCCAAAGGACGCTCCCTGATCCCAAAGGCCCCTCCCTGATCCCAAAGGCCCCTCCCTGATCCCAAAGGACCCTCCCTGATCCCAAAGGTCCCTCCCTGATCCCAAAGGACTCTCCCTGATCCCAAAGGCCCCTCCCTGATCCCAAAGGACCCTCCCTGATCCCAAAGGACCCTCCCTGATCCCAAAGGACTCTCTCTGCCCCAGGGATGTTTCCAAGGGGGTCCCTGGTGCTGTTTTTATCCCCCTGCCCTGGGCCTGCCCAGCCCCGGCCGAGGGAGGAAAAGGAAAAAGGAAAAGGAAAAGGAAAAGGAAAAGGAAAAAGGAAAAAGGAAAAAGGAAAAAGGAAAAAGGAAAGGGAAAAGGGAAAATGAAAAATGAAAAAGGAAAAAGGAAAACTAAAAGGAAAAGGGAAAAGGGAAAAGGGAAAAGGGAAAAGGGAAAAGGAAAAGGAGAAAGGAAAGGGGAAAAGGAAAAGGGAAAAGGAAAAGGAAAAGGGAAAAGGAAAAGGGAAAAGGAAAAGGAAAAGGAGAAGGGAAAAGGAAAAGGAAAAGGAAAAGGAAAAGGAAAAGGAAAAGGAAAAGGAAAAGGAAAAGGAAAAGGAAAAGGAAAAGGAAAAGGGAAAAGGAAAAATGAAAAGGAAAAGCCCTTCCTGGTTTTCACGCGCTCCCCTCGGAGTTTTCGGTGCTAAAATTGGAAGCAGCCCCCGGCTGACCCCCGGGACCGGGGGAACCCCGGCCGCGACCCTCAGAGCCGCCTTTGTCCCCAGCCCCGCGATGGCAGCGCCCCGGGGACATCTCCGGGAGAGGGGCCGGGGGTGGGGACAGCTCTGGAGCGGCCGCGCCCAAACCCCAGCGGAGCCCGGGAAATAAAAAAAGCGATTTTCCCATTTTCCAAGGGAATCGCGCCTGCCCCGCTGCCTTTCCCAGCTCGGGAGCGCAGGGCGATCCCGTCCTTTATTTCATTTATTTCATTTATTTTGATTCCCGTGGCCGAGACGCGTCGATTTGCATTTTTATTGGGAATTACGGGAGGAAAGTTGATTCCAGAAGGCGCTTTTGGAGCAGGAGCTGGAAGCACCCGGGTGGTTCCGGGCTGGCTCAGAGTTGGGACAAAGCTCCTGGAACAGCCCGAGAAACTTCCCCAACTCCGCAGGGACCGGGAGGATTTGGGATTTTCCCGGAGCAAAATCCACTCGCGCGGAGCGACGAGTTTGCTTTAATCGTGATTCATTTCGCGGGGGAGGGTGGGGGTGGAAAGGACACCTCGGTGTCCGGGACACCCAGGGGACACCCAGGGGACACCCAGGGGACACCCAGGGCCCCGCACACGGGATCGGGACAAGAAAGTGCCGCTGCCCTGAATGGGCCGGGGGGGCCTCAGTGAATGACCCCCAACCTCTGCACGGCCCTAAACCATCCGGGCAGCGGCTGCTGCTGATTTTAAAGGAATATTTAACTTAAAATGTCTATTTATTGACACATATTTAGCTCGCGTTCAGCGCCAGGCCGGCGTTTTCCAGAGGGATCCGTGATTTTTTTAAATTTTTTTTTTCTCGTGTGGCGACTTAATTATTTTGAAATTCCGTCGCCACTCCCGCAGAAGATGCTGTTTGATGCTAAAAAGCAGCAAATTGAGCTATTTGAAGCTTTCCCCCCCTCCTTTTCCCTCCCTGGGAATGCGGATATTTGGGTTGTACCTGGTTGCTCCGTTGCTTTTTTTTTTTCCCGGAGTTTTTTTCCCCTTAATCTCCTTCCAGCCGCAAACCCTCCCCCGCGCGGGGCTCGCTGTGCTCGCAGCGGGATCGCGGCGATTTCCACGCCCGAAAACTTCGGCAAAAGGAGGAGGAAAGTTTGCAGGCTTTGTTTTTTTTTTTGTTTTTTGTTTTTTTTTTTTTTTTTGTTTTTGTTTTTTGGTTGTCTTTTTTTTTTTTTTTTTTTTTTCTTAAATAAACAAACCGAACCAGGCGGGTTTTGCCATCCCAAATTCACCGCGGGGGGGGGGTGGAAAGAAGAAGAGACGGCGCAACCTCGGGTGGTGAAACTCAAGAAATGTTTTTTTGGGGGGGAAAAATGATATAAAAATAACTCAAGAATCCCCTCGATTCCCAAGGGAAAACGCTCCCAGGTTCATGAAGCAGAGAGGGAGAAATTCCCCAATTTTCGCCCGGCTCGGCCAAGCTCTACCAGGGAATAAAGCGGGAATTCCTTTGGGATCAATCCCGAGGGATAAAACAACCCCAGCGCCGAGCTGGGAGAGGGGCCGGGCTCGGGGCTGAACCGCGAGGAGCAAAAAACATCCCCTCACCCCCAAACCCGCAGGGAACCCGAAATTTTGGGGTGATTTTTTTCACCCCAAAGGAAGGGAAAAAGCGGCGCCGCAGCCTCGCTGCTCTGCCGGCTCTCCGCGAGTTCTCTCGGCGATTTTAAACTTTCTCCCCGGTTGAATTTGATCTTTTTTTTTTTTTTCCTCTCTCTCCCCTGTATTTTTTTTTTTTTTTCCGCGGGTATTTTGTCCCTCCCCGCTCTGTTTTCTCCCCTTAACCCCGGTCCTTTTTGTGTGCCCGCCTTTCATGGCGAGCGCGGCTTTACAGCTTGCTACACTTTCTAAGTGCCTCAATGGCCACTTTAGAAATACAAACAACTTTTAGAGATAAAATAACCAAACCAGAATGGGACTTTCAATGGGGGAATAGTTGTTGTCCTTTACCATGGAGTGTGCAGCCGCCTCTGCCTAATCCAGCTTTCATTTTCACCGACAAATGCCAAGAATCTATATCTGTCTCCCAACCCCTCGGGAGCTTGATTACACGACAAAAGGCTGCCATTATCCGCCGCAGAAAACAGGGAGGGGACACGGGGGGCTCGGGCCTCTGAGGATGAGGGCATCTCCAAACTATTGACTTAGTGGATGAAGTCAAGAGCAAACACGCTGAGATCTGAAGGGGGGGAAGGAGCTCCGGGAGCGGGGGGGATGCTCGGGGAAGCAGCGGCGGAAAAAAGCGGCGGAAAGTCCCTGAAAGTAGCGCGGAAGGGACGGGAGAGAGGTTGGGGAGGCTCGGATCCATCTGGGAAAGGTTTTTCTCCCTCCCCATCCCGAGTGAAGCTCCCGCTCTGTCTCCCACCCACCCCGCTCATGTTTAATTTTTTTTTTTTTTTGGCCTCACATGGTGTTTTTCCCCCTTTTTGGTGACATTTAAGTTTCTTGAAAGATCCTCTCCGCTCGTCCCCACGGGAATTTGGCGCCTTCCTCCCGCTGGGAGAGGAGGGAAAAAGGAGGAAAAACCCCAAATCGCGCTCCGTGGGGGCGCGGGGATGGTGCGGGAGTCCCCAAGAGAGCCTCACCCCAAAGTTTGGGGGGGCCGGGGGAAATCTCCACCCCAGCGGCCGGACCCAGATTTTGTCTCCAAACCGGGTCAAGGTCTCGGGCGCGGAGCCGCGCTCGCTGTCGGGCCGGGAATTTGGGGGTTCGGAGGGTGGGGAAGGGGTGAAACCCCCAGCGGGGCCAGCAGGGAGGAGAAGCCACCCCAGGGACCCCAAATCCCCGCTCAGCCCGGCCCGAAGCCATCCCGGCACCGCCCGTCCCTCGCCGGGGTCACCTGCGCAAAAATCCGCACCAAAGGAATCCCGCCGCCCTTAATTACTGTTTAATTAACGCGGCGCAGCGGTGCCTTGAAAGGGGAGCTTTTGGGGCAAGGAGCTGCGTTTAAGCCCGGCCCAGGAGCCCCAAAGCCGCTCCGGTTTAAGGGATTGAAGGGTGTTGGAGCCGAGCCGGGCCGGGCCGGGCCGGGCCGTGCGAGCGGGGGAACCCGAGACAAAGCGAGAGGCTGCCGGGGAGCGGGGCAGGACCTGCAGGATCCGCTTTAAAACTACAAAGGAGCCTAAATTCGGCTTCTTAAGCGAAATTCATCCTGGCAGGGAGCGGGCTGAGTTTGCTGCGCTCGCGTCTCCGCGCTCAGAGGATTTTCCTCCTTGCCGTCAACACAGCCGGAGAGCCGAGTTTAATTTTTTAAATTTTTTAAATTTTTTTTTTAATTATTTGCATTTCATGATGTGGAGGGGAAGGTGCTGAACCTGCCGCTGGCTGGGCTGGGCTGGGGACCTTTGGTTTTTGCACCTTTGCGTTCCCGGTGCTGCGGACAGTTCTGTGCCTGGCAGGGAAAGAGCAGCTGCTGCGAGAGAGAATAAGTGTTAAAAGAAAGGAGGGGAGAAAAAAATCCTTGTAATCTTGGGACGTGTTTAATCTGCGTCTCCCCGAATCCCAAAAGGCAGCGGGCCCCGTCTCTCTGATTTATTTTTACGCTCGCCTCGTTTGCATCCCAAAGAAGTAAACTGCTATTTTTAACCGCCGGTTTAAAGCTTAATTAAAAGCCCCTAAACTGATTGTTTTGAAAATTGATTTAGAGGAATGGCCCCAGGGCTGAGACGCTATCGCAGCCGAGGCGCGGAGCTCGCTGCGGGTTTAACCCCGGAGCCGCCGGTGCGGGGGACACGGGGGCCGGGGGGTCCCCGCGCCCTCCGCGCTCAAAAGCTCTTTGTTAGCGCGGCTCCCGGCCCGCCCGGCCGCATCTCCGGCCGTTTCCTGGGGTGACGGCCTTTAATTGAATTAATTGAATTAAGGGGAGCTCAGAGATGCCGCTGACACCGGCACGGGGAGCCCCGAGGTGCTCCCAAACCCAGCTCTGCTGGAGGATGCTGAGAATTTTTCGGGTGCCCAAACCCCTTCGTGCTTTGCCCAAAGTCCCTTTTCCCAGCCCTCGGAAATTCCAGCCGGCCGGAATTATCTTGCGAGGGGGCTTTAACCTGCTGGAAAGGGCTGGAATGGGAGTTGGGGCTGGGATCTGGAGGAGAGGGAGGGTGGGAAGGGAAGTGGCGTTCCAGCGCCGTAATTAGATGTAAACAAGAATAGAGACGGGGCTCCGTGGTCAGACAACTCGATTGTGAGGGGATTAACACCTCGGTAAACCAATAAAGGCCCCGAGAGGCTGCGGGCCAGGCAGGAGCAGCCGCGGCTGATGGGCTCCCCCGGCACAGCAGGAACCCCCCCAAAAACCGGCCCCGACACGCGTGGGGCCACCCCCGGCAGTTTGGGGAGTCCGGCTTGGGGGGTTCTTGGCAGAGCTTTGGGTTTCTGGGGGGTTCTGCTGGTCAGGGGTGATTCCCTGGCCTCCCTCGGGGTGCCCAGCGGCCTGGAATGGTTTCCCGGCACCCCTGGCCCTGTTAATTAGGGCAATAAATGAGTTAAAGAGGATCTCCCGCCGCCCGAGCGGGGCAGAGCTCCCCCACCTCCACACGTGCCAGCGGGATGGTTCCTCTGGCACGAGGTTCCTGCAGCCCTTTAATTTCTCCATCCCCTCTTAATAACAGCTTAAAAATAATAAAATCTTCCGGAGCCAGCTCGAGCCAAACCCTCGCGGGCGCAGCTCCCCAGGTTCGCCTCCAACCGGGCTTTTGTGGCCGCTCCTTTCGCTCCCAGCTCCGCTTTCCCCCCCCCAGACTTGGAGTGGATGGAGGAGTTTAACCTTTGGGAAGAATAAAAAACCCCCTCGGGTCCGGGGCTACCTGCGAGCCCCGTTTCCCTGGATTTCTGGCTTGAGCGGGACCCGAAGGGCTCAGAGTCAAACCGAGTTCAATAACCCGGCTCTCTTTTGTCCCCCCCCGTCCCTCCCCGGGCTCGGGGCTCGGCGGGCAGCGCCAATCTCGGCGCGCTCCGGGGCGCGGGCATTTCTTCCTCCCCGATTGCAAATAAGCGCAAGATTAGCACCAGCAGCTGTTTGGAATTGGAACAATGGAGAGACCTAGGAAGTGGCGAAATTGAAAAAGGAGAACCCCCCCCCTCTCCCTCTCCCCTCCCTCCCCTGATCGCCCGGCTCAGAGTTCACCGAGTCAGACTGCCTGACTCGCCGTGACCTCCGCGGGGCTGTGCGCGCACGGGGAGCGCGGGGGGAGCCGCGAACACCGGCGGGAGAAGGGGGGGAAAAAGGGGGCGGGGGGCACAGCGGGCGCTTTAATGAAATTTCCTCCAGAAAAAGGAGGAGGTTCCGCGAGGTTCTGGCGGAGCTGGACGCTCCCTTCGGCCCTAGGGGTGGTTTTGGGGTTTTACTGGGATGAGTTCGCCCCTTTTCTCCTCCTGGGGTCCCTCCCAGGCCGGGGGAGGGGAGGGGGGGGGTCCCCGTTTTGGGGCGCTGCCCCTGCGCTGGCCGGGCCGCCGTGAGAGGTTTCAATGGGATCCCCTAATGGATTTGACTCGGAAATCTCGACTTGACCAGTTTTTTCCTCTTTAAAACAAACTCATTAAACTTGTCAACACTCATTAGGGCCTTGAAGCGCTGAGCGGGAGCCGCTGGGGGCTGCCCGGGGAGGCAGCGCTGGGGAGGGGGCGGCTCGGCCCCGCTCCGAGGCGGCTCCGCGGGGAGGGAGAAGGCGCTGCCAGGAAAATCAACGCCTTAAAAGAGAAATCAAGGGAGGACAGAGGGAGCCGGCACGGGGAGGGGGCCGTGCCTTGGAAATGGGGGCAGCCCCGAGCCCCCCCTGCCCCGGGCTCGGCTACAAAGGAGGCGCCGGGCGAAGGGAGGGCTCCGGAGGGGACTCGGGGTTTGGGATCTTCCCGGGGATTTGGGGGCGTGGGGGGAATGGATCCGCCGGGCTGCGATTCCTGCCAGTGCCGGGGGAAGGGGGGACAGCAGGGGGAAAGGTTACAGGCGGCTCCCGGCCCTAAATCCCCTGGAAATGAGGCTGCTCTCCGAAATTCCTTCCCAATCCCCTTGCCCGCAATATTTGCAGAGCTGTAAAATTAGTCGGGGATCGTCTCAATTCTGCCGGCAGGACGAAAATTGCTTTGGGGTGGGGATTGGGGGGCAATTAAATGTTGCGCATTTCCCCGTCCCTTTTCAATAGCGATTTTGTTTAGGGTGGACTCCGATTTTTTTTTTTTTTTTTTTTTTGGTGGGTTTGTTTTTTCTAACTGGTTTATTCTGATGCTTCTCAAGCCTCGCTTCTCCTTTAAGGGGCAAAACCCGCAACCCCCACCTCTGTTAAAAATAATAATAAAAAAAACCCTTCTCCGAGCCCTTCTGTTCTTCCCCTCCCTGAGAATGAGAACATCAGCTATTCAAGCGTATTGATGAACTCCCCCAAAAAGTTTATTAAGAGGGGCGAAAACAAAAGGACTAAAGGCCGCAGGCAACTGGACAGACAGTTTATAAACTGAGCTGCCATTGTCCCCCCGAGGCAGATGCATGAATACCTCTGAATGGGGCCCTTTGGAGTGACAAGATCAAGCCAGACAACAGCATGGTAAAAGGAAGGAGCGCTGCTTCTCCCTCCCCGAGCCCAAAGATCTGCTCCCCCTGCTCCTGCCGCATTCACGGACATCTGCAGGGGGAGGAATAAATAGCTCCTTACAGCAGCGGCGGCCGGGGGGCTGCGGGTCCCCCCCGGGCCGGCTCTCGGCGCCATATGCTGCGCTCGGCTCCTTCTGGGCCCGGCCGGGCCTCGAGGCAGCCCCACAGACACCCAGCTTTGCTTCTCTTCTCTCTTTCCCTTCCCTTTCCCTTCCCTTCTCCTTCCCTTCCTTCCCTTCCCTTCCCTTCCCTTCCCTTCCCTTCCCTTCCTTCCCTTCCTTCCCTTCCCTTCCTTCCCTTCCCTTCCCTTCCCTTCCCTTCCCTTCCCTTCCTTCCCTTCCCTTCCCTTCCTTCCCTTCCTTCCCTTCCCTTCCCTTCCCCTTCCCTTCCCTTCCCTTCCCTTCCCTTCCCTTCCCTTCCCTTCCCTTCCCTTCCCTTCCCTTCCCTTCCCTTCCCTTCCCTTCCCTTCCTTCTCTCTTTCCCTCTCTTCTCTCTTTCCCTTCCTTCTCTCCTTTCTCTCTCTTCTCTCTTTTCCTTCCCCCTCTCCTTATCCTCCATTCCCTCATTTACTTTCCCCCTCTCCTTTCCCTTCTCCCCTTTCCTTTCCCCTCTCTCATTTTTCCTTCTTCTCTCCCTTTCCCGTATCCCTTCTCTTCCCCCTCTTTCCCTTCCCTTCTCTCTTTTCTTCCCTCTCCCTCTTTCCCTTCCTCCTCTCCTTTCTCCTTTCCATTTTTTTTCACCCCCATCTCTTTTCCTTCCTTTCACCAATTTCTTTCCCTCTCTCCCTTTTCCTTCCCGTCTCTCCCTTTCCTTTTTCTTCCCCCTTTTCCTTTTTCTTTCCCCCGACCATTTTCCTTCCCTTTTTCCTTCTCCCATCCCTTTCCCTTCCCTCTCTCTCCAGTTTCCTTCCACCCTCTCCCTTTTCTTCCCCCCCTTTTCTTTCCCCTCTCCCTTTTCCTTCCTCCTGTCCCTTTTTCTTTTTCCTTCCCTCCTGACCATTTTCACTCCCCCTTTTTTCATTCCTCCTGTCAGTTTTCCTCCCTTCTCTCCCTTTTCCATCCCCCTTTTCCCTTTTCTTTCCCCTCTGACCATTTTCCTTCCCCTTTTCCTTCCCCCATCCCTTTCCCTTCCCCTCTCCCCCTTTCTCCCCCTCTCTCCCTTTTCCTCCTTTTCCCTTTTCCTCCCCCCCAGCCGCTGTTAAAATCCCGATTTATGGCCCTGCCTGTCCCAGAGATCCCTCGTGGTCAATTAGGTTTGCACAGAGCAATTCCACTTAATAGGCTTTGATGGATTTATTTTATTTTAGGGTTTATTTTATTTTAGGATTTATTTTATTTTAGGATTTATTTTATTTTAGAGTTTATTCTATTTTAGGGTTCATTCTATTTTAGGGTTTATTCTATTTTACTTTTCCCTCTCCTTTCCCTGGATCTTGGCCCTGTGCTGCTGGGATGAGGGGATGGGGGGGGGGGAAGAACTCCCTGAGCATCCCATGGAGAGGGGCAGGGGATGGAAAATCTGGAAAATCCCCAAATCCCAAATCCATGCCCAAACCCTGTTTGGTTCCCCTCATTTTGCCCCTCCAGATCCTGTCCCAGACAGAGGGAACAGGGCCGAGCAAATTTGGGTGGAACTAAGCAGCTTTGGCTTCTCCCAGAAAACTCCCAGGAGCTGTGAGAGCACCTCAGACAAAATGTAATTAAATTGATTTAATTCAGGCCAGAATGGCAAAGCTTTGGGAGGGGAGAGGTGTTTGGTGTGTGTTTGCAGTGGGGTGCGGCTCGGGGCCAGGATTTGGGGGGAGGGATGTTGCCTGGACAGTGGAAAAAGCGACTTTGTCACCCCTTTGTCCCTTGGAACAATTTCCAGAGGTGCAGATCCCAAAAAACACCTGGGCAGGGTGGGAATTGTGAAGGTGAGGGCAGAGAATTCCCAGTGCAATTCCCACAGCCAAAGCCCTCAGTCCCCACGTTCCCATCCCCATCACATCCCATGGATCCCATCCCATGGATCCCATGGATCCCATCCTATGGATCCCATCCCATGGATCCCATGAATCCCATCCCATGGATCCCATCCCATCCCATGGATCCCATCCCATCCCATCCCATGGATCCCATGGATCCCATGGATCCCATGGATCCCATGGATCCCATCCCATCCCATCCCATCCCATCCCATCCCACCTTCCCAAAGGGACGATGCCAAGGTTGGATTGCTCCAGGATAAAACCGAGCGCATTCCCAACCCCTCATTTGTTGACAAATAGGGAAATCTGGTTACTTACTTAATTAATTAATTATTAACCCTTCATCCTGGATTTTCTGTGGGATCCCACTGGCTTTACTGACCCAGTTTTCCCAGTTTTTGGGATCCTTTCCAGCCTTCCTAGTGCAGGAATATTTGGATTATTTCCTTCAGGGCTTTCCAGGAGGTGCCTTTGCCCAAGAACATCACAAATAAGGAGGGGAAAAACCAGAAAGAGCTGTGGGGTCGAGGTGATGGAAAAGCCCAAGATTTGGGGTTGTTCCCGCTCCCAGAGGGGAAAAAAAAAAATAAAGAAAGGAAACAGGAACTCCCCACAAAGCCAAGGAACGTTTTCCAGGCTGATCCTGGATCCCATTTTGCCGATCCCAGCCCAGCAGGTGTTCTCAGCTATTCCTGATGGATTTATCCAGGGCTGCTGGATGCACCTGGAATCCTGGTCAGGAGAGCCCAAGGGAAGATCCCAGACTAAATTAGGGATTAAATAACCTGGGGTGGGGTGAAAATCAGGATTTTTTACTAAAATAAAATCAGTATCTGGAGTTAACAGATGGAATTCCTTATTTAGCACAAGCTAAAGTAGATCCATTAAATTCCCTGGCTATGGAAAAATCCTGGGTGGTGCAGGGATGAGGGGGAAAATAGAGGTTCCAATCCATGGAAATCATGGAATGTTCAGACATTAAATCCCTCTGCCTTCAGCTTGGAAATTCCCATTTTAGAGGAAAAGCAGATGGAATATTCCATGGTTTTTGCACTGGATGGATGGATGGAAAGATGGATGATGGATGGATGGATGATGGATGGATGGATGGATGATGGATGGATGGAAATTCCCTCCGTTTTTGGGGCCAAGGTTTGTGGGGTGCCCTGGAGCATGGAGGAGCTGGGGATAACCTGAGGGAAGCTTTCCCAAGGTTTTCCTGGAATTCCAGTGGCAAAGCCAAGGCTGGAACCTCGTGCAGGAAGTGCAGCCCCATCCCTGGCTTTTCATTCCCAAATTCCCCAATTCTAAATTCCAAATTCCCACAGCATCCATGGGGGAGTTTTACCCAAAGGTGGAGCATGGGCCTGGAGATTTGGGATGAAAGTCAGCTCACAGGGAAAGCTGGGAATAAACCCCAGCCTAGCAAGGCTTAGCTCTGTGTGCAGCTTTATCCTGAGGAGCCCCATCCCATTCCTGAGAGGATTCCTGGTGTAAGCAGCATTTTAGGGATTGGGGCAGCCTGCTGAGAAGAATTCCGAGGATCAGCTCAGCAGAGCTCCCAAAGCTCCTCCTGTGGCACTGGGAAGAGCCCAAATCCCGGGAAAAGCTGAGGGACCCCCCCGGGAAGGTGTTGGAAGGTGCCAAACTCCCCAACTTGGGATTTTTGGGATGATTTGGGGGTTTTAAAGCAGGGCCTGAAGCTCATTCCTCAATATTCCTGGCATCGAACAAGAGGCTGCTGCCCCCAGCTGGGTTCCAGCGCTCCGAGCAAAGCTCAGCTCGCTCTCCCCTTAATTAATTAATTAAAGACACAATTGAGGGCTCACCTCTGCCCTGCCATAAAGCCATTCCCAGCTCCAGCCAGCATTCCTGGTGGGAAGAGTGAAGGGCCATTACTTACTTGTTTTCCAGGACAATTTATGCCAAATTTGTTTTTCCCAGCTCCTGTTGGCAGCAAAATTCTGTCAGGGTTGCAGAGAGGAGGAGGAGGAAGAGGGAATTTTGTTCCCATTAAACCCAAAAATCAAAGCACATTCCCAAAAAAAAAAGCCTCAAAACCACTGCTACAGAGCTTTTGCTATCTTCTTTTTTCTCCTTTCTTCCCCCATAAATTTTAATTTACAAGAAGTTTTTGAAGCTTTCCAGGTTCAAAATCACAAACATGAGCTTTGATGCTGGAAAAGGGCCCCAAAGAGCTCCAGGGCACATCCCAGTTAACCCCAAAAACTGAGATTTGAGGCTGCTGGGAGCACTGGGAGTCCCTTGGGAATGTTGAGGGTGGGGTGGATAATCCCAGATTTATTCCACTCGAGAATGAGCAGTTTGGGGCAGAAAGAAAAGACTTTGGGAAGGGTTCCTTGGAAACAAGAGCAGCTGGAAAATCTGGGAATGTCAGATTTTCTGGGAATGTCAGCTCATCCTTGGTGGGCTTTGGGGTGCTGAACCCCAGAAAAACAGAAAAACACTTGGGAGGGAATGAAAGCCCAGAGGTGCCAGCTCGTGTCCCACCAGGAGCTCCCAGCTCCAGAAGGAATTGTGGCTCCTGGAGGGAATTGTGGCTCCTGGAGGAATTGTGGCTCCTGGAATTCCTCCACATTCCCAAACCAACCTCGAGTGGAGCATCAGGGAGCAAAGGGTGAGAAATGGATTCGCTCTGGGGAGTTCTGGAAACTGAGGGGGAATTTGAGGAGGAGCTGGAGGGATCTGGGATCCAGGATCTGCAAATTCTGCACCTCCTGGCTTTTCCCACTCTCCTGTGTGTGGGATTTTGGTTATTTTGGTTGGTTATTTGGGTTATTTGGTTATTTGAGTTATTTGGATTTTTGGGTTATTTGGGTTATTTTGGTTGAGTTATTTGGTTATTTGTGTTATTTGGTGATTTGGGTTATTTGGTTATTTGGTTATTTGGTTATTTGCCTTGGAGAGTTCTGGAAACTGAGGGGGAATTTGAGGAGGAGCGGGAGGGATTTGGGATCTGGGATCTGCGAATTCTGCACCTTCTCGATTTTCCCACTATCCTGTGTGCTGGATTTTGGTTATTTTGGTTATTTGGGTTATTTGGTTATTTGGGTTATTTGGTTATTTGGGTTATTTGGGTTATTTGGGTTATTTGGTTATTTGGCTATTTGGTTATTTGGTTATTTGCCTTGGAGAGTTCTGGAAACTGAGGGGGAATTTGAGGAGGAGCTGGAGGGATTTGGGATCTGGGATCTGCAAATTCTGCACCTTCTTGATTTTCCCACTATCCTGTGTGCTGGATTTTGGTTATTTTGGTTGTTATTTGGGTTATTTGGTTTTTTGGTTTTTTGGGTTATTTGGTGATTTGGATTATTTGGTTATTTGGGTTATTTGGTGATTTGGTGATTTGGGTTATTTGGTTATTTGGTTATTTGGGAGTTCTGGAAACTGAGGGAATTTGAGGAGGAGCTGGAGGGATTTGGGATCTGGGATCTGCAAATTCTTTGGTGATTTTCCACTATTTGTGTTGGATTTGGTTATTTTTATTTGTTATTTGGGTTATTTGGTTATTTGGTTTTTTGGGTTATTTGGTGATTTGGGTTATTTGGTTATTTGGGTTATTTGGTGATTTGGTGATTTGGGTTATTTGGTTATTTGGTGTATTGCTCTGGGGAGTTCTGGAAACTGAGGGGGAATTTGAGGAGGAGCTGGAGGGATTTGGGATCTGGGATCTGCAAATTCTGCACCTTCTCGATTTTCCCACTCTCCTGTGTGCTGGATTTTGGTTATTTGGTTATTTGGGTTATTTGGTTATTTGGTTATTTGGGTTATTTAGTTATTTGAGTTGTTTGGGTTATTTGGTGATTTGAGTTATTTGGTTATTTGGGTTATTTGAGTTGTTTGGGTTATTTGGTTATTTGGGTTATTTGAGTTATTTGGGTTATTTGGGTTATTTGGTTATTTGGGTTATTTGAGTTATTTGGGTTATTTGGTTATTTGAGTTATTTGTGTTATTTGGTTATTTGGTGATTTGCTCTGGGGAGTTCTGGAAACTGAGGGGCAATTTGAGGAGGAGCTGGAGGGATTTGGGATCTGGGATCCGCGAGTTCCGCACCTCCCAGGTTTTCCCGCTCTCCTGCGTGCGGGATTTTGGTCATTTGGGAAATGATTCCCTCCCTTTCCCATCCCATCCCTAAATCTCTCATGGACGATGGAGAAATCCATGAATTCCCTGCAGGGAACGCGGGATATTCCACCAGAGATTTCCACGGATCAGAGCAGGGATCAGTTCCTCCTCTCCCCCTTCCCACATCCCCACATTTCTGGTCTGGGATTCATTGGGGTTGATCCATGGCGAATGGGTTTGTGTTTTCCTGGGGCGCAGGAAAAGGCCGCTGCTCACAACCGCATCTCCCGATTAATCCGTGCGCTCCTGGGGGCCGCCAATTCCCCACTGGAAATTCCCTCCCGATTGTTTCGGCTCCCAAACCTGCAACCGCTTAGGCCCGGCTTTAATTCCCTCCATCTGAGCGGGAAAAGCAGGAGATCCTTCCACTCCCACCTCCTGGGAAACTGGGAACAGCTGGGAAAGGGGAGCTGGGAATCTGCTTTTCCCTGGATTTGGGATCTCCTTGGATGCTCTCGGAGCAGAGCTCACGCAGGAGGGATTTTGCCATAAGTAGGGGATTTATGGAATTTTTGGAATTTCATCTCCAAACTCAAGATATAGGTTTCAAAATCCTCGAGTTGCCCCCTTTCCCAGGTTATTTCATCCCAAATCCAACCCCTTACTCCAAATCCAACACTGATCCTGGGATTCCCTCTCTTTTCCCTAAAAAATATGGGTCATGGCTTTGAGGGCTGAAAACCTGGCTCTGCTGCTGGAATGTTCCACAATTCCCGAGTCCAGTGCCAGGCCGGACGGGGCTTGGAACAGGCAGGGATAGCGGGAATGTCCCGGGGGTGGCAATGGATCATCAGGGAATGCTCTGGGCTGGAAGGGGCCTTAAAGGTGACTGGGAGCTGGGAATTGGGAATTGGGAGTTGGGAATTGGGAATTGGGAATTGGGAATTCTTCACCACCACAAATGGGGATGTGGCTGGAGATCCCCGTGAATTATCACCCATTAAATCTGATTTGTAGAGTCCCTGCGGTCCCAAATCCGCCATGATTTATCCCATATTTCATCTGAGTTGTCCCAAATCCACCATGATTTATCCCATATTTCATCTGAGTTGTCCTAAATCCCAAATCCACCATGATTTATCCCATATTTCATCTGAGTTGTCCCAAATCCCAAATCCACCATGATTTATCCCATATTTCATCTGAGTTGTCCCAAATCCCAAATCCACCATGATTTATCCCATATTTCATCTGAGTTGTCCCAAATCCCAAATCCACCATGATTTATCCCATATTTCATCTGAGTTGTCCCAAATCCCAAATCCACCATGATTTATCCCATATTTCATCTGAGTTGTCCCAAATCCCAAATCCACCATGATTTATCCCATATTTCATCTGAGTTGTCCCAAATCCCAAATCCACCATGATTTATCCCGTATTTCATCTGAGTTGTCCTAAATCCCAAATCCGCCATGATTTTTTCCTTATTTCATCTCAGTTGTCCTAAATCCCAAATCCACCACTATTTATCCCATATTTCATCTTGTGAGTGCTCCCATATCCCAAATCCACCATGATTTATCCCATATTCCATCTGACTGGTCCCATATCCTAAATCCCCTTCCAGGGCCTGTGCAGGAGGGCTGGAATTTCAGTGTTAATTGGGAAAAGGCCTCATTAACACCCCTTGAGTGGGGTCTAAGCTCATCCCAAAGGGGATATCCAGGGAAAACTCAGCTTTGGGGGATTCCCTGGCTGTGATCCCAGAATTCCCCCATTCCCTGGTCTGTTCTGGGAATGGGGCAGGATCGGCCCTGTGGGACCCGTTAACCCCGGAGGGAACAGCAGGGTCATTGTCCCTGCTCCCCCCTGGAGCCCTGATGGGAACTGTGGGATCCAGCCCAGAGCTGGGGATCTGGGATCTGGGATCCAAACCTTTGGGATTTGTGCAATCCATCCCAAACCTTTGGGATTTGTGCAATCAATCCCAAACCTTTGGGATTTGTGCAATCCATCCCCAACCTTTGGGATTTGTGCAATCCATCCCAAACCTTTGGGATTTGTGCAATCAATCCCAAACCTTTGGGATTTGTGCAATCAATCCCAAACCTTTGGGATTTGCACAATCCATCCCAAACCTTTGGGATTTGCACAATCCATCCCAAACTTTTGGCATTTGTGCAGTCCATCCAAAACCTTTGGGATTTACACAATCCATCCCAAACTTTTGGGATTTACACAATCCATCCCAAACCTTTGGGATTTGTGCAGTCCATCCCAAACCTTTGGGATTTACACAATCCATCTCAAATTTTTGGGATTTGTGCAATCCATCCCAAACCTTTGGGATTTGCACAATCCATCCCAAACCTCTGGGATTTGTGCAATCCATCCCCAACCTTTGGGATTTGTGCAATCCATCCCAAACCTTTGGGATTTGCACAATCCATCCCAAACCTTTGGGATTTGTGCAATCCATCCCAAACCTTTGGGATTTGTGCAATCCATCCCAAACCTTTGGGATTTGCACAATCCATCCCAAACCTTTGGGATTTGTGCAATCCATCCCAAATTTAGCGAATTCATCCAATCCATCCTAAACCTAAGGAATTTGTGCAATCCAAACCTCTGGGATTTGCACAACCCATCCCAAACCTTTGGGATTTGTGTGATCCACCCCAAACCTGTGATCCCTTGACCTGAGCCATTTTCTGTCCTTCCCTTCCCAGTCCTCAGTGTGACACCAGAGCCGGTGGTGGCAGCTCCTGTCCCCAGGGGAGGAGACCCCAACCCCAACCCCAACCCCAACCCCTGCCTGGGCTGTGTCCAAGGGGCTCGGTGTCCCCAAAGGGATTGGTGTCCCCAAAGGTGCTGTGACTTGGCGTTCCCAAAGGGCTCTCAATGTCCCCAAAGGGCTCTCAATGTCCCCAAAGGTGCTGTGACTTGGTGTCCCCAAAGGGCTCTCAGTGTCCCAAGGCTGCTGTGACTTGGTGTCCTCAAAGGACTTGGTGTCCCCAAAGCTACTCTCAGTGTCCCCAAAGGGCTCTCGGTGTCCCCAAAGGACTCTCAATGTCCCCAAAGGACTCTCAGTGTCCCCAAAGCTGCTGTGACTTGGTGTCCCCAAAGCTACTCTCAGTGTCCCCAAAGGACTCTCAGTGTCCCCAAAGGACTCTCGGTGTCCCCAAAGGACTCTCAGTGTCCCCAAAGGGCTCTCAGTGTCCCTAAAGCTGCTGTCACTTGGTGTCCCCAAAGCTGCTCTCAGTGTCCCCAAAGCTACTCTCAGTGTCCCCAAAGGACTCTCAGTGTCCCCAAAGCTGCTGTCACTTGGTGTCCCCAAAGTTGCTCTCAGTGTCCCCAAAGCTGCTGAGACCCCAAGAGACCTGAACCAGCACAGGAAGGACAAATCCCATTCCCATTCCTTGTCCAGATCCTCTTTGGGGCCGATTCCCCAATCCAGGGACCCCAAATCCCTCCATGTCCCCGTTTGTGCCCCACATTCAGGGCCCAGCTCTGTCCTGGATCCTGGCTGGGGTGGGAGCCAGGCAGGGAGGGACCAGCTGGAATTTTGGGGGGTGGCTCCTTGGGGGTGCAGCCACCTGGGAAGTGCTTCCAGAGGCTCTGGAAACCCTTTGGCACCGGAGCCATTTGGTTGTGATTTGATCCCCCGAGTGCTTCCCACCTCCAAAAGCCTGGAGCAAATCCAGGCCTCTGGAAGGCAAATTATTCCAAAGGGTTCAAAGGAAAAGGGACAAGAAAGGAGCCTGATTTTTGTAATTTTTTTTTTTTTTTTTTTTTTTTTTTATTGCTGTTGTTGCTTTTTTCCCTTTTCCCAAAGTTTTTCCCTGAGCTGCTCTCCAGCATTTTTGGGAGCGTGGCCAGCCCAGCATTTGGAATTTCCTGATAATTCCATTTGTTCCCAGCAGTCTGGAGGGCAAATCCATTCCAGGGAATGAAATTTCCCAGCTCCTCAGTGAGGAATTTTCTATTTTCCATTCTCTTTTTCGCAGGCAAGGGGAATTTTCCGCTCCCAAAAATATCGGGAGGAGCTCCCTCGCTGCAGTTCTGGGGGTTATGAAATAAACTGGGGAGGGATTTTGCCAAGAGAATTCCTGCAAGGGGAGGTTTGGGATTGGATTTTATTGGAATATGGGGAATAATTCCACAGTGTAGAAGTGACCTGGCTGCACATCCACAATTTGGATTTTTCCTGCCAAAACGGGATGGGTCCCGTGGAGAGGGAGGTGTTGATTAAATCAAATTAAATCCAGGATTCTTGGGACTCTGTGAGCCTGCTCAGCCCAGCTCTCCAAGCTCCATATTCCCAAATGTTTGGGAATTTTTATCCAGCTAATGATGGAGTCAATTTAGAAAAATGTCATTCCCCTTTTCTGGGCTCCACTGAGAAGAAAACTCCTGGAAAAAACTCCGTGCTCAGGTTTGGGATTTTAGAGAATCCTTTTAGGATTCCTGAATTTCCTGGTGCGAAGGGAAAGGAGAGGTTGAGATTTCAGGGATTTTATTGGGGCTGCTCCAAGGGAATTTTGGGGATCAGGGAATGGATGTCATGGAATGGGGGTGGATGAATGGATGTGGGAACACCAGGAGCTGTTCCAGGCTGGACATGGAGCTGGGATATCGGGATGTGCCGGGGAAGGAGGGGTTGGATTTCCTGAATTCCCTGGATCTGCAGGGAAGGAGGGAATTGAAATCCTTTTGGGGTCAGTTTTGCTTTTCCCCAATGTCCCCCCAAGGAAAATCCTTCAATCCCAGCCCCTGGTGCTGGGGAAACTGGGCTGGAGCGGGATTTTGGGATTTTGGGGCTGGATTGGGATTTTGGGATTTTGGGATTTTGGGATTTGGGGATTTTGGGGCTGGATGGGGATTTTCAGAGATGGTTTATGTTTTTCAGGGCTGGTTTTTGTTCTTCAGGGTTGGTTTGGATTTTTTGGTGCTGGTTTGAGATTTTTCAGGCCTGGTTTGGGATTTTCAGGGTTGGTTTGGGTTTTTCAGAGCTGGTTTGAGATTTTTGGGGCTGGATTGGGATTTTCAGAGCTCGTTTGTGGTTTTTTCAGTCTGGTTTGGGATTTTTGGGAATGGATTGGGATTTTTGGAACTGATTTGTGTTTTATCAGGCTGATTTAGGATTTTTGGGGCTGGTTTGTGTTTTTGGGCCAATTTGAGATTTTCAGGGTCAGTTTGAGATTTTCAGGGCTGGTTTGAGATTTTTGGGGCTGATTTGGGATTTTCAGGGCTGGTTTGTGTTTTTTGGGGCCAGTTTGGGATTTTCAGGGCTGGTTTGAGATTTTTGGGGTCGATTTGAGATTTTGGGGTCGATTTGAGATTTTCAGGGCTGGTTTGAGATTTTTGGGGCTGATTTGGGATTTTCAGGGCTGGTTTGAGATTTTCGGGGCCGGTTTGAGATTTTCAAGGCTGGTTTGTGTTTTTTGGGGTCGATTTGAGATTTTCAGGGCTGGTTTGAGATTTTTGGGGCTGATTTGGGATTTCCAGGGCTGGTTTGTGTTTTTTGGGGCGAGTTTGAGATTTTTGGTGCCGGTTTGAGCTTTTCAGTGCTGCTCCCGGTGCCCACACCCCCCTGGCACTGGCAGCCGCCTCAAGACACGGCAGCAATTAAGAACTGAGCGTCTTTCCCAGCAATCCCGGAGCTAAGGAGCCACCATGGTCCAGTGCCTCAAAAATCCCCATTAGCCCACGCCACTTATGGCCATAAAATTCCTCGTTTTCTGCTTTTCATCGGCCTCACCCCGGAATCTTCGTTTTGCTTTATTTCTACATTTGCACTCCAACAATGGCAATCAGCCCGTGCCCAGAGTGTTGCAAATCAGAAATTTGTCCACATTTTTTCCACCACCTTCCCGGGCGAAGCCGCTTTTTTCCCTGGGAACGGCCGGGAGCAGGCGGGGGAAGGGAGATTGATCGGGGCCCTTGGAAGTCGCCGGGATTGGGGCAGGGAGAGGAGGAGCAGCGGGAATTCCGCCCTCAAAAGGCAGCTCGGGGTGGCAGGAGCTCCTCTGGAAAGCTCCTGCAGTTTTCCCGAACTTTTCCCTTTTCCTCTACTCTTAGGGTTTGGATTTGGGTTTTTGGGGGTTTTTGGGTTTTTTTGGGGGTAAAGCTGCCTAGACTGGTTAAACTGGGTGAAAGAACCACGAGGTTCTGCCTGTGGAGGATCCAAGGATGTTTTGTTCTGTCCCTCTTGGTCTGGGAGGTGTTTTGGGGTTTGGGGTTTGGGCAGCTGAGTGCTGCTTTCCCCAGATTTGGGGATCAGCCCCACAAAATCTGGGCTCTCTGCAGAGCTGGAGGCAGCTCCCAGTTCATGTCCCAGAGCTGTGACACCACCTGGGCTTCCGCTGTGGGGACAATTTCAGCTGTTCTGGGGCACCAAGAGCCCTTCCTCAGACCTCGAGGCTGAGCTGCTCATCCCAAATCCAACCCCAGGCTGCTCCCAGCCCTGGTTCAGCCACCGGGTTCATCCTTCTGCTCACCCCAAATCCAACCCCAGGCCTCTCCCAGCCCTGCTTCCCCATCAAATTCATCCCAAATCCAACCCCAGGCTGCTCCCAACCTTTTTTCCCCCATCAAACTCATCCCAAATGCAACCCCAGGCTGCTCCCAGCCCTGATTCCCCTGCCAGGCTCATCCCTCTGCTCATCCCAAATCCAACCCCAGGCTGCTCCCAACCTTTTTTTCCCCCATCAAACTCATCCCAAATCCAACCCCAGGCTGCTCCCAGCCCTGCTTCCCCTGCCAGGCTCATCCCTCTGCTCATCCCAAATCCAACCCCAGGCTGCTCCCAGCCCTGATTCCCCCCTGCCAGGTTTATCCCAAATCCAACCCCAGGCTGCTCCCAACCTTTTTTCCCCCATCAAACTCATCCCAAATCCAACCCCAGGCTGCTCCCAGCCCTGTTCATCCCAAATCCTGCCAGGCTGCTCCCAATTCTGCTCATCCCAAATCCAACCCCAGGCTGCTCCCAGCCCTGCTTCCCGCATCAAACTCATCCCAAATCCAACCCCAGGCTGTTCCCAGCCCTGGTTCCCCTGCCAGGTTCATCCCAAATCCAACCCCAGCCCCGTTCCCCCCCCCGTCCCGTGGCCCATCCCGGCGTTTCCCGGGATGCAGAGCAGGAGCGCTGGCCGTGGCCGGAGCCAGCTGGCCACGGGGACAGTCACCCCCGGTGACCCCTGAGTCCAGCTCCGAGCAAAGCCTCGTGCTCCGTGCCCTTCCTAGGGAGGGTTGTCAGAATCCAAAGGAATAGGAACGGGGGGAAGGGGAACAAAATAAAAAAAAGGAGATTTTTAGGACTTAGCTGTGGCCTGCCCGGATTTCCCTCTCTGGCATTTGGACACTGGAGAAAAAAAAAGGCTGGGATTTAAAGAGGAGGAAAATTCCTGCTGGCGGGAGCAGCCTCGTGCTGGGGGCAGGGGTGACCTACTAAGGGGTTTTTATTCCTCGCCAGCCGCGGGGATATCGGAGCTGTTCCGCTCTAATCCATCCTCTCTGTCCCCGCGGCAGCGCCGCCCTCCCAAACCCGGCTCTCCCTGCGGGATCCGCCCCCTGCTGTCCCCTGCCTGTCCTGTTTGTCCCGGGATATGGGGTGGGTTGGGATGGAGGGAGCTCCAAACCCGTCCTGTTCCACTCCTGCCTCAATCCCAGGCTGCTCCAAGCCCTGTCCTACCTGGCCTTGGGCAATTCCAGGGATGTTTCCCAACGTGATTCCCGACAGTAAAACTTAGGAAGTGGCAATTCCCAGTTCTAAGATCAGCAGGGATTCAGCAGCAGCAGAGGCCAAGCCCCGATCTGATGGTGAGGGAGGGAATAAATGCAAAAATCAGGATTTGGGGATGGGAAGGAGCTGGGATTGAGCAGGTTAGAGAACTCTGGAGAGGGGCTGAAGATTGGGAGAACAGGGAACAGGAAAGAGCTGAGGTGCCAATTCCCATGGAATTCCAGCTGGAATTCAGCACCAACATGCAGCTGGGAGTTCTGTGGGCTCCTGGAATGGCAGCACCAATCCCAGCAATTCCCATCATCCCAGCAAATCCATGGAAACACCCAAAAAACCCCAAATTCCTTCTAGGGTTGGGTATCAGAAGGCTTTTCCCATCCCAGAGTGGCTGGAAAAGGAGGGAGGAGGGATGCAGGAGCTGCTGGATGCTGGGAGGAGCCAGCACAGCCCAAACCAGGCCCAAAACAGGAGCTGGGAATCCTTAATCTGGGAAATGCTGGTGGAAAACCCGGGGGGAAATAGAAATAGAGGGGAAAATCCAGGGGTGGAGAATCCACAGCTTCTCTGGGAGATCCATTCCAGAGATTCTCTGCCATCACAGGGAAGAATTTATCCCAAATATCCCATCCACACCTCCCCTCTTTCATCTCAAATCCTGTCATTCCCTCTCTCACCCCCCATTTCAGAGGTGAACACTGGGGAAAAAAACTTTCCCTCAAAACCCTTCTGCTGGCGTTTATCCCTCCCTGCCAAGGCATTCCCAGCCCCTCTCCTGCAATGTCTGTGCGGGTTTGGGGGCTGAAACAGAAGGAAGGTGGGAAAATATCCAGGAGTGTCTGAAGGAGGACAAAGACAGGGAAGGGCCGTGACGGGAAGAGGCTCACTCAGGATCAGGAACACTCAAGGCTTTCCCTTTCCTTTCCTTTCCTTTCCTTTCCTTTCCTTTCCTTTCCTTTCCTTTCCTTTCCTTTCCTTTCCTTTCCTTTCCTTTCCTTTCCTTTCCTTTCCTTTCCTTTCCTTTCCTTACTTTCCTTTCCTTTCCTTTCCCTTTCCTTTCCTTTCCTTTCCTTTCCTTTCCCTTTCCTTTCCTTTCCTTTCCTTTCCTTTCCTTTCCTTTCCTTTCCTTTCCTTTCCTTTCCTTTCCTTTCCTTTCCTTTCCTTTCCTTTCCTTTCCTTTCCTTTCCTTTCCTTTCCTTTCCTTTCCTTTCCTTTCCTTTCCTTTCCTTTCCTTTCCTTTCCTTTCCTTTCCTTTCCTTTCCTTTCCTTTCCTTTCCTTTCCTTTCCTTTCCTTTCCTTTCCTTTCCTTTCCTTTCCTTTCCTTTCCTTTCCTTTCCTTTCCTTTCCTTTCCTTTCCTTTCCTTTCCTTTCCCTTTTCTCTTTCCTTTTTCCTTTTTCCCTTTTCCCTTTTCCCTTTTCCCTTTTCCCTTTTCCCTTCCCTATTTAACAATTCATATTTATATTTAATTAACTCACATTTCTATTTAATAACCAACACATTAATTTATTCATTGATGTCCATCCCTTTTTCCCCGGGTCTGTTCTCCATCCTCCCCCATGATTTTGGTGTCACACGTGTTTTTATAAACCCATAAATCCCAGATATTATTTTTATAGGGATGTTTGTCTTTCCTGGGATTTCCCCCATCCATGTTCAGGTGTGATCCTTGCTGGGAATTCACCTGGATTTCCATTTATTCCAATTTATTCCGATTTATTTCCATTTATTTCCAATTCTCTTCTCTTTGGGACACAACAAATCCCAGCTGGAATTGTTCCCCCCTCTAAAACTCAAGGAAAGGCCCCAAAAGGGCCAAATCTGGTTTTTTTGAGGAGAAACAATTCCATGAGGTGATGGAAGTCGTGAGGAAATCAGGATTTTCCATGGCTAGAAACTAATTTTGGATTAAAAAAAAAAATCTGATTTTTCATGACCTCACCGAGATGATTTTTGCCTCCTCCCAGGCTTGCAGATCCCAGAGCGGAATTTTTCTGGCAAAAAAAAAAAAAAGAAATTTTGAGGTTTTCCCTCCTCTTTCTGCACCCAAACATTGTTTGATTCCCCATCCCAATGTTTCCTTGGATGCTTTTCCAGCCGTGTTTCCCACTCTCTGCACAATTTGATCCCAGGGATCAAATATCAGTTTTTAATGGAAAAAAAAAACCAAAAAAAAAGAAACAAACTCCCAGCTTTTGGCAGCCAGGAATTCCTGGATTCCAGGAACGCCCCTGAGTGCAGGGGGCGATCCCAGAGTATCCCAAATTTCCACTGGGAAATGCTCAACCCTGGAGCTGCCAGGGGCAGGATTTGGGATAAAATTGACCTTTTTTGGTCAATTTTTTGGAAACTCCTCTGGGAAGGCGTCAGCAGAGGGTGACATTGTGCAGGATTGGGGAATATTAGGGAATATCTGGAATGCTGCCGTCAAAAACTTGGGAGCCTCCAAAGTGGCCTAAAATTTCTAAGGAATGGCCTAAAATTCCAAGGAAGTGTGTTGGGTTCTGGGAAAAGGGATTTGGGATAAGAGGGAATTCCTTTCATGTGTTTGCTGTGGGAATATTTTAGATCTAAGCCTTAGTCCTGTGCTAAAAATTCCAGATTTTAGGAATAGCGGTGAATTTTTTAAATACGTGAAACGAGGCGTCCGATCCGAGCTTTTCCATGGTTTTGATGGAATTTTGAGGGTTTGGAAGGGGAACTTTGTTGCTGTGGGAATGAAATGGATCCAAAGGCTGTTTTGTGGGAATAGGAAAGGATAGAAAGGTGGAATTTGGCTTCTTGGAGGGAATTCTGTGCTGTTCCCGTGGGATTTTGGGGATAATTTATGCATTTATCATAACAAGGATAATTTATGGATTTGTGGTTGTGGCGAACTGGGCTGAGCCTGAGCAGGGAGGGTTTGGAACCAGGTGTTGGAATTCAGGTGGATTTCAGGTTCTTGGCCTGTGGATCGGGAACTTCCAGGGTTTTCCATGGCTCTGGAATGGCTGGGAAAGGAATGGCAGTGAATTCTGTCATTCCCAGCCGTGCCAAACCATTCCCAGCCATCCCCAGTCATTCCCAGTCATTCCAAACCATTCCCAGTCATTCCCAGCCATTCCCAGTCATTCCAAACCATTCCCAGTCATTCCCAGCCATTCCAAACCATTCCCAGTCATTCCCAGCCATTCCCAGTCATTCCAAACCATTCCCAGTCATTCCCAGTCATTCCCAGTCATTCCCAACCACTCCCAGCCATTCCCAGTCATTCCAAACCATTCCCAGTCATTCCCAGTCATTCCCAGTCATTCCCAGTCATTCCCAACCACTCCCAGTCATTCCCAGTCATTCTCAACCATTCCCAGTCATTCCCAATAATTTCCAGTCATTCCCAACCACTCCCAGCCATTCCCAGTCATTCCAAACCATTCCCAGTCATTCCCAGCCATTCCCAGTCATTCCCAACCACTCCCAACAATTCCCAGTCATTCCCAATTATTTCCAGTCATTCCCAATAATTTCCAGTCATTCCCAACCATTTTCAGTCATTCCCAACTATTTCCAGTCATTCTCAACCCATTCCAAATAATTTCAAGTCATTCCCAGTCATTCCCAATAATTTCCAGTCATTCCCAACCATTTCCAGCCATTCCCAACCACTCCCAACAATTCCCAGTCATTCCCAATAATTTCCAGTCATTCCCAACCACTCCCAACAATTCCCAGTCATTCCCAATAATTTCCAGTCATTCCCAGCCATTCCAAACCATTCCCAGTCATTCTCAACCATTCCCAGCCATTTCCAACCATTCCCAGTCACTCTCAAACATTTCCAGTAATTCCCAATAATTTCCAACCATTCCCAGTCATTCCCAACCATTTCCAGTAATTCCCAGCCATTCCCAGCCATTCCCAATTATTCCAAACCATTCCCAGTCATCCCCAATAATTCCCAGTCATTCCCAACCATTCCAAACTATCCCATATCCAGTCATTCCAAACCATTCCCAGCCATTTCCAACCAATTCCAAACCATTCCAAATACTCCCAACCACTCCCAACTATTCCCAGTAATTCCCAGCCATTCCCAAACATTCCCAGTCATTCCCAAGTCCTGAGACCTCCAAGGCTGGATATCCCAGCAGAGCTTCCCAGGATTTAAAGGAATATCCCAGGAGAGCATCCCTGCCCTCGGGCTCCCCTTTTCCAGAGTTCTGGCTTTACCCAAATCCTTATTCTTTTGGAGGAAGTTACACCTCCATTTACAAAACATCCATGAAAACAAAGGAATTCCCGATTTTTCCAAGGGCTCCTGCGCTTTTCTTGGATTGGGTCCTGAGTACTTCCCTGCTTGGCACAGGGATCCCTGGCTGGAACTGGGATCTGTCCCTGGCACTGGGATCTGTCCCAGGAACTGGGATCAGTCCTTGGAACTGGGATCTCTCCTTGGAACTGGGATCTGTCCCTGGCACTGGGATCTGTCCCAGGAACTGGGATCAGTCCTTGGAACTGGGATCTCTCCTTGGAACTGGGATCTGTCCCTGGCACTGGGATCTGTCCCTGGCACTGGGATCTGTCCCTGGAACTGGGATCTGTCCCTGGAACTGGGATCAGTCCTTGGAACTGGGATCTCTCCTTGGAACTGGGATCTGTCTCTGGCACTGGGATCTGTCCCAGGAACTGGGATCAGTCCTTGGAACTGGGATCTCTCCTGGCACTGGGATCAGTCCTTGGAACTGGGATCTTTCCCAGGAACTGGGATCTGTCCTTGGAACTGGGATCTGTCCCTGGCACTGGGATCTGTCCCTGGCACTGGGATCTCTCCCAGGAACTGGGATCTCTCCCTGCCTGCCATGGCTCTGGAATTGTCCAGCAGCTCGAGGAGCTCCCTGTCTCTGGGACTGGAATTTTTGGGAATCTTTGGGTGTGGAGGGAAGAGAGTCAGGCCAGCAAATTCCTTGACTCAGGAGTGGGAGTTCCAGGGAATGTTCAGGGGTTTCGCTTCCACCTGAGCTGTTCCCAGCCATTCCCAACCAAATTCCCAGTGGGAATTTGGGAATCCAAAGGAATAATTTGTTGGGAATCTCACGGCACATGTGGACATGAATCCCACCCTTTCCTTTTGAAACCTTGGTCTCCCAGCTGGGAGTCAGCACATCCAGGTTTTATTCCCAGTCAAAAGGAATTCCCTCCCTCAGCTTCTCCTCTTTATCCTCCCACCATTCCCTGTCTGGTTTTCCCTCCCCAAAACCCCTCCAATCCCAACCTCATGCTGCAGGAACCTTGGAAAAATGGAAAGAGAACAAACCCCAATGCAGTTTCACCCCCCCAAAACACCGGGAATGTGGACAATTCCAACCACTGCAGTTTGGAAATGTTTCACATTCCAGGAGGAGACAATTCCTCCATCCAGCTCCCCTCTCCCAGGAGAGAAAGCTCCTGGCGTGTCCAGGATGGAATAATTTCCCCACATTCCCCAGGCAGGAGTATCAAAACTTCCTTAAGAATTCCAGGGAATTCTTTCTGTTCTGGAAAATGGGGGCTGGGGGAGGGGTTTGGCTCCAGCAGGGTTGGGGGGCTTGGATTTCTGACCTGGAACCAAATCCTGGATTCCTGGGAGCTTGGATGGGTGAAGGAATCTTACATGGGCTCCTCAGGAGCCGGGAAAAAGGGTTTTTTTTCTGGGATATTTCCCTTTTCGAGCTGAGGGTGGGAATTTTCTTCTTGCAGCTCTTCCTTATTCAGTTTTCCAGGAGTTCCCTTGGTGTTTCCGACTCTTTTTCCAGCTTTGTTGTGGTTTAGCTCAGAACCTTTCCCTGGATTTGGGATCTCTCAGAGCAGAGCTCATGCAGGTGGGATTTTGCCATAAGCAGGGAATTTATGGAATTTAAGGAATTTCATCTTGTAACTCCAGATAGGAAAATCCCTGATTTTCCCCTATTCCCAGGTTATTTCATCCCAAACTCTGTCGATAACTCCAATCCCAGCTGTCCCACGGTGCTGAGTGCCACAATCAGCTCCTGCCCAGGGAGCTGAGGGTCCACAGGGATCCCAGAGATCCCACGGGGATCCCAGAGATCCCACCTGGATCCAGGCAGAAAATTCCCTTTAGCACCGTTGGGGTCCCAGGGGAACCAAAAATTCCGTATGAGAGCCAATCCCTGGAGAGCCAAGTCCCAACTCTTGGCTCTCCCCATTTCTGTGGTGTGGTTACAACTGAATTCAAACTCTGGGAAAATGCCAGGATGGCTGGGAACGAGGGAAGAGAAGCAGAAAACACAAATTTTCTTCTCAAATCCAAATTTTTGGGATTGAAATGGAGCCACTGCTTGGTAGGAAAACAAAAATCTCATTGAAGAGCTGGAAAATCAAGAGGTTTTTCCATTTTGGCATGGCTGAGACATTTCTGCCTCCTGGGATTGAAATGTTTTGGCTTTTTATTAATTAAAAAACCCAATCAGGAATGATCCAAGATCATCCTGAACCTGGATGATCCGGGGGTTTGGGTGGGAAACCAGGAAATTCCAGAGCTCCAAAGCAGAGCAGCAACATTCCCAGCTCAAATCCCACATTTCCCATCCCCCTGCTGGGCAGAGCAGAGTCCCTCTGCCAGCGCCCTCCTGGCTCCATCCTGCTGGGAATGGCTTTGGAATGCTCAGCTGGAATTCCCCAACAGGAGGGGACTGGGAAAGGTCCCAGCTCTGCCCTCAAACCATCAGGGATCCTCTCAGAATCCTGATCCAACAAGGGATGGGATCATTCCCAGCTCCTGGAAGATCCCTTGGATCATGATCTAAGAGGGAAGAGATCATTCCCAGCTCCTGGAAGATCCCTTGGATTGCATTCCAAGAGGGAAGGGATCATGCCCAGTTCCTGGGGATCACGTTCCAAGAGGGAAGGGGATCATTCCCAAATCTCAAAAGATCCCATGGATCACATTCCATAAAGGAAGGGGATCATTCCCAGCTCTCAAAAGATCCCTTGGATCACATTCCATGAGGGAAGGGATAATTCCCAGCTCTCAAAAGATCCCATGGATCACATTCCATGAGGGAAGGGATCATTCCCAGCTCTCAAAAGATCCCATGGATCACATTCCATGAGGAAGGGATCATTCCCAAATCTCAAAAGATCCCATGGATCACATTCCATGAGGGAAGGGATCATTCCCAGCTCTCAAAAGATCCCATGGATCACATTCCATAAGGGGAGGGATCATCCCCAAATCTCAAAAGATCCCATGGATCACATTCCATGAGGACAGGGATCATTCCCAGCTCTCAAAAGATCCCATGGATCACATTCCATGAGGACAGGGATCATTCCCAAATCTCAAAAGATCCCATGGATCACATTCCATGAGGGAAGGGATCATTCCCAGCCCCTGCAAGATCCCTCTTGACACGTTAAAACACCCAAGAGGTGAGGCCATCCCTGCTGAGGAAAGCCTGGATAAACCCCATGGAATGCTGCTCATGGAATGCTGCTCATGGAATGCTGCTCATGGAATGCTGCTCATGGAGCTCTGGAGAGCCCCTGTGGGGCTGGAAGCTCGGGAGACTCCTGCTGGGTGGTGGCCTTGGGGACATCTGTGTCCTGGGAATCTCCTGGGTGGTGGCCTTGGGGACATTCGTATCCCGTGTCCTGGGAATATCCTGCTGGGTGTTGGCCTTGGGGACATTTGTGTCCTGTGTCCTGGGAATCTCCTAGGTGGTGGCCTTGGGGACATCTGTGTCCTGGAAAACTCTTGGGTGGTGGCTTTGGGGACACCATGTCCTGTATCCTGGGAATCTCTTCCTGGCCTTGGGGACATCCGTGTCCTGTGTCCTGGGAATCTCCTGGATGGTGGCTTTGGGGACATTTGTGTCCTGTGCCCTGGGAATCTCCTGGGTGGTGGCCTTGGGGACACCATGTCCTGTGTCCTGGGAATCTCCTGGGTGGTGGCCTTGGGGACATCTGTGTCCTATGTTCTGGGAATCTCCTGGATGGTGGCTTTGGGGACACCATGTCCTGTGTCCTGGGAATCTCCTGGGTGGTGGCCTTGGGGACATTTGTGTCCTGTGTCCTGGGAATCTCTTCCTGGCCTTGGGGACATCAGTGTCCTTGCCCTGGGAATCTCCTGGATGGTGGCCTTGGGGACACCATGTCCTGGGAATCTCCTGGATGGTGGCTTTGGGGACATCTGTGTCCTGTGTCCTGGGAATCTCCTGGATGGTGGCTTTGGGGACACCATGTCCTGTATCCTGGGAATCTCCTGGGTGGTGGCCTTGGGGACATCTGTGTCCTGTGTCCTGGGAATCTCTTCCTGGCCTTGGGGACACCTTGTCCTGTGTCCTGGGAATCTCCTGGGTGGTGGCCTTGGGGACAGCCTGGGGGGGGATGGGCCCCCCCATCCTTTAGGGGAATTGGGGAACCCAAGGGTTAAACTGGGAACAATTCCTGTGGCACTGGAGCAGCAGGAGCCGGGCCCAGCACGTTCCCTTGGCATGAACCACTCCCAGCCTCGCTGGGCACGGTCCTGGTGCCTCCCCGAGCTGGGAAAGGGATTTTTGGTGCCCAAAATCAGTAAAAACCCGAGGTGCTGTGCCTGCTCCTCCACCAAAGCACCCGGGGGTGCGGGCTGGGAATTCCCTGCGGGGAATTCCTCAGGGACCCCTGAGCACGAGGAGTTTGGGATTCCTGCACGATTTCCTCCCAGCACAGCTGGGCTCTGTCCCTGCTCGGGGCCAGGAGCTCCATCCCATGAGCAAACCAGGCCTTTTCCATGGGTGGAAACCCATTTTTGGATAAAAAAATCTGATTTTTGTGACCTCACTGAGATGATTTTTAGGCAGAGCAGGGTGGGAGCGGTTCTGTGGGAGCAGGATGTGATTCCAGGGCTGCTGTCAGGAGGAGAATCCCAATTCCAGCTCCTGTGGGAGAAGCTGCCACCCCATCCTTAATTCCCCCTGCCCTGTCCTGATGCCTTTTGGGGCTACCTAAAAACAGAACCCAGACACAACTAAGGGAATAAAGAGCACTTGTATTTATTGAAGGGCCTTCAGGGCATTTAGGGCAGATGAAGCCCCCCAGGGGCTACATCCAAAAATGGACCACAGGTCTCAGGTTTTCATACTTTTATAAGTTTGGTCCATTTGCATGTTGGGGGTTAATCCTCCAATTACAGCTTCAGGTAATGAAGTCATTTACCCCAAATTTGCTCCCCCCAACTCCCTTTTGTTTCCATTTCTGGGGCCCTGAGGCAGTGAGGGGTCCTTGATTCCCAGCCCAGAGAGGAACTGTTGTGTGTGACCAAAATGGGAGAGCAGCAGCTGACACCGTGTGTGGGGTTTAGGGCTATAACTAGAGAACTGCAGGGTTCCAAACACATGAAAACAGAAAAGCTGAAACCCTGAGGCATCACTGGTGGCCGTGAGCAGCCCCAGGAGTGCAGGAGGAGCCACTCTGGCCCTCATTCCTCCATCCTTCTCCTCTTTCCTCTTCCCCTCATTCCTTTGCCCTTCTGTCTCTCCTCTGTCCTTTCCTTTGTTCCTATTCCCGTCCCCTCATTCCTGTCCTTCTCCTCCTTCCTCTCTCTACCCTTCTTCTCATCCCTCCATCCTTCCCCTCGTTCCTCTTCCCTCATCCCTCCATCCTTCCCCTCATCCTCCATCCTTCCCCTCATCCTCCATCCTTCCCCTCGTCCCTCCATCCTTCCCTCATCCCTCATCCTTCCCTCATCCTCCATCCTTCCCTCATCCTCCATCCTTCCCCTCATCCTCCATCCTTCCCTCATCCCTCCCTCCTTCCCCTCATCCTCCATCCTTCCCCTCCTCCTCCATCCTTCCCCTCGTCCCTCCATCCTTCCCCTCGTCCCTCCATCCTTCCCCTCATCCCTCCATCATTCCCCTCATCCTCCATCCTTCCCCTCATCCCTCCATCCTTCCCCTCATCCCTCCATCCTTCCCCTTGTCCCTCCATCCTTCCCCTCATCCTCCATCCTTCCCCTCATCCCTCCATCCTTCCCCTCATCCCTCCATCCTTCCCCTTGTCCCTCCATCCATCCCCTCATCCCTCCATCCTTCCCCTCATCCTCCATCCTTCCCCTCATCCCTCCATCCTTCCCCTCATCCCTCCATCCTTCCCCTCATCCCTCCATCCTTCCCTCATCCTCCATCCTTCCCCTCATCCCTCCATCCTTCCCCTCATCCATCCTCCATCCTTCCCTCATCCCTCCATCCTGTCCCTCCATCCTTCCCCTCATCCTTCCCTCATCCTCCATCCTTCCCTTGTCCCTCCATCCTTCCGGGATTTGTGGTGAGGCAGGAGGATGTGAATATCCACGTATAAATATATAAATATAAATATAAATATAAATATAAATATAAATATAAATATAAATATAAATATAAATATAAATATAAATATATATACATGTATAGAAATAGATTTATAAATACATAATAAATATGTAGAAAGTGTAATGCCCAAATTAAAACTCACAGTGACACAGCGAGCGGCTGGGGGATAAAAAAATCAGATATTCCAAAAGTCCTCCGTGAGTTTTGCTGCATCCTTGATTTCCCATATGGAGCATTAGATGAGGGAAGGGAAGGAGGTGGGATCTGTCTCTGGCACTGGGATCTGTTTGTGGAACTGGGATTTCTGCCCAGCACTGGGATCTCTCTGTGGATCTGGGATCTGTCTCTGGCACTGGGATCTGTCCCTGGCACTGGGATCAGTCCTTGGAACTGGGATCTGTCCCTGGAACTGGGATCTGTCCTTGGAACTGGGATCAGTCCTTGGAACTGGGATCTGTCTCTGGCACTGGGATCTGTCCCTGGAACTGGGATCAGTCCTTGGAACTGGGATCTGTCCCTGGAACTGGGATCAGTCCTTGGAACTGGGATCTGTCCCTGGAACTGGGATCTGTCCTTGGAACTGGGATCAGTCCTTGGAACTGGGATCTGTCTCTGGCACTGGGATCTGTTTGTGGAACTGGGATTTCTGCCCAGCACTGGGATCTCTCAGTGGACCTGGGATCTGTCCCTGGCACTGGGATCAGTCCCTGGCACTGGGACACTGGGATCTGTCCCTGGCACTGGGATCAGTCCCTGGCACTGGGATTTCTGCCCAGCACTGGGATCTCCCCTGGCACTGGGATCTGCCCCACAAACTGGGATCTCTCCTCGAACTGGGATCTGCTCAGAACTGGGATCTCCTCCTGGCCTGGATCTCTCTGTGGCTGCCCCACTCTGGAATTGCCCAGCAGCCCCAGGAGCTCTCCAGGACTGGAACCTTTGGGAAGTTCCCCCCTCCCCCCGCAGGGTGATTGCTCCGAGGCTCCACCCGCACCTGCCCCACCCCAGAGCTGCCAAAACTTCCCATTGTGGTGAAACTGGTTCCTGTTCCTGGAAGAGTCTGACACAGAGAGGCCTGGAAGTGGCTGGGCTGGGCTGGAGCAGCAGGGGAAGCCCAGGACAGGAGTGAGGGGTCCCACAGAGCCCCATCCCAGTCCAGGGGTGGCACAGAGTGATGGATCCCAGTCCCAAACTGGGGCTGGACACACCCAGACTGTCCCTGGCTCTGGCTGGAGCCACATCCCAGTCCAGGGGTGGCACAGACTGGTGGATCCCAGTCCCAAACTGGGGCTGGACACACCCAGACTGTCCCTGGCTCCTGGCTGGGGCCACATCCCAGTCCAGGGGTGGCACAGACTGGTGGATCCCAGTCCCAAACTGGGGCTGGACACACCCAGGCTGTCCCTGGCTCTGGCTGGAGCCACATCCCAGTCCAGGATTGGCACAGACTGGTGGATCCCAGTCCCAAACTGGGGCTGGACACACCCAGACTGTCCCTGATCCTGGCTGGAGCCACATCCCAGTCCAGGAGTGACACAGACTGATGGATCCCAGTTCCAAACTGGGGCTGAGTTTGAGGGGAGCAGCCAGGCCCAGGCCATGGGGCTGCTCCAGGACCCCCAGGAAGCAAACCCAGGATAAATATGGATGGGGAATTTACCCCTCTGCTCCTTCCCTCCCCAAATTCCCAGCCCCAGGTGCCACAGCCACGCTGGCCCCTCATGCCTGGCTGGGATCCCTGCTCGGGATTCTCCAGGAATCCTTGGATCAGGGATTCTCTGGGATCAGGTCCCTGTAAATCCAGGGATTGTCCAGAATCAGATCTCCCATCCCTGCTGCTTTATCCTGTAAATCCAGGGATTCTCCAGGATCAGATCTCCCACCTGATACTTTACCCTGTAAATCCAGGAGTTATCCAGGATCAGATCCCTGTAAATCCAGGGGTTATTTGGGATCAGATCCCTGTAGATCCAGAGGTTATCTGGGATTGGACCCCTGTTAATCCAGGGGTTATTTGGGATTGGATCCCTGTAAATCCAGGGGTTATCCAGAACTGGATCCCTGTAAATCCAGGGGTTATCTGGGATCAGATCCCTGTAAATCCAGGGGTTATCTGGGTTTGGATCCCTGTAAATCCAGGAGTTATCCAGGATCAGATCCCTGTAAATCCAGGGGTTATCTGGGATCAGATCTCCCAGCCCTGATGGCAGCAGCTCCCCGTGCCCAGCCCTCCCAGCCCTGTGGGATGTGTTTGTGCAGCTCCACGGGGAATCCCTGTGAGGGAGCAGCAGGGCTGGAGCAGGAAAGGGAAGAAAGCAAAACAAAAAAAAGGGGGAAACCCCAGAGAAAGAGAGCAGAGCTTTTCTTCCCACTTCTGCTTTGTTGTTTTTCCTCCAACCCAGATCCCAGCTGGTTTCCCTTTGCCTCCCAGTTTGGGGAGCACTGGTGGTGCCCCTCTTTGAGTGGGAGAGTTGGGACTTGCTGGATCCTTCCCTTAATGCCTTGGGGTGGCTGCCTGGAACAGAGGCCAGACAAGATGAAGATAATAAAATTGGGAATTTATTCCACAGACCCACCTTGGGCTGTCAGAAGCCTCTGAGGTTACACCCAAGATGGTCACGAGTTTTTCAGCCAATTATAAATTTGGTCCATTTGCTTCTCAGGGGTAAATCCTTCAATTATAACTTCAGGTAATTAAGTCATTTACCCTCAGTTCATTTTGTTTGTACTTTTGGGGCCTGAGACAGTAAGGTGTTGTTGAGTTTCAGGCCTGGAGAGGAATTGTTTTGTCTGAATAAAAGGGGAGAACAGCAGCTGACAGACCATGGAGTGTGAGAGTTGTGCACTAAAGCAGCACAGGATCTGGAAAAGAGAAAATTCAATCCTAAGGCATCACCTCCTTCCTTCCCTCCCTCTCTCCCGGGCTGGATCCTGCGCCTGCCAGGGGCACGAGGCCATGAATATTGAAGTGCCAGGGGGGTTTTATGGACTCCACAGATGTGCCGGGACTCGGGGCCGGCCCCATCACCTCGGGCCGCTTGAAAAGGCCGAACAAAAGCCCGAAGAAAGAGGGCGAGGGGTGGAGGGGGCGGGGAGGCGAGGACCAGGAAAAAGTTGAAAGCGAAGAAAAGAGGGCTGGAGTTGATGGATATTCCATCTGTTTATGGTCAGGGAATGCACAAAGGCTGCGGGGACGGGGCTCCCTGTTTGCCCTCCCTCCCTCCCTACCAGCGCCTCCCAATGCTCGGGATGGGTCGGGTTTGTTCGCCTCTGCAAGGAGCAGAAATGTTGGGGGTTTGTGACGTGTGGGGGGGCAGGGCAGATCCTTAGGATCAGCCTATTCCCACAGGGAACCTCTGGGATCAGATCAGCCCCGTGGATCCGCGTTATTCCCACAGGGAGAGTCTGGGATGGGATTTGGGATCAGATCAGTCCCATGGATCCCGTTATTCCCACAGGGAGAGTCTGGGATGGGATTTGGGATCAGATCAGCCCTTTGGATCTCACTATTGCCACAGGGAGAGTCTGGGATGGGATCTGGGATCAGATCAATCCCGTGGATTCACTATTGCCACAGGGAGAGTCTGGGATCAGATTTGGGATCACATCAGCCCCCTGGATCCTGCTATTTCCACAGGGAACCTCTGGGATCAGATCAGCCCCGTGGATCTCACTATTCCCACAGGGAGAGTCTGGGATGAAATTTGGGATCAGATCAGCCCCGTGGATCCTGCTATTCCCATATGGAAACTCCAGCATCCAGTCTGGGATCAGATCAGCCCTGTGGATCTCACTATTGCCACAGGGAGAGTCTGGGATGGGATTTGGGATCAGATCAACCCCATGGATCCCACTATTCTTATATGGAACCTCTGGGATTGGATCTGGGATCAGATCAGCCCTCTGGATCCTGCTATTCCCACAGGGAATCTCTGGGATCAGATTTGGGATCAGATCAGCCCCATGGATCCCACTGTTCCCCCAGGGAACCTCTGGGATCGGGTCTGGGATCAGATCAGTCCCAGCAGTTCAATTCTGCGCCGCCTTTTGGGCTCCTCCAGGCCTTGTTTGCGCCTGGCTGGGGACAAGCAGAGCTGGGGGGGCTGGGGGAGCTCCAGCTCTGCTTTAAGGAGCTGCTGGGGGCAGGTCCAGCCCAGCTGAGGATAAATCCCCACCCCAGTGACCCTGGTTCCCTCTGTGTCCTCCTGTGCAATCCCACCCTGCCTGCCCCAGGGATCCAGGGATCTCTCCATTCCTGAATCCCAAAGATTCCCCCGTCCTGCCTCAGGGCAGGATCCTACACCTGATCATGGCATGGCTTAGCTTGGGCTGGGTTGGGAGCAGCTTAAAGTTGATCCAGACCCATCCTCCTGCCATGGGCAGGGACACCTCCCACCACCCCAGGCTGCTCCAGCCCCATCCAGCCTGGCCTTGGGCACTGCCAGGGATCCAGGGGCAGCCACAGCTGCTCTGGGCACCCTGTGCCAGGGCCTGCCCACCCTCACAGGAGGAATTCCTTCCCAATATCCCACTTCAATCCCTCTGGTCCTTGATTCCCTCCATCCTTTGGGAATTGTCTCTTTCCATCTTTCCTGTGGCTCCTTCAGGCCCTGGAAGGCCACAGTGAGGTCACTCCTTCCTCCAGGCTGGGCAATCCCAATTCCCCTGGGCTGGGCTGGGCTGGGCTGGGCTGGGCTGGGCTGGGCCAAGGGGCTGGGCTGAGCTGGGCTGGGGGCTGGGCTGGGCTGGGCTGGGCCGGGCTGGGCTGGGCTGGGCTGGGCTGGGCTGGGCTGGGCTGAGCTGGGCCGGGCTGGGCTGAGCTGGGGGCTGGGCTGGAGGCTGGGCTGGGCTGGGCTGGGCTGAGCTGGGCTGGGCTGGGCTGGGCTGAGCTGGGCTGGGCTGGGCTGGGCCGGGCCGGGCTGGGCTGGCCGGGGAGCTGGGCTGGGCTGGGCTGGGCTGGGCTGGGCTGGGCTGGGCTGGGCTGGGCTGAGCTGGGCTGGGCTGGGCTGGCTGGATGGATGGAGAGGGCTGAAACAGGGGATCCTCCCTGGGGCTCTCACCCAGGTCTTGCCAGCGCCTTCCAAGTGGATTTTCCTTCCTTTTCTCATCCCCATAAATCCAAGTTTTCCCCCGGGCAGCAGTGACTTGCCAGGCAGCCACCTCTGGGTGGGGGTTATGGAGCATCCCTGTGGCTGCAGCAGCCTGGGGCAGTTTGCTGCAGCCCAGGGCAGCACAGAACACGCAGCCACAGCCCAGCCAAGCCCAAACCACTCCCTCTCCACTCCCACCCTGTCCCCAATCCCACTCCCTCCCCAGCACCATCCTCAATCCCACTCCATTCCCAATCCCACTCCATCTCTAATCCTGCTGCCACCTCAATTCCAATCCCATTCCCTCCTCAATCCCACTCCATTCCCAATCCCATTCTCTGTCCCCAATCCCACCCTAACTCGCTCAATCCCACCTGTTCTTATCCTGCTCTGCCCCAAATCCCAGCCTGTCCCTAATCCTGCTCCCACCTCGATTTCACTCCCAATCCCACTCCCTCCCCAATCCCAATCCCATTCTCAATCCCCTCTCTCCCCACCTCTCCCAGTCCATGGCTGGGATGGTGCAGCAGGAAGGGATGGGGAAGGCAGGGATGTGCTGGGGGCTGGCCAGAACCCCAATCCCTCAGTCCTATTCCCTCCATCCCATTCCCTCCATCCCAATCCCTCACCCCAATCCCTCACCCCATTCCCTCACCCCAATCCCTCACCCCAATCCCTCACCCCAATCCTCACCCCATCCTCACCCCAATCCTCACCCCAATCCCCTCACCCCATCTCACCCCCTAACTCCCTCACCCTCAATCCTCACCCCCAACTCTCCCTCACCCCAATCCCTCACCCCAATCCCTCACCCCAATCCCTCACCCCAATCCCTCACCCCAATCCCTCACCCCATTCCCTCACCCCCAATCCCTCACCCCAACCCTCACCCCATTCCCTCACCCCAATCCCTCACCCCAATCCCTCACCCCCAATCCCTCACCCCATTCCTCACCCCAATCCTACATCCACCCAATCCTCACCCCAATCCTCACACCCCAATCCTCACCCCATATCCCTCACCCCAATCCTCACCCAATCCTCACCCATCCCTACCCCATTCCCTCACCCCATCTACCCCATTTCACCCCAATCCCTCACCCCACTCACCCATTCCTCACCCAATCCCTCACCCCATTCCCTCACCCCAATCCCTCACCCCAATCTCACCAATCCTCACCCCAATCCTCACCCATCCTCACCCCAATCCCTTCACCCATTCCTCACCCCATCCTCACCCCATCCTCACCCATTCCTCACCCCATCCTCCCCCATCCTCCCCCATCCTCACCCATCCTCAAATCTCCATCCACCTTCTCCATTCCTCACCATCTCTCCTCCTCACCTTCTGCCCCATCCTCTGCATTATCCCAATCCTCACCATCCTCACCTCCTCACCCATCCAGAGGATCCCACTTTTATTCCTGATACTACGATTTCTTTCTAAAAACAAAGAGATTTGGGCAGTTTGAGCTTTTCATTCTGAGCTGCAGAGCAGTTACTCTGAAAAAAAGTGATGAAAAAACAATGGAATCCGTCCTAAAAATCCCAAATACAGCGGGATCAGCATGAGTCCTGTAACCCACACCCTTCTCTCCTGGTTTTCCCTTCTGTCCTGGTTTTCCCTTTTCTGGTTTTTCATTTTCTCTTCAGTTTTCCCTGTTCTCTGCTTTGTCCTGCTGGGAGGTTTCCCCCTCTGTTCATTCCTGGCTCTGCTTTTCCTGTCAATCTTTGCCGGGATGAGTTCCCAGGGGAGCTGCCTGCTGCTTCCCATCCTTCATCCTTCCCACCCAGGAAGGTGCTGCTGGGAATTTCTGCACCTTCCCCTCTGCAGAGCAAAGGGTAAAACACCACCAGGCCATTCCTGTGGCAAAAATCCCTGGAAATTTGGGTCTCCCCCTGCTCCCATTGCTGGCAGCTGCTGCTCACACAGGGATGGGTTGGAAAAAAATGCAAGGTTTGAATTTGGGATGAATCCTCAGCCTGGGATTCTCCACAGCTTTGGAAAATCAAACACAAAGAGCTTTGAGGAGAATGTGGGAATGGATTGTCTGGGATATTCCAGCTTGGCTGGGAATGGGAATGGGAATGGGAATGACCTGTGGGGCTGTGAGAGGGGCAGGAGAAGGTGGGAATGGATTGTCTGGGATATTCCAGCTGGGTTGGGAATGGGAATGGGAATGGGAATGGGAATGACCTGTGGGGCTGTGAGAGGGGCAGGAGAAGGTGGGAATGGATGGTCCAGGATATTCCAGCTTGGCTGGGAATGGGAATGGGAACGGGAATGACCTGTGGGGCTGTGAGAGGGGCAGGAGAAGGTGGGAAAGGATTGTCTGGGATATTCCAGCTTGGCTGGGAATGGGAATGGGAATGGGAATGGGAATGGGAATGACCTGTGGGGCTGTGAGAGGGGCAGGAGAAGGTGGGAAAGATTGTCTGGGATATTCCAGCTTGGCTGGGAATGGGAATGGGAATGGGAATGGGAATGGGAATGGCCAGGGGCTGTGAGAGGGGGGAAGGTGGGAATGTCAGGAATTCCAGCTTGGCTGGGAACAGGAATGACCTGTGGGGCTGTGAGAGGGGCAGGAGAAGGTGGGAATGGATTGTCTGGGATATTCCAGCTTGGCTGGGAACAGGAATGGCCTGTGGGGCTGTGAGAGGGGCAGGTGAGGCAGCTGCTGCTGGGGTGTGCTGGATGTGTCAGAGAGCCCATCCCAGCTGGAAACCATTCCCTGTCCTTCCCCACATCCCTGCCTGACAGCAGCAGCTGCTCTGGCTGGGAGCAGCTGGTCCCAGGCATTCCCTGGGAGTTTTCTGCTCCCTCGGTTCCAGCTTTGAGGCCGGGCTTTGGAGCCAGGCACTTGGCACAGGGAGCTGTGGCTGCTGTTCCCAGCCCTTCCCAGCCTCTCCCAGCCCCCAGGGTCACCAGGGGTGGGGGGTGACTCCTGCACGGCTGGAAAATGGGGATAAGGCCTGCTGGGAGCTGTGGGGAATGCAGAGGTTTATCCTGGGATTGGTGTCGATGATCTCAGCCCAGAATCTGCACTGTGGTGGGGACAGAGGGTGACAGTCCCTCGTCCCCTCCCCAAACCCCATGGACAAACCAGGGATCCTTTAGCAGGAGCTGGGGAAGGAAATTTGGGGGAGTTTTTCTTTGCCAGGTGAAAATCTGGCACAGATCCTGTCCCAGGTGCTTTTCCCTGCACCTGGGGAGCTCTGGGTGCCAGGAGCGGGGTGGGAGGAGCATTAATGATGGGGCTCATTAATGATGGGACTCATTAATGATGGAGCTCATTAATGATGGAGCTCATTAATGATGGAACCCATTAATGATGGAGTTCATTAATGATGGGACCCATTAATGATGGAACCCATTAATGATGGAGCTCATTAATGATGGAGTTCACTAATGATGGAGCTCATTAACGATGGAACCCATTAATGATGGAACCCATTAATGATGGAACCCATTAATGATGGAGCTCATTAATGATGGAGTTCACTAATGATGGAGCTCATTAACGATGGAACCCATTAATGATGGAACCCATTAATGATGGAACCCATTAATGATGGAGCCCATTAATGATGGAGCTCATTAATGATGGACCCCATTAATGATGGAACCCATTAATGATGGAGCTCATTAATGATGGAACTCATTAATGATGGAACCCATTAATGACGGAGCTCATTAATGATGGAACCCATTAATGATGGAGCTCATTAATGATGGAACCCATTAATGATGGAGCTCATTAATGATGGAACCCATTAATGATGGAACCCATTAATGATGGAGCTCATTAATGATGGAACTCCAGCAAGGAGCTCCAGGGAATTCGCTGGAGTTTTCCAGATGTGCCTCTGCTCCTCCAAGGCCCAGATGTGCAGGCTCTTACCTGCCCTGCCTCATCTGGGGCCCAGATGTGCAGCCCTGCTGCTCTCAGGGACAGATGTTCCTTCTGCTGGAAACCCCTGAAAGCGACAAATCCCAAAAATCTCATTTAGAAACAAATTCTGGCTGTGTGTGGGAGAACTCTGAAATTTTTACGGATTTTTTAAAAAATCTTTAAAATGTGGGGCAGGTGCTGCCCTTCTGAAGCCATCAGGGAGTTTCTCACTGAATTTGGGGGACAAATTCAGAAACCAAAGGGTCTGGATCTAAAAGCTGAACCTATCCAAGGCATTTAACAGGATACCAGAGCCTGAAGGAGGGAAAACCTCTCCAAGGGATGATTTTTCCCCCAAAAACAACCCCTGGGGCAGAGCTGCCCTGGCTCCAGCACCTTCTCCAAGATCCCACACTGCGTCCTCCCCACAAGCCCCGGGACATGAAAGGAATTTGGTGTGGAATGCAGAGGCTTTGTGTGCTGATGTGGGTACAAACGAGGCTCCGGCCCCGGGGGGATCTGCACCTCCCACCCTCCAACCCCCCAGCAGCTGTCGGCAGCCACAGCTGCCGCTCCCAGCCCTGCCAAGAAGAAAAAAAAAAACAGATTTTTGGGTGATGATAATATAGGCTGAACAAAAAAAAGAGGGGGGGAAAATAGGCTGGAAAACACGGTTAAAGACTTCAGGGAGCTTTATGGTCAAGCTGAGCTTACGTAAGCCCTGCTTTAATCCTAAATTAGCAAAGGTTTGCCTGAAAGGAAAAGGGCTTTGCTGTGAGCACGATTTGGTTCTGGCTCTCAGAGAGGCTGGGTGGTTCCTGTGGAAAACAACAGCCTGGCTTGGGAAGGGAAAAAATCAATTAATGCAGTGAATCCCCTGATTTCTTGGGAAAGAAGGAAAAGGTGGCAGGGCCAGAGCTCAAAAGTTTCTCGTGTCCCATTGTCCCTTCTCTGCTGCCCTGGGCTGGGGGCACGTTTTGTGGCCTGGCTGAGATCCCCCAAAATCAATATCAGCATCCCCATGGAGCATCTCTGGAATCTCTGGGATTGCTCCAGGAGAGACAACACTGGAGTTCCAGCTCCTCCAAAAGCCACTGAGAACCTGGAATGTCCATGTGGGGCCTTCTGCTTGATCTCCAGCCAAAACCACGGAGCAAAGCTGGGCTTATTTATTCCAGCTGGGCTCAGGAGAGCCCCAGGAGGCCATGCCTGGTGCTGGGATCAAGGCAGGGAGAAGGGAAAGGGAAAAATTCAGGGCAAGTCGAGGTGGAGGAATGAGTGACTGATTAAACATTGAGAAAGGACTGGATGGTGTCTGAATTCCATAGGAAATTTGGGAGTTGAAGAGCTGAGCTGTCCCCTGTGGGCAGCCCAACCTCCAGTTGAAGCCAAGCTGAAAAGGCTTTTTTTCCCATCTGTAAAAATTCCCAATTGTTCCTTTTTAACCCCCCTTCCTCAGTCTTAAAAACTGAAATCATCAATCCCAAAATTTGATAAAATATGGGAGGAAATTGGGCAGCACGAGTCAAAACATCATTTGTTGACAACATTTCAGTTCCTGCCTTTTGCAGGACAAAATGGGCAACTCTGAAACAGGAATTTCTGATGAAAAATGGGAATTCCTTGAAATAAGCCAAGCACTGGAAATTCTTTTCTCTGTGACAATTTGATTCAGGGACTATGAGCTCCCACTTTCCTGTGAGAAATTTTCATTTTCCAAGGTTTTCTTTGCAACATGGGGAAAAATAATGGTAGGAAATGCCATAAACAGCATAAAAGCAGTGGGGGTTTTGTCCATGGGTAGAGTTTTTCCTTGTGAGGAAAATGTGGATTCCCCTGGATCCCTGGAAGTGTCCAAGGCCAGGCTGGACAGGGCTGGGACAGTGGAAGGTGTCCCTGCCCATGGCTGGGGTGCACTGGGATGAGATTTAAGGCTCCTCCTGGTCTAAACCAGTCTGGGATTCCAGGATTCCCATGGCTGCAGAGATAAGCTGGGACTTGAGAGATGAGGGACTCCTTTTCTTAGATATTGGGAGGGAATTCCTGCCTGGGAGGGTGGAATGGATTCCCAGAGAAGCTGTGGATCCCTGGCAGTGCCCTGGGGAAGCAGGAGGTGTCCGTGCCCAGAATGGGATGAGCTTTAAGATCCCTCCCAACCCAAACCAGTCTGGGATTCCAGGATTCCCATGGCTGCAGAGATAAGCTGGGACTTAAGGGACTCCTTTTCTTAGATATTGGGAGGGAATTCCTGCCTGGGAGAGTGGAAAGGATTCCCAGAGAATCCCTGGCAGCACTCTGGGGCAGTGGAAGGTGTCCCTGCCCATGGCAGGGGTGGATTGAGATGAGATTTAAGGTCCCTCCAACCCAAACCAGTCTGGGATTCCAGGATTCCCATGGCTGTGGAAAAAGCCAAGACCCGAGGGACTCCTTTTCTTAGTATTGGGAGGAAATTCCTGCCTGGGAGGGTGGAATGGATTCCCAGAGAAGCTGTGGATCCCTGGCAGTGCCCTGGGGAAGCAGGAGGTGTCCGTGCCCACAATGGGATGAGCTTTAAGATCCCTCCCAACCCAAACCAGTCTGGGATTCCAGGATTCCCATGGCTGCAGAGATAAGCTGGGACTTGAGAGACTCCTTTTCTTAGATATTGGGAGGGAATTCCTGCCTGGGAGGGCGGAATGGATTCCCAGAGAAGCTGTGGATCCCTGGCAGTGCCCTGGGAGGTGCCCATGCCCACAGCAGGGGTGGCACCACATGAACATGGACACCCCAACACCCCAAACCAGAATATTCACAATTCCAGCATTATTGTGCCGGGCTCTTTAACCCTCCCAGGATTTGGGATGAAATGCTCATGTCCCTTGTCTCCCGTCCCCAGGGAACCGCCTGGACGAGGGCTCGGACGTGGAGTCGGAGCCGGACCTGCCGCTGAAGCGGAAGCAGCGCCGCAGCCGCACCACGTTCACGGCCGAGCAGCTGGAGGAGCTGGAGAAGGCGTTCGAGAGGACGCACTACCCCGACATCTACACGCGCGAGGAGCTGGCCCAGCGCACCAAGCTCACCGAGGCGCGCGTGCAGGTAAGCCCGGCCTAACCGCGCCGCCCGGCCTGATCGGGCCTAATCGGCCCGGCCTGATCGGGCCTAATCGGGCCTGATCGGGCCTGATTGGGCCTGATCGGGCCTAATCGGGCCTGATCGGACCTAATCGGGCCTGATCGGGCCTGATCGGGCCTAATCGGGCATAATCGGGCATAATCGGCCTGGCCTAATCGGGCCTAATCGGGCCTGATCGGGCCTAATCGGACCTAATCGGGCCTAATCAGCCCGGCCTAATCAGGCCTAATCGGGCCTGATCGGGCCTAATCGGCCCGGCCTAATCGGGCCTAATCGGGCCTAATCGGCCCAGCCACGGTCCCCGGCCTAACGTGCTCCCCAGCCTAGTCCTCTGCACACCAGGGTAACCCTGCACAGCCCAGCCTAAGCTCGCACATTCCGGCCTAACCCTGCACAGCCCAGCCTAACCCCAGGCTACCTGGACTAACCCCTCTCTCCTCAGCCTAATCCTGTGCATACCAGGCTAACCCTGCACAGCCCAGCCTAACCATGTGCAGCCCAGCCCAACCCCGCACATTCTGGCCTAACCCCAGGCTCCCTGGACTAACCCCTCTCTCCTCAGCCTAATCCTGTCCACACCAGGCTAACCCTGCACAGCCCAGCCTAATTCCACAAAACCCAGCCTAACCCCACAAAACCCAGCCTAACCCCACACATTAGGTAGGCTCCCCTACCTAATACTGCACACTCTAGCTTAACTCCATGCTCCCCGACATAAGCCTGCATAGCCCAGCCTAATCCTGTGCAGTGCAGTCTAACCCCACACAGCCCAACCTAACCCCAAACTTCCCGACCTAACCCTGCACGTCCTGGCCTAACTCTGTGAACCCCAGCCTAACCCTGTCCATCCTAGCTTAATCCTGTTCTCTGCAACCTAACCTTGCGTAGCCCAGCCTAACCCTGCTCTCCCTGGCCTACCCTATGCACTCCAGCCTAACACTGTGGAGCCCAGCCTAACCCTGTGCACCCCAACCTAAGCCCTCTCTCCCTGGCCTAACCCTGCTCAGCCCAGCCTAACCCTGCTCTCCCTGCCTGGAATGTGGTTTCTCCTTCACTGCCTCCTCCTAACAGAGACAAACTTTGGCACCTGGGTTCAAGCAATCACTTTAAAGTCAGATCTTTATTGGAAGCTTCCACCTGGGCATGGACACAGCCAGTCACGGCATTCCTACAATCTAATTAGGGTGATTAATTAGGATTTCTGACAGGTACAGCCCATAGGGTGTTCAGTTGTCCCAGGAACTCACCCCAAGAGCTTCTCAGCCCCGTTTTCTTCTCAGATTGTGACTGGGAAACAAAAGCTCCTTCCCCTTGGCAATGGGACTCAGCAGCGTTTCAGGGATGTGTTTGAAGGTGAATTGTTGTTCCAAACTCTTGGAGCAAGCGTAGGAAACCCAAAAAAAGCTCTGTAACCCTGGAATGGTGTCCCACAGAGCTGCAGATGGAGGAGAAAGCAAAGACCTTGAGGCATCACCTCCCCTGGGAGAGGAGCTGGCAATGAGTGAGGCTGCTCCAAGGTGGGAGCGAGGTCAAGCCCAGCTCTGCCTCTCGGGCTGCACGGGCTCAGTCCAAGCCATGCACATTCCCACGGATTCTGGATCTGGATCTGTACCAGTCCTGGATTTGTAGCAGTACCAGCTGCAGGGTTTGCATCCCCGTTGGGAGCAGCAGCCAAATTTTGGCATTTTCCCTTGGAGGTGATCCCTGGAGCAATCCCACATTTCCCAGCCTCGCCCCGGGGAGCAGCAGATCAGATTTTGCTAAGTTTGCAAGTTCCACGTGTGAATTTTCAGACAAGTTTTAGGTGGTTTTTTTTTTTTTTCCTCTTGGATCTCTGGAGAGCACAAGGGGTGGGGGAGGAGTGGGAAGGGAGGGTTTGGAGCTGGGAATTCTGACATGGACACGATGAATGGCCCTGGGGGGAGCTGCACACAGAGCCCCTTATGTGTCCCACAAAAAGGCTGAGTCAGCAGCGTGTGCAAACAGCACCGGGATTCCCGGGATAATGGAATCCCTGGGGAAAGGCAGGGGACTGGAGAGGGGCAATGCAGACCCCCACAGCCCGTGCCCCCAGCAGGGAAAGGCTCTCCAGGCTCTCTCCTGCTCCTGCCATGAGATTTTCCAAAGGAAACCAGGCTGGGTTTGCTCGTGGGATGTGCTCACCCCGCAGCCAGAGCTGCCCGAGTTTTGGGGTTTTGGGGTTCTCCCCTCTGATGTCTGGGAATGGGGGTGTCCCCCACTCCTGGCTGAGGATTGTCCCCAAGGAATTGTCCAGCACTGCCACAGGAGCTGTCACCTCCCTCCAGAGAAATTCTGGATTTTCCTGGAGCTTTCATCTCCCTCCAGGGAAATTCTGGATTTTCCTGGAGCTGTCACCACCCTTCTGGGAAATTCTGGATTTTCCTGGAGCTTTCACCTCCCTCCAGAGAAATTCTGGATTTTCCTGGAGCTCTCACCTCCCTCTAGACTTGGCTGTGGAGACTAGAAAAGGAAATCTAGCAAAATTTAGGCTGGTCTGGGTTTGATCTTGGTGCAGGGAGTCCAGAAGTGTTGATTTGGTGGCCAAGCAGGCTCAGGGCTGTTTGGAGCCTGGGAAAGTGGCTCATTAAGGGAATGAAACCACCCGGGCTTGGAATGTGTGAATTCCCCCAGTTTTGTTTTGCATATTTTGCCCTAATCGCTCTTCCTGCTGTAGGTGGGCACAAGCTGTCGAGCAGGGGATGGAAAATGGAAGTTCCTGTGATGAATAATGGGGAAAAAAAAATGGAATTCTGAGGGAGAGCAGAGTTTAGGGAGGGATGCTGAGGAAGAAGGGAAGAGCCCCAAAACCTTTTGCAAAGATCTGGGAGAAAGAATGGAAGAAGAACAAGCCAAAAGAAAAAAAAAAAAAAAAATAAAAAAATAAAAAAAGAACTTTTCCCTCATCCCGAGCTGGGATGTCCCAATGCTCCCAGGCCCTGGTGGGGAGGCTCCTGCCAGGGCTGTGCAGCAGCTGCTCCACGAGGCACATTCCTGCTGCCTTGCTCATTCCAGCAGCCTGGCATCAGCAGCCTCTTCCCACCACTGGGGAGGCTGCTGGCCCTTGGCAGATTTTCTGGATCTCAGGGAAAAAAAAAAAAAAAAAAAAAAAAAAATTAAAAAAAAAAAAAAAAATTAGCTCCAGACACGCGTAAATCCACATGGATACATCCAGCAAGGAATCAAGATCTGGTGAAAAAAAAAAAAAAATTCAAAAAGTAGCTGCACACATGTAAATCTATGTGGACACATGCAGCAGGGAATCTTCTCCCACCTCAGGGGTCTCTTCTGTCTCAAGTGAGTTTTTAAGCCAAGGGTTGAGTTTTGGGTTAAAAATGGCTCTAAAGCAGCAGGGCCAGCTCAGAGCAGGGGTTCTGGGGGTGTTTGTGAGGCTTGGAGGGACAGGCCAAGGGGGAATGGCTCTGAACTAGCGGAGGGGCAGTGAAATGGGATATCTGGAGGAATTCCTGGCTGGCACAGGGTGCCCAGAGCAGCTGGGGCAGCCCCTGGATCGCTGGCAGTGCCCAAGGCCAGGCTGGAGCAGCCTGGGCTATGGGAGGGGTCCCTGCCCGTGGCAGGGGGCACTGGGGGGGGCTGGAGGTGCCTCCAACCCATGGGATTCACTCCAGGATTCGTTCATGGCTCATTCCATCATTCCATGAAGGGCCTCACCAGCACCTGCCCGTCCTCCTCATCCCTGAGCTCCACATGAGGGCTGGGGGCAGGGGGAGGGGGCACAGGAGGGGTTTGTGACCCCAAAGAGGCACTGGAGAACAGCTGCCCCACATCTGCTCCTCGTTCCACTCATCCCTTGGGTCACAGCTTGGGGGTGCCTTTCTTCCTATTCCTGCATCCAACTCCTGCACCCAACTCCTGCATCCAACTCCTGTTCCTGTTCCTGTTCCTGTCCTGTTCCTGCATCCAATTCATGTTCTTATTCCTATTCCTGCATTCAACTCCTGCATCCAACTCCTGCATCCAACTCCTGTTCCTGCTCCTGCTCCTGCTCCTGTTCCTGTTCCTGCATCCAATTCGTGTTCTTATTCCTATTCCTGCATCCAACTCCTGTTCCTGTTCCTGTTCCTGTTCCCATTCCTGTTCCTGTTCCCGTTCCTGTCTCTGTTTCTGTTCCTGTTCCGTTCCTGTCCTGTTCCTGTTCCTGTTCCTGTCCTGTTCCTGTTCCTGTTCCCGTTCCTGTCCTGTTCCTGTTCCTGTCCTGTTCCTGTTCCTGTTCCCGTTCCTGTCCTGTTCCTGTTCCTGTTCTGTTCCTGTTCCTGTTCCCGTTCCCGTTCCTGTCCTGTTCCTGTCCTGTTCCTGTTCCTGTTCCTATTCCTGTCCTGTTCCTGTCCTGTTCCCGTTCCCGTTCCCATTCCTGTTCCTGTTTCTGTTCCTGTTCCTGTTCCTGTCCTGTCCCTGTTCCTGTCCTGTTCCCGTTCCTGTCCCTGTTTCTGTTCCTGTTCCTGTTTCTGTTCCTGTTCCTGTCCTGTTCCTGTTCCTGTTCCTGTTCCTGTTTCTGTTCCTGTTCCTGTTCCCGTTCCTGTTCCTGTTCCCGTTCCCGTTCCCGTTCCCGTCCCTGTCTCTGTTCCTGTTCCCGTTCCTGTCCTGTTCCTGTTCCTGTTTCTGTTCCTGTTCCTGTCCCTGTCTCTGTTCCTGTTCCCGTTCCCGTTCCTGTCCTGTTCCCGTTCCTGTCCTGTTCCCGTTCCCGTTCCTGTTCCTGTTCCTGTTCCTGTCCTGTTCCTGTTCCTGTCCTGTTCCTGTTCCTGTTCCTGTTTCTGTTCCTGTTCCTGTCCCTGTCTCTGTTCCTGTTCCCGTTCCCGTTCCTGTCCTGTTCCTGTTCCTGTCCTGTTCCTGTTCCTGTTTCTGTCCTGTTCCTGTTCCTGTCCCTGTCTCTGTTCCTGTTCCTGTTCCTGTTTCTGTTCCTGTTCCTGTTCCTGTTCCTGTTCCCGTCCCCGTCCCCGTCCCCGTTCCCGTTCCCGTTCCTGTCCTGTTCCTGTCCTGTCCCTGTTCCTGTCCTGTTCCTGTCCCTGTCCCCGTTCCCGTTCCTGTCCTGTTCCCGTTCCCGTTCCCATTCCCATTCCTATTCCTATTCCTATTCCTATTCCTATTCCTATTCCTATTCCTATTCCTATTCCTATTCCTATTCCTATTCCTATTCCTCTTCTTATTCCTGTTCCTGTTCTTGTTCCTGTTAGTATTCCTATTCCAATTTCTATTCCTATTCCAATTTCTATTCCTATTCCTGTTCCCGTTCCCATTCTCGTTTCCATTCCCATTCCTGTTCCCATTCCCAGTTTCTGTTCCCGTGCTGAACCCACACTGACACTCCCTGCGCAAACCCCAGAGGGTTTGTCCATCTCGCTTTGCTCTCTCCTGGTTTCCCCACATGGGAAAGTGAATTCTGAACTCCCGTCAGTGCTGAACTCCCCCGAGTGCTGAACTCCCGTGAGTGCTGAACTCCCGTGAGTGCTGAACTCCCCCGAGTGCTGAACTCCCCTGAGTGCTGAACTCCCGTGAGTGCTGAACTCCCGTGAGTGCTGAACTCCCCCGAGTGCTGAACTCCCGTGAGTGCTGAACTCCCGTGAGTGCTGAACTCCCCTGAGTGCTGAACTCCCGCGAGTGCTGAACTCCCCTGAGTGCTGAACTCCCCCGAGTGCTGAACTCCCGTGAGTGCTGAACTCCCGTGAGTGCTGAACTCCCTGAGTGCTGAACTCCCGTGTGGGCTCGCAGCTCTCGGGATCCCGGGAACTTTAAGGGGAACTTTCCACGGGAACTTTCCACGGGAATTTTACTCGGGATCTTTAACGGGAATTTTACTCGGGAACTTTCCGGGGGAATTTTACACGGGAACTTTCCACGGGAATTTCGCTCGGGAAATCCACTCGGGAATTTGGCTCGGGAAATCCACTCGGGAATTTTCCTCGGGATATCCGCTCTGCCGCTCGGAGCCGCTCCCGAACCCCCGCGCTTCCCCCCGAGCCTCTCCCGGCTCCGGTCCCGGCAGCTCCGCGGGTTCGGGCCGGTCCCGGCGGGGTTCGGCTGTTTGGGACGCACAGCCCGGCTCAGGCTGGGTGAGGAATGAGCTGGGAACAGGTTCTTGTTAATCCCAGCCTGAGCAGAGGCGGGGATGAGCCAGTGGAAATTCCAGGGATTTGTCCTTGCGCGAGGCAATGTCCTGAGTCAGCCGAAGGAATTGTCACCCTTCCCACCCTCCCAGAAAACAGCCCGAGAGCACCGCGGGCATCAGGGGACGGACAGGAACGCGCTCCGTTCATTTAGCGGCAGCTTTGGGTTTGATCTTGGATGTTTTCTGGGATTTTTCACCCGTTTTTAGTGTCAGCTTTGGGTTTGATCTTGGATATTTTCTGGGATTTCTCACCCGTTTTTAGTGTCAGCTTTGGGTTTGATCTTGGATGTTTTCTGGGATTTTTCACCCGTTTTTAGCGGCAGCTTTGGTTTTGATCTTGGATATTTTCTGGGATTTCTCACCCGTTTTTAGCGGCAGCTTTGGTTTTGATCTTGGATATTTTCTGGGATTTCTCACCCGTTTTTAGCGGCAGCTTTGATTTTGATCTTGGATGTTTTCTGCGGGTCACAGATGGTGTCAAAGTTTTGATGTGGGGAAAAATCTTAAAAGGGTTTCTGTGACAACTTTGAAGCTTTTTTTTTTCTCTGGCATTCCTGGTGGAGGGACTTTTTCCCAGAAAAATCCATTTCCCAGAAATAATGGGGAATTTGTCTGTGGGGTGGTTTTCAGCAGGAAAACCCTTTAGCCAGGAGATTCTTCTGTGGGTGTAGGAATGACATCTCCAAGGGATGCCAGTGTCACAAAAGCCACTGGAATTAATCCTTGTCCTGGACAATCCCAGTTGTGGACTGGTTTTCCCAAAGCTGTTCCATTTTTAGGGCAGGTTACCAACAACCCTCGCTGCTTATTTCTCTCATTTCCACCAGCAGGAAGAAATAGAAAGTAAAACAAAACTGTCCAAATGATCCACTTTCAACTTGGGAATTTCTGCACTGGGAATGTTTTCCACAAATATTTCTTGGTGCAGAGATTCTCCTTTTTTTTCCTGGTGCTGTGATTGAGCCAGGAATTGGAATTTTACACTAAAAAATCAGCCAAGATCTCTCCCCCCAAAAAAAGCCAGAGGGTGTTTTTGGCTCCTCAGCATGGCCTGGGGGTGACTCAGGTGGGCACAGCTGGGCAGGAGCAGATTTGGGATCCTGGCTCCTCCTGGGGGATTCCTGGGAATCCTGGAGGTGAGCACCGAGCTTTGGTACCGACCCCAGGGAATTCCCTGCACTGAGAAACTCTGATTTCAATCCCAAATTCATTCAGGTGGCAGAGCTGGGGTTTTGCTGATCCCTCCCCTCTATCCCATCATGATCCCATCCCCTCTGTCCCATCCCATCCCATCCCATCCCATCCCCATCCCATCCCATCCCATCCCATCCCATCCCATCCCATCCCATCCCATCCCATCCCATCCCATTCCATTCCTTGAGGAAGTTTTTAAGGAAATCACAGCCATGGAGGAACCAATGTCCCAATTAAATATTTCTTGCTAACAAGGACTTGTTTAACCAAAACCAGGTGGTTTCCCCCAAAAAAAACCCCACTCACCTGTTCCCTGAAATCCTACAAACAGCTGCCACCTCTGGGAACCAGCAGAAATTCAGGCTGAATTCTTCAGATAATCTCATTTGTGAGGTGCCATTTGTTCTGCTCCACTAACCTGGTTTAATATTTAGTATTTAATATTTAGTATTTGATATTTGATATTTAATATTTAATATTTAGTATTTAATATTTAATATTTAGTATTTAATATTTAGTATTTAATATTTAGTATTTAATATTTAGTATTTAATATGTAATATTTAATATTTAGTATTTATCTCCACCACATCACCCACCAGAGGAAGAGGCTCAGCACTGAACCAGACTAGGGAGTGCAGGGAAAAACCCCCAAATCCCAAATCTCTGTGTGCTCCTGGGATGATTTTTTCCCTGTTGTGTCAGGAATCCTCTCTGTGATGTCCCTGGTGTCAGGGCCAGCAGAGCAAACATCCCCTCTCAAGTGCTGTGTGGATTTTTGGGGTCCCACCCTGGGATGGAGCAGGGAACATCCCTGGGGTGTCCCCAGCCCCAGCTCCTCTCTAAGGCTCCTCTGCACACCCCGAATTCCAGTTTGGTGGGATGGACAATGCCCTGCTCTGCTCAGGGCAGCTGGAGAGGCCCTGACCCCACAGAATTCCCTTTTTCCAGCTGGGAAGGGCCCTCAATAAACCTTAGGGAAAGTTTGGGGTGTCCTGAGGCCCTGACCCCATAGAATTCCCTTTCTCCAGCTGGGAAGGACCCTCAGTAAACCCCATGGAAAATTTGGGGTGTCCTGAGGTCCTGACCCTTTTTCCAGCTGGGCAGGACCCTCAGTAAACCCTATGGAAAATTTGGGGTGTCCTGAGTCCCTGACCCCACAGAATCCCCTTTTTCCAGCTGGGAAGGACCCTCAGTAAACTCTATGGAAAATTTGGGGTGTCCTGAGCTCCTGATGCAGGAAAATCCCCTTTTTTCACCTGAGAAGGGCCTTCAGTAAACCCCATGGAAAATTTGGGGTGTCCTGAGGTCCTGACCCAACAGAATCCCCTTTTTCCAGCTGGAAAGGGTTCTCAGCCAACCCCATGGAATGTTTGGGGTATCCTGAGATCCTGATCCTAAACAATCCCCTTTCTCCCACTGGGAAAGACCCTCAGCCACCCCTGTGGAATATTTGGGGTGTGCAGAGGTCCTGACCCTTCAGAATTCCCTTCTTCCATCTGGGAAGGGTTCTTAGCCAACCCCATGGAATATTTGGGGTGTTCTGAACCCCTGACCCTACAGAACCCCCTTTCTCCAGCTGGGAAAGACCCTCAGCCCCCCCTGTGGAAGGTTCTGGGTGTGCTGAGGCCATAAAGAGCCTTTCCCACCTGCTTCCCTGAGCACAAACAGGTGCTGCAGCCCCCTTGCCTTTCCCAGCCCTGCTTCCATTTATTTCCCCATCCATCCCATCCATCTTTCTCCCACATCAAGTCCTGATTAGGCTGAGCAGGAGCACAACAGGATTTTTTTTTTTTTTTTCCTCCCACAGGAGGCTCTTCTTGACCTTCCTTTCCTCTCCTTGTCTGACAAATTGTGGGAGCTGACCCATAGCTGGGATAATTCACTCCAGCCCCATCCTGGCAGCAGCTGCTCCAGCAGGGATGGGCTGGGGAGAGTTCCCAGCTCCTCTCCCATCCCTGGGAGGCCTGGGGGATATTCAGGATTTTCAGGATTTTCAGGATTTTCAGGATATTCAGGATATTCAGGATATTCAGGTTTTTCAGGATATCCAAGAGCAGGGTGCAGTGGCACAGTGGGTGTCACCAGGCCATGATTTCCTTGGAAATCTCATTCCCAGCTTTTTCCATCCCCATCTCTGCTCCCCCTGTGGTTTTTAAAACACATTTCTCTATTTAAGGCATGATTTAGAAGCTGATTTTTTTTTTTTTTTTTTTTTTGGAAAACCCCAGAAGCAGCAGGTACAGGGTGTTGTGCTGTTCCCAGTCTGTGCTGTGCCCCCATTCCCAGGGGCTGGGGAAGAGATTTTGGGGTTTTTTCTGCAGGATTTGGGGAAGGGAATTTGGGTTTTTAAAACAGGATTTAAGTAAGGGAGGTTGGGATTGGCTCTTCGGGATTTTGGGAAGAAATTTGGGGTTGGCTCTGCAGTGTCTGGGGAAGGAAATTTGGGATTTTTTTATCAGGATTTGGGGAAGAGGGTTTGGGGTTTTTTCAGCAGGAATTGGGGAAGGAGTTTGGGAAGGAGTTTGGGGTTGGCTCTGCAGTGTCTGGGAAGAGAATTTGGGTTTTTTTTAATCAGGATTTGGGGAAGCAGTTTGGGGTTTTTCAGCAGGACTTGGGGAAGGGAATTTGAGGTTGGTTTTGCAGTGTTTGGGAAGGAGTTTGGGTTTTTTTAAATCAGGATTTGGGGAAGGAGTTTGGGAAGGAGTTTTGGGTTGGCTCTGCAGTGTCTGGGAAGAGAATTTGGGTTTTTAAAACAGGATTTAAGTAAGGGAGGTTGGGATTGGCTCTTCAGGATTTTGGGAAGAAATTTGGGGTTGGCTCTGCAGTGTCTGGGGAAGGAAATTTGGGATTTTTTAATCAGGATTTGGGGAAGAGAGTTTGGGGTTTTTCAGCAGGATTTGGGGAAGGGAATTTGAGGTTGGTTTTGCAGTGTCTGGGAAAGGAGTTTGGGGTTTTTTTTAATCAGGATTTGGGGAAGGAGTTTGGGGTTGGCTCTGCAGTGTCTGGGGAAGGGAATTTGGGTTTTTAAAACAGGATTTAAGTAAGGGGGGTTGGGATTGGCTCTTCAGGATTTTGGGAAGAAATTTGGGGTTAGCTCTGCAGTGTCTGGGGAAGGAGTTTTGGGGTTTTTTTTTTAATCAGGATTTGGGGAAGAAGTTTGGGGTTGGCTCTGCAGGGTTTGGGAAGGGAGGTTGGGGTTTTTCAGCAGGATTTATGGGGAGTTTGGGGTTGGTTCTGTGGGATTTGGGGAAGGAGTCTGGTGTTTTTTTCAACAGGATTTGGGGAAAGGAGTTTGGAATTGATTCTGCACTGTTTGGGGAAGGGAATTTGGGGTTGGCTCTGCAGTGTTTGGGGAAGGAAATTTGGGGTTTTTCAGCAGGAATTGGGGAAGGGAATTTGAGGTTGGTTTTGCAATGTCTGGGGAAGGAGTTTGGGGTTGGTTCTGCAGGATTTGGGGAAGGGAGGTTGGGTTTTTTTCAGTAGGATTTGGGGAAGGAGTTTGGGGTTTTTCAACAGGATTTGGGAAGGGAGTTTGGGGTTGGTTCTGCAGGATTTGGGGAAGGGAGTTTGGGGTTGATTCTGCAGGATTTGGGGAAAGGAGTTTGGGGTTGGCTCTGCAGTGTCTGGGGAAGGCAATTTGGGTTTTTTTCAGCAGGATTTGGGGAAGGGAGTTTAGGGTTGGCTCTGCAGGATTTGGGGAAGGAGTTTGGGGCTGGCTCTGCAGTGTCTGGAGAGGGGAATTTGGGTTTTTTTTTTTCAGCAAGGTTTGGGAAGGGAGTTTGAGGTTGATCCCCAAGGTGTGCGAACCCTTTTGTAAGCCCAGCCTCAGAGAAACCTCTGTGGTAACTCCCAAACTTCCTCCTCTCCTCTCCTCTCCTCTCCTCTCCCTCTCCTCTCCTCTCCTCTCCTCTCCTCTCCTCTCCTCTCCTCTCCTCTCCTCTCCTCTCCCCTCCTCTCCTCCTCCTCTCCCCTCCCCTCCCCTCCCCCCCCGGGGCTCAGCTGGGCTCTCTCCGTGCTCTGACAGGATTTTTGGGGGCCGATAAGCCCCGAGCAGGCGGGACTGGCTCCGGTTCCCTTTGAAGTGCCCCTCGCATTACAGCGAGCCTCGCCATTTCAACCACCAATAAAATGATTTACGAGCATAAAAGGCCAGAGCCACCTTGGAGCTGGGGAAGGGGAGGAATTGCAAACGTCATGAGCTGCTTTTTCTCCTCTGGGTTGGAAATGAGGGGCAGAATGGACCTGGACCTGTGCACGGGGAGATAAATCCCAGCAGGATTTGTGCCAGGGGGGCTGCAGCCTCCAGCCAGGCTCTGCTTTACACTCGGGGCAATCTCTTCTGCTGCAGGTGGATTTTTTTTTTTTTTTTTTTTTTTTTTTTTTGTGTTATCATTCCTGGTTTGTTTCCTGGTTTGATGCCTGGAAAGGCTGACCTGGAACAGAGACTGGACAGAGCAAAAGGAATAAAATAGGAATTTATTGAAAGGATTCACCTTTGGCAGTGCAAGAGCCCAGCCAGGGCTGCACCCAAATCAAATCCAGGATGGATCCCAGTCATGAGTTTTTACACTTTTATAAGTTTTAGTTCAGCTACACTTTGGGGTTGATTATCCAACCACAGCCCCAGGCTATGAAGTCTCAGCCCCCTGAATTCCATTCCTCTTTTTTCTTTCCCCTTTTTCCTCTTTTCCCATTCTCCTTTTTCCTCCTTTCTCTTTCCCCTTTCCCTTTTTCCTCTTTTCTCTTTCCCCTTTTTCCTCTTTTCTCTTTCCCCTTTCCCTTTTTCCCCTTTCCCCTTTTTCTTCTTTTCTCTTTCCCCTTTTTTCCTCTTGTCTCTTTCCCCTTTCCCCTTTCCCTTTTTCCTTTTTTTCTCTTTCCCCTTGTTCCTCTTTTCTCTTTCCCCTTTCCCCTTCCCTTTCCCTCACCATTGTTTTATTATTTTTGGGTACCAATTATCCTTGATTCTCTGGCTAGGAAGAAATTGTTTTATCGAACTCCCTAACACCTAATATGAAATTTCAGAGTTACACACTAAGCAGCAAAGATTCTGAAAAATATAAAATCTAAAACCCAAGGCATCACAACAATCGCTGACATCTCGCTCTGGCTCCAGCACCAACAGCAGAGCAAGAGCCTCAATCCCAGCTGAGTTTGGAAATGGCCCAAAATGTGAAAAATCGGGGGGTTATCCTCAGTTTAACCCCATGCATGGGCTGTGTGAGGACTCGAATGGGTTTTGACTTCAATCCCAAAAGCAACAATTTTCCTGGAGTCGCAGGAGGAGCGTAATTAGGAACTGGATTTCTCTGCTGATAATCCTCTCCCTTGGAGTTTATCTCCCCTTTCTTCTCAAACCCTGCACGCCAAAAAGCCTCATCCCCAGGGCGGCTCTACCTGGCTGTAAAAGGATCCAGAGGCTCCTTTTATCCCCGTGGAAAACAAAGGAATTCCGCGGGGTGTGGGAAGCGGGACGGGAGGTGCCGCTCCCACCCGGGGGGATTTTAATCCCCGACAGGTTGGGAGTGTCAATGAGCCCAGAACCGCCTCACACGGGGCGTGAAACGGCACAAAATCTGTTCTCACTCGTGCTTTGATCACATCAACGAGACCCCAAGTCCTGTCCCGTGCTAGAACATCTCACTCCACATCGTCTCCCCCGAGTGCATTTGCAGCATCTGGCTCTTGGTTGGGGGAAAAAAAAACAAAACGAAACTTTCCCAGCCCTGGGAGATCAGGAATGGCTGGATTTGTGTTCCTGGGGTAAAAACCCAAAACTTTCCCAGCCCTGGGAAATCAGGAATGGCTGGATTTGTGTTTTAGGGGTAAAATCCCAAAACTTTCCAGCCCTTGGGAAATCAGGAATGGCTGGATTTGTGTTTTAGGGGTAAAAAATCCCAAAACTTTCCCACCCCTGGGGAGATCAGGAATGGCTGGATTTGTGTTTTAGGGGTAAAAAACCCAAAATTTTCCCAGCCCTGGGAAATCAGGAATGGCTGGATTTGTGTTTTAGGGGTAAAAAACCCAAAACTTTCCCAGCCCTGGGGAGATCAGGAATAGCTGGATTTGTGTTTTAGGGGTAAAAACCCAAAATTTTCCCATCCCTTGGGAAATCAGGAATGGCTGGATTTGTGTTTTAGGGGTAAAAACCCAAAACTTTCCCAGCCCTGGGAAATCAGGAATGGCTGGATTTGTGTTTTAGGGGTCCCAAAAAAAACCCAAAACTTTCCCATTTTCCCTGGGAAATCAGGAATGGCTGGATTTGTGTTTTAGGGGTAAAACCCAAAACTTTCCCAGCCCTGGGAAATCAGGAATGGCTGGATTTGTGTTTTAGGGGTAAAATCCCAAAACTTTCCCAGCCCTGGGAAATCAGGAATGGCTGGATTTGTGTTTTAGGGGTAAAATCCCAAAACTTTCCCACCCCTGGGAAATCAGGAATGCTTGGATTTGTGTTCCTGGAGTAAAAACCCAAAATTTTCCCATCCCTTGGGAAATCAGGAATAGCTGGATTTGTGTTCCTGGGGTAAAAACCCAAAACTTTCCCACCCCTGGGAAATCAGGAATGGCTGGATTTGTGTTTTAGGGGTAAAATCCCAAAATTTTCCCAGCCCTTGGGAAATCAGGAATAGCTGGATTTGTGTTCCTGGAGTAAAAACCCAAAATTTTCCCATCCCTTGGGAGATCAGGAATGGCTGGATTTGTGTTTTAGGGTAAAAACCCAAAATTTTCCCAGCCCTGGGGAAACCAGAAATGGCTGGATTTGTGTTTTAGGGGTAAAATCCCAAAATTTTCCCATCCCTTGGGAGATCAGGAATGGCTGGATTTGTGTTTTAGGGGTAAAAACCCAAAATTTTCCCAGCCCTTGGGAGATCAGGAATGGCTGGATTTGTGTTCCTGGGGTAAAAACCCAAAATTTTCCCATCCCTTGGGAAATCAGGAATGGCTGGATTTGTGTTTTAGGGGTAAAAAAACCCCAAAATTTTCCCAGCCCTTGGGAGATCAGGAATGGCTGGATTTGTGTTTTAGGGGTAAAAACCCCAAAACTTTCCCACCCCTGGGAAATCAGGAATGGCTGGATTTGTGTTTTAGGGGTAAAATCCCAAAATTTTCCCATCCCTTGGGAAATCAGGAATAGCTGGATTTGTGTTTTAGGGGTAAAAACCCCAAAACTTTCCCATCCCTTGGGAGATCAGGAATGGCTGGATTTGTGTTTTAGGGGTAAAAATCCCAAAACTTTCCCAGCCCTGGGAAATCAGGAATAGCTGGATTTTCTGGGTTCTGTTTCTCTCTCATGCCCAGGCTCAGATCTTGGGGATGGTTTTGCTTTCCAGCTGTTGCATTTTTCTGTGCTGCTCTCTGCTCTGGGATTTTGATCTTTTTGGAGTGGGAGCTCTCCCAGCCTTTTCCTCCCCAGGGAGGTTCATTCCTCTCCTTTTCTTCTGCAAAGAGAAGATTCCTCTCCTTTTCCTCTGCAAGGAGAACATTTCCTTATCCTCTCTTCCTCTGCAGGGAGGTTTATTCCTCTCTTTTCCTCATCAAGCAAGTTTCTTTCTCTCCTTTTCCTCTGCAGAGAAAAGTTTTTTCCTCTCTTTTTCTCTCCTTTTCCACTGCTAAGAGAACATTTCTCTCTTTTCCTCTGCAAGGAGATTTCTTTCTCTTTTTTCTTCTCTGCAAAGAGAACATTTATTCTTTTCTCAGATTTCTCCTTTTCTCTGCAGAGGAAGTTTATTTTCTTTTCTCCTTTTCCTCTGCAAAGATTTCTCTCCTTTTCCTCTGCAGAGAAAAGTTTTTTCCTCTCTTTTCCTCTTCAAGAAGATTTCTTTCTCTTTTTTCTTCTTTGCAAAGAGAACATTTCTCTCCCATTTCTCTGCAGAGAAAGTTTATTTCTCTCTTTTCCTCTGCAAAGACAAGGTTTATTTTTCTCCTTTTCATCTGCAAATGAAGTTTTATTTCTCTCTTTTTCCTCTTCAAGAAGATTTAAATCTCTCCTTTTCCTCTGCAAAGAAAGGTTTATTCCTTTCTTTTCCTCTTTGAGGAGGTTTCCTTCTCTCCTTTTCCTCTGCAAGGAGATTTCTCTCCTTTTCCTCTGCAAAGTTTTTTCCTCTCTTTTCCTCTTCAAGCAGATTTCTTTCTCTTTTTTCTTCTCTGCAAAGAGAACATTTCTCTCCTTTTTCTCTGCAGAGAAAGGTTTATTACTCTCTTTCCCTCTTCAAGGAAGTTTCTTTCTCTCCTTTTCCTCTGCAAGGAGATTTCTCTCTTTTCCTCTGCAGAGAAAAGTTTATTTCTCTCTTTTCCTCTGCAAAGACAAGGTTTATTTTTCTCCTTTTCATCTGCAAATGAAGTTTTATTTCTCTCTTTTTCCTCTTCAAGAAGATTTAAATATCTCCTTTTCCTCTGCAAAGAAAGGTTTATTCCTCTCTTTCCCTCTTCAAGGAGGTTTCTTTCCTTTTCCACTGCTAAGAGAACATTTCTCTCTTTTCCTTCAGGGAGGTTTATTCTTCTCTCTTCCTCTTCAAGGAAGTTTCTTTCTCTCCTTTTCCTCTGCAGAGAAAAGTTTATTTCTCTCTTTTCCTCTGCAAAGACAAGGTTTATTTTTCTCCTTTTCATCTGCAAATGAAGTTTTATTTCTCTCTTTTTCCTCTGCAAGAAGATTTAAATCTCTCCTTTTCCTCTGCAAAGACAAGCTTTATTTCTCTCTTTTTCTCTGCAGGGAAGTTTCTTTCCTTTTCTTCTCCAAAGATAACATTTTTTTCTCTCATCTTCCTCTGCAAAGAAAGATTTATTCCTCTCTTTTCCTCTTCAAGGAAGTTTCTTCCACTCCTTTTCCTCTGCAAGGAGATTTCTCTCCTTTTCCTCTGCAGAGAAAAGTTTTTTTTTCCTCTCTTTTCCTCTTCAAGAAGATTTCTTTCTGTCTTTTTTCTCTGCAAAAAGAACATTTCTCTCATTTTCCTCTGCAAAGATTTATTTCTCTCTTTTCCTCTTCAATGATGTTTCTTTCTCTCCTTTTCCACTGCAAAAAGAAGATTTCTTTCCTTTTCCTCTGCAAATAAGGTTTATTCTCCTTTTCCTCTGCAAGAAGATTGAAATATCTCCTTTTTCTCTGCAAAGACAAGATTTATTTCTCTCTTTTTCTCTGCAAGGAGAACATTTCTTTCTCTCCTTTTCCTCTGCAGGGAGGTTTATTCCTCTCTTTTCCTCTTCAAGGAGGTTTATTTCTCTCCTTTTCCTCCACAAACCCAAGGTTTATTTCTCTCTTTTAGTATCAGAAATACTCAAGGTGTGAGCAGACCCACAGCCCCAATTCCAGCCTGGAATTGTTCACCTGTGCAGGACCAAAAAAAAACCCAAAAAAACCCCAAAAAACCCAAAAACAAAACAAAACAAAACAAAAAAACAAAAACAAAAAAAAAAAAAAAAAAAAAAAAAAAAAAAAAAAAAAAAAAAAAAAAACACCAAAAAACAAACAGGGGATCCTCTTTGCATGACTAAAATGTTATTTAGGTGATTTATTTAATATCTTTATATCACTTTTCATTACCAAAAGGTTATTTAGGTGATTTATTTAATATCTTTATATCACTTTTCATTACCAAAAATGTTATTTAGGTGATTTTTTATTCCTTTGTGCTGCTCCCAGAACCTTCCAGGGGCTGGGCTGGATAAATTGCAAAGTGTCCTGCCTGAGCCAAAATAACCCCGGGAAATGGGAACAGAGCCAGGGAACCCCAAAATAACCCCGGGAAATGGGGACAGAGCCAGGGAACCCCAAAATAACCCGGGAAATGGGGACAGAGCCAGGAACCCCAAAATAACCCCGGGAAATGGAATGGACAGGGAACCCCAAAATAACCCCGGGAAATGGGGAAGCCAGGGAACCCAAAATAACGCCGGGAAATGGGGACAGAGCCAGAGCACCCCAAAATATCCCCGGGAAATGGGGACAGAGCCAGAGCACCCCAAAATAACCCCGGGAAATGGGGACAGAGCCAGGAACCCCAAAATAACCCCGGGAAATGGGGACAGCCAGGGAACCCCAATATAACCCCGGGAAATGGGGACAGAGCCAGGGAACCCCAAAATAACCCCGGGAAATGGGGACAGAGCCAGGGAACCCCAAAATAACCCCGGGAAATGGGGACAGAGCCAGGAACCCCAAAATAACCCCGGGAAATGGGGAATGGATCCAGGGAACCCCAAAATAACCCCGGGAAATGGGGAATGGATCCAGGAACCCCAAAATAACCCCGGGAAATGGGGACAGAGCCAGGGAACCCCAAAAAAGCCCCAGGGGAAGCTCAGGGGACTCTTCCCATCAGGCACGAACGGGAGCCAGAACTCCCTGAGTGCAAATTGCCTTTTCCAGTGAGGAAAACCCCAGGAATGAGGAATTATTTATAATTATTTATAATTATTTATGATTATTTATAATTATTTATAATTAATTATTTATAATTATTTATTTATAATTATTGATAATTATTGATAATTATTTCTAGGGAACTCGATAGCAAGGTGCCGATTTTGGGATTGGGATCCTGTTTGGGGCTTGTGGGATCTGCAGTGCCTGGGGAGGGAATTTGGGGTTGATTCTGTGAGATTTGGGGAAGGGAGTTTGGGGTTAATTTTATGGGAATCAACCAGGAGTTTGGGATTGATTCTGTGGGATTTGGGGAAGAGAATTTGGGGTTGATTCTATGGGAATCAATCAGAAGTTTAAAGTTGATTCTGTGGGATTTGGGAAGGAGTTTGGGGCTGGTTCTGTGGGATTTGTGGAAGGGAGTTTGTGTTTTTTTCAGTAGGATTTGGGAAGGGAGTTTGTGTTTTTTCAGAAGGATTTGGGGAAGGGAGTTTGTGTTTTTTCAGTAGGATTTGGGAATGGAGTTTGGAGTTGGTTCTGTGGGATTTGGATGAGTTTGGGGTTGGCTCTGAAGGATTTGGGGAAGGGAATTTGGGGTTGATTTTATGGGAATCAATCAGGAGTTTAAAGTTGATTCTGTGGGATTTGGGGAAGGAGTTTGGGGTTGGTTCTGTGGGATTTGGGGAAGGGAGTTTGGGGTTTTTTCAGTAGGATTTGGGATGGAGTTTGGAGTTTTTCAGTAGGATTTGGGATGGAGTTTGGGGTTTTTCAGCAGGATTTGGGATGGAGTTCAGGTTTTTTTTTTTCACCAGGATTTGGGGAAGCAGTCAGCTGGCCCCAAGGTGTGGGTCCCTTGCAAGCCTCCAGCTCCTGCCCGAGCCTGAGCAGGGGGGTCTCCACTCGATTTCCGCCTGCTTTTTTTCTCACTGCTGTGAAATTCAATCGCGTTTCGCAGCTCCTGAGGCCTCCCAAAGCTCAGCAGCTGCGCCGTGATCTGGCCTGAAACCAATCCTCATGGTCCCCGAGAGAGCGGGCCCGGGAAATAAACCCACGCCGGCCCGGGGGCTCGGGCAGGGCTCGGGCAGGGCTCGGGCAGGGCTCGGGCAGAGCTCGGGCGGGGCCTGGGCGTGGGCTCGGGCAGGGCTCGGCGGGGCTTCGGGCGGGCCTGGGCAGAGCTCGGGCGGGCTCGGGCTGGCTCTGGCCGAGCTGGGCAGGGCTTGGGCAGGGTTTATGCAGAGCTTTACCCGGTAAAAAGGGAGGTTTCCCCCCATAAAACACGTGGGCAGCCCTTTACCCTGCAGAGTGAGAATTCCCCAATAAAACTCGTGGGCAGCCCCAGAAAGGAGATTTCTCCCCCCAAAAAAACCATGTGGGTGCCCTTTCCCTGTAAAGGGAAATTCCCTGATAAACCCCATAAAACTCATGGGCAGCCCTTTTTACCCTACAGAGAGGAGATTTTCCCCAATAAAACACATGGGCAGCCCCCCAGAAATGGAATCCCCATTAAAAGCCATGCAGCCCCCAAAATGAGATTTTCCCCAATAAAACCCATGGCAGCCCCCCAAAAATGAGATTTCCCCCCCATAAAACACACCACACGCATTCAGAAAACCTCTGGAGCCTCGCGATTGGAGCAGCGCTGCTGCAGCAGAGCTGAGCCCAGCTTTGCCCCGGCCTTTAGGCCGGGTTTATTTTAGAGCTCTGGCAGGCAGGAATCCCCGCGGGGCGGTTCTATCTGCGGAGCTTGTCTGACAGCGGCAGCGCGATGCTAATCTGGCCATTTATCCCTCCTAACAGCGCCTTAATCCTCCGCCAGAATTCCCAGCCCGGCAGAATTCCCAGCCCCGCCAGAATTCATTCCCAGCCCGGCAGAATTCCCAGTCCCGGCACAATTCCCAGCTCCGGCAGAATTCCCGGCCTCGCAGATAACGGGAACGGCCGGGTGGGAGCAGGGGCGGCTCCGGGGCGCTCCCGGGACACACAAACCCCCAAATCTGGGATTGGCTTTCCTGAGACACACAAACCCCCAAATTTGGGATTGGCTCTCCCAAAACACACACCCCGTTTTCCCTCTCCATCCCCAAATTTGGGATTGGCTCTCCCGGTTCCCAATCCCGCTCAGGTTTGGGGTCAGTGGGACAAAGGGAAGGGAGGATTGGCCAGCGCAGCCCAGGGCGGCGTCCAGGAGCAGCTTAAGCCTGGCTTTGGCTCTCGCTCTGGCCCTGGCCCTGGCCCTGGCTCTGGCTTTGGCCTTGGCTTTGGCCCTGGCTTTAGCTCTGGCCAGGTGTTGCCACTAGGTGTGGCTGGGCAGAGCTCAGGTGTCACCCCCGGGTGTTTTCTGTCCCCCCAGGTGTATCAAGCATTGCTCAGGTGTCACCCCAAGTTGTTTTCTGTCCCCCCTCAGGTGTGGTTCAGCCACAAAATGAAAATTTAGCAAAGAAGGTGAAAATTCCCAAATGTGTCTCCAGCAGGCAAACACTCCCAAATGGGAATCTGGCAGTGGCTCTGCCCCAGTTTTGGACAGTTCTGGGGTTTGTTGGTCTCTAAACAGCCCAGGTGTGACAGCCATCACTCAGGTGTCACCTCTGGGTGTTTCTGTCCCCAGGTGTGACAGGCATCGCTCAGGTGTCACCTGTGGGTGTTTTCTGTCCCCCAGGTGTGGCAGGCATTGCTCAGGTGTCACCTCTGGGTGTTTTCTGTCCCCCAGGTGTGACAGGCATTGCTCAGGTGTCACCACTGGGTGTTTTCTGTTCCCCAGGTGGGACAATCATTGTTCAGATGTCACCCCAAGGTGTTTCCTGTCTCTCCAGGTGTGACAGGCATTGCTCAGGTGTCAACATGGGGTGTTTTCTGTCCCTCCAGGTGTGGCTGGGCAGAGCTCAGGTGTCACCTCTGGGTGTTTTCTGTCCCCCAGATGTGACAGGCATTGCTCAGGTGTCACCATGGGGTGTTTTCTGTCCCCTCAGGTGTGGCTGGGCAGAGCTCAGGTGTCACCACTGGGTGTTTTTTGTCCCCCCAGCTGTGACAGTCATTGCTCAGGTGTTTTCTGTCCCCCCAGGTGTGACAGCCATCGCTCAGGTGTCACTCTGGGTGTTTTCTGTCCCCCAGGTGTGACAGGCATTGCTCAGGTGTTTTGTGTCCCCCCAGGTGTGACAGCCATCACTCAGGTGTCAACCCAAGGTGTTTTCTGTCCCCCCAGGTGTGACAGGCATTGCTCAGGTGTCACCCCAAGGTGTTTTGTGTCCCCGCAGGTGTGACAGCCATCGCTCAGGTGTCACCCCTGGCTGTTTTGTGTCCCCGCAGGTGTGACAGGCGTTGCTCAGGTGTTTTGTGTCCCCGCAGGTGTGGTTCAGCAACCGGCGGGCGCGCTGGCGCAAGCAGGCCGGTGCCAACCAGCTGGCCGCCTTCAACCACCTGCTGCCGGGGGGGTTCCCGCCCGCGGCCATGCCGGCCCTGCCCCCGTACCAGCTGCCAGACTCCTCCTACCCCAGCACCACCATCTCCCAAGGTGAGCCCTGCTCCCCCCTGCCTGCCTGCCTGCCTGCGCTGGGCCTGGGCTCCTGCACAAACCAGCCTGGGGTTCACTGCGCCGTGCTGGAGCATCCTGGGCTGGAGGGCTTGGATTCCCCCCAAACCATCCCATGATTCTCTCACTGGGATGTGCTGGAGCATCCTGGGCTGGAGGGCTTGGATTCCCCCCAAAGCATCCCTTGATTCTCTCACTGGGATGTGCTGGAGCATCCTGGGCTGGGCTTGGATTTCCTCCCAAACCATCCTGTGATTCTCTCACTGGGCCATGCTGGAGTATTTTGGGCTGGCCTTGGATTTCTCCCCACACCATCCCTTGATTCTCTCACTGGGCCATGTTGGAGTATTTTGGGATGGGCTTGGATTTCCCCCCAAACCATTCCATGATTCTCTCACTGGGCCATGCTGGAGTATTTTGGGCTGGTTTTGGAGCTTGGATTTCCCCCCAAACCATCCCCTGATCCTCCCACTGGGATGTGCTGGAGCATCCTGGGCTGGGCTTGGATTCCCTCCCAAACCATCCCTTGATTCTCTCACTGGGCCATCTGGAGATGGATGCCTGGTCTCAATCATGATATTTCCTCCAAAACCTCTTGCTGTGATTCTCCAACATCCTAGGCCATGCTGGAGCATCCCAGGGTTGGAGAGCTTGGATTTCCCCCCAGTCCATCCCATGATTTTCTCTCTGGGCCATGCTGGAGCATCCTGGCCTGAGCTCGTATTTCCCCCAAAATCATTCCATGATTCTCTCACTGGGCCATGTTGGAGTATTTTGGGATGGGCTTGGATTTCTCCCCAGACCATTCCATGATTCTCTCACTGGGCCATGTTGGAGTATTTTGGGATGGGCTTGGATTTCCCCCCAAACCATTCCATGATTCTCTCACTGGGTCATGCTGGAGTATTTTGGGATGACCCTGGAGGTCCCTCCCAAACCATTCTGTGATTCTCTCACTGGGATGAGCTGGAACATTTTGGGCTGGCCTTGGGTTCCCTCCCAAACCTTCCCATGATTCTCTCGCAGGGCAGTGCTGGAGCACCCCAGGCTGCCCTTGGATTTCCCCCCAAACCATCCCTTAATTCTCCCCCTGGCCCAAGCTGGAGTATTTTGGGATGGCACTGGAGGTCCCTCCCAAACCATTCTGTGATTCTCTCACTGGGCCATGTTGGAATATTTTGGGCTGGCCTTGGAGCTTGGATTCCCTCCCAAAGCATCCCCTGATTCTCTCACTGGGCCATGCTGGATCATCCTGGGCTGGGCTTGGATTCCCTCCCAAACCATTCTGTGATTCTCTCACTGGGCAGTGCTGGAGTATTTTGGGATGGCCCTGGATTCCCTCCCAAACCATCCCATGATTCTCTCACTGGGCTGCTCTGCTGTGTGATATCCTGCCCATGGATGGGACAGTTGGGAGTCTTGTGTGGTTTTCCTTTAGTTGGGAAAATCAGGTTTTTTCCCTGAAAATGTCTCTGTTTTCTCTCTCCCACATCCCTTCTGCTGTGTGCCCGTGCCCCATTGCTGGAGTTCTGAACAAGGGGCACATCCCAGTGAGCTGGGGGTTGTGTGGGTGACTCCTCACTCTGGGGAAATCCCATTCTGGGAATATTCAGTGGGAATATTCCAATGGAAGGAATATTTAATTCCAGCTGCCTATGGCCCTTACCAAGGAATTTACAGCTTCTCTTTGGGAGGAAAACAAAGTGAAAACCCAGATATTTCCCCAAAAAAAGTGCACAGCTGCTGGGTGTTGGGATGGCTGAGCCACCATTCCTGGGTTTCTACAGGGTTTTCCTGGGGTTTCCTGGGTTTTCCTGGAGGTTTCCTGGAGGTTTCCATGGGGTTCCTAGGAGTTTCCTGGGTTTTTCCAAGGATTTCCTGGAGGTTTCCATGGGGTTTCCTGGGTTTTCCCAGGGTTTCCATGGGGTTTCCTGGAGTTCCCAGGGGTTTTCTGGGGGTTTCCTGGGGGTTTTCCAGAGGATTTCCTGAGGTTTTCCTGGGGGCTTCCGTGGGGTTTCCATTGGGTTTCCCTGGAGTTTTCCTGGGGTTTTCTGATGGTTTCCATGTGAATTTCCCCTGGGTGTTCCCCGGGTGTTCCCCGTGGGTTTCCCGGTTCCCCGGCGGATGCCAGCCCGTTGTGTCCCCTGTCCCCGCAGACGGCGGCAGCACCGTGCACCGGCCGCAGCCGCTGCCGCCCTCCACCATGCACCAGGGCGGGCTGGGCGCCGCCGCCGACTCCGGCTCTGCCTACGGCGCCCGGCACAGCTTCTCCAGCTACTCCGAGAGCTTCATGAACGCCGCGGCCCCCGCCAACCACATGAACCCCGTCAGCAACGGGCTCTCCCCGCAGGTACGGCACCGAGCCAGCCCCGCCGGGCTCCGGGAGCGGGGACACTCGGGGACATCGCGGGGAGCCGGTACCGAGCCAGCCCCGCCGGGCTCCGGGAGCGGGGACACTCGGGGACATCGCGCCCAGCCGCGCGGCGGTGTGGTGGTGTGATGGTTGTGGTGGTTGTTGTTGTTGTTGTTGTTGTTGTTGTTGTTGTTGTTGGGAGGAATTAGTTGGTTTGTTAATGAGCAGCTCTGAGCTCAGCACTGGGCATTCCCACAGCCAGGTTGGGGTGAGGGGGCACCAACACCTGGAGCAGCTCCCAAAACCATTCCAGAGCACCCTGAGGTGCTGGGTGTGATCCCAAGGACAGCACATCTGGTTGACTCCACACCTGACTCCACACCTGACTGACTCCACACCTGTCTGATGCCCAAAAACCATTCCAGAGCACCCTGAGGTGCTGGGTGTGATCCCGAGGACAGCACATCTGGCTGACTCCACACCTGGCTGACTCCCAAAAACCATTCCAGAGCACCCTGCGGTGCTGGGTTTGATCCCAAGGACAGCACATCTGTCTGACTCCACACCTGACTGACTCCCAAAACCATTCCAGGCCACCCTGCAGTGCCTGATGTGACCCCAAGGACACACCTGGCTGACTCCACACCTGACTGACTCCCAAAAACCATTCCAGAGCACCCTGAGGTGCTGGGTGTGATCCCGAGGACAGCACATCTGTCTGACTCCACATCTGGCTCACTCCACACTTGACTGACTCCACACCTGACTGACTCCACACCTGGCTGACTCCCAAAAACCATTCCAGAGCACCCTGCAGTGCCTGATGTGATCCCAAGGACAGCACATCTGGCTGACTCAACACCTGACTGACTCCTAAAACCATCTCAGGCTACCCTCAGGTGCTGGATTTTATCCCAAGGATTCCACACCTGGCTGACTCCCAAAACCATTCCAGAGCACCCTGAGGTGCTGGGTGTGATCCCAAGGACAGCACACCTGGCTGACTCCACACCTGGCTGACTCCACACCTGACTGATTCCACACCTGGCTGACTCCACAGTCCATCCTGCCTGGCTGATTTAGGCACAACCCAGAGCTTGTCCAGGTCTGGCTGGACCACAGGTCTGAGCCCAGAGATGGAGATTTGGGGTTTAAGTTTGTGCAGCCAATCCTGCTGATGCTCTGCACCAGGGGAGCTGTGCAGGAGGAAAGGAGTCTCCAAGCTCACCTTTGCTTCAGGTGGGACTAAAAATGAGCAGCCAGGACTTGTCCTTATCCTGAGGGACACCAAATCCCATTTTTTCCACTCTCAGTCACTGAGCTGTGTGAAGGGCAGTGGTTGTTTCAGAAGGATCCGTTCATTTAGGGCAGGAAACCAAAATAATTTGGAACTAGGAGGAGAAACGAGGGGGGCACCTGAAATGGAAAAGCTGCAGAGCTTTGGAGAGGAGTCCAACAAACAGGGACACCAGGGGCACATGGGTGCTCAGGTCCAGCAGTTTGGGGTCTCTTGAGTGGGAAAAAACAAACGTGGAGTGTCAGTGGAAAGAGGGGATTTTTGCAGCTTCTCTGGAATGGTACAAACCCCCCCACTTTTGGCTTTGAATGGGAAAATATTGAAATGTGACTGGCATGGGACTAAATGGGAAAATACTGAAATGTGACTGGCACAGAGATGAGTGGGTAAATATTGAAATGTGACTGGAATGGGGCTGAATGGGAAAATATTGAAATGTGACTGGGATGGGGCTGAATGGGAAAATATTGAAATATTGACTGAGATGGGGCTGGATAGAAAAATACTGAAATGTGTCGGGGATGGGTCTGGAAAATACTGAAATGTGACTGGTGCAGGGCTGAATGGGAAGATACTGAAATATTGACTTGGGTGGGGTGAATGGGAAAATACTGAAATGTGACTGGGATGGGGCTGGATGGGAAAATATTGAAATATTGACTAGCACAGGGCTGGATGGGAATATATTGAAATATTGACTGGGATGGGGCTGGATAGGAAAATATTGGAATATTGACTGGGATGGGGCTGGATGGGAAAATACTGAAATGTGACTGCATTGTAGCTGGATATTGCTCTAGAGGGAAATTTGGGGGGGGATAGGCTGATATGCCTCTGACAAGGGATTTCTGAGAGCACTGGGCTCAGGCTCGGAGGATACAGCCTGGGATTCAAAGGCAGGCCCGGGTTAGCTGGGCCGAGGCCCGGGATTAACTCAGATGATCCCAAGTGCAATTTATCCCCAGGGAATAAGGCAGGGATGAGAAGCCTGGGATGAGCCCCAGGCACAGAGAAGGCCACGCTGCAATTTCCATTTCCCTTCATCCTCTCCTGGCCAGTCCCGCCGGATCGGGGCTGGCTGAAAGGAGCAGCCCTGGCTTTGCCCGAGCTTATCCCAATCCCGAATTCCCCTGCCCCCAGGCTCAGGCTGGGCACAGATATCCCTGAGCCCATAAACCCTTTGTGTGGCAAAGAGAGGAGCCTTTATCTGGCAGCCCTGAAGAAAAGAGAGATTTGCACCCCCAGGAAGAGGAGATTCCCATTTTCCCGACGCTTTTAATCATGTGAGAGCCAAGATAATGGTGTGGAAATTCATCTGTTCCCTTTGTGAGCACAGAGCCTAACCCAGGTTATTTCCCGACTGCTTTGCATTCCCTGATCAAAAATTCCAGCCTCTCCAAGCCCTCTGCTGTTCCTAGTGGAAGGAGATGAGAAATGCTCCCAGTGGGATGAAGAATCCTGGGTTTGTCCTCTTTTAGGGAAGTTTGGGGAGGGCTCTGTGTGATTTATTCCAGCTCTGCCTCAGCATTCCAGGGAAATCCCAGCGCGGTTCCACCCCTCTGCAAGGGGAGAGGGGGGGTCCGGGGGGTGGGAAAGGAGGCTGGAAAATGGGAATTCAGGAGTGGGAAAGGGGAGTTCGGGAATTGGGAAAAAGGGAATTCAGGAATTGGGAAAGAGGGAATTCAGGAATTGGGAAAGAGGGAATTCAGGAATTGGGAAAAGGGAGTTCAGGATTTGGGAAAGGGGAGTTCAGGAGGTTGGAAAGAGGAGTTCAGGAACAGTGAAAGAGGAGTTCAGGATGTGGAGAAGGGGAATTCAGGAACTGGGAAAAGGGGAGTCCAGGGGGTGGGAAAGGGAATTCAGGAACTGGGAAAGGGGAGTCAGGAAATGGGAAAGAGGAGTTCAGGATGTGGGGAAGGGGAATTCAGGATGGAAGGGAGTTGAGGAGTTGGAAAACAGAATTAGGAGGAAGGAAGAGGTTGGATTTGCGAGGAGTTCATGCCTGGGAAAGGAGTCAGGAGGGGAGAATTCTGGATTGAGAAAGGAGCAGGGGTGGGAAGGGAGTTCGAGGTGAGAGGAATTCAGGCTGGGATCAGGGAGTCAGGAATGGGAAAGAGGTGTTCAGGAATGGGATTAGGGGCAGTGCAGAGTTCTTCAAAATCAAACGAGGATGGGAGGATGGTTCGGTTTCCTGGCCTGGGATTTGGGGCAGGCACTGCAGAGTTCCCATTCCCAAAGAGGAAAGGAGGATTTGGGGCAGGCACTGCAGAGTTCCCATTCCCAAAGAGGAAAAAGGGATTTGGGGTGGCCACAACAACGTTCCTGTTCCCAGACAGAAAATGAGGATTTGGGATGGGCACTGCAGGCTCAGCCCCCAGCCGTGCTCCCCCTCCAGTGCAGATCCTGGGGGAGCTCTGCCCAAACTTCAGGTGGGAATTGTTCATTCCCTCAGGTGGGAATTGTTCATTCCCTTCACCTGGGAATTGTTCAGTCCCTTCAGGTGGGAATTGTTTATTCCCTCAGGTGGGAATTGTTTATTCCTTCACCTGGGAATTGTTCATTCCCTTCAGGTGGGAATTGTTCATTCCCTTCACCTGGGAATTGTTTATTCCCTTCAGGTGGGAATTGTTCATCCCCAGTTTTCCAGTCCCACCAAGCCCAGCTCAGCTGCTGGAGCCTCCCAGCTTTTCTCAGGCTGTTCTGTCTCAATCCCAGAGCTCAGCTGGGAATTTTCAGCTCCCGTGACTTCATGGACTTTGTAACACTTCACCCAAAAACACCAAGCTCAGCTGGGCCGAGGTGGTGTGGGTTAAGCCCAGCTGGCAATTTAAGCCTGACCCAGCTCTTTGTCCAGCCTCCATTCCTCACTTCCAGCCCTGGAATGGGAAGAGAACCAAAGTAAAACTTTGTGTGCTGAGATAAGAAGAGTTTAATAATTAAGAATGAAGTAAAATACAGTGATGATGATAGTAATAATAATAATAATAATAATAATAATAATAATAATAATAATAATAATAATAATAGTAATGAATACCCAGTGCTGCCCAATGCAGTTGTCAGCCAATGCCAGCCCTCCTGTCCTGAGCCCTTCCCAGTGACTCTCCCAGTTTGTTCCCTGGCCATGGGGACATTCCTGGTCCCCTGGGCCAGCTCAGGTCACCTGTCCCAGCTCTGCCCCCTCCCAGTCCCCTTTGGGACCCTCCCCAGTGGCAAAGCAGGAGAAGAGGAGCAAAAAAATTCCTTGAGTGAGGATGGGATAAACAGGACTGGGTAACCCCCAACCCATCAGGCTGTGCCCAGCACTGGTCCCATCCCAAATCCCAAACACTGGGAAGGAATTGGAAACCTTCCCAAGCTTCCAGGAGAGAATCCCACAGGATTAAACCAGGACCCAGAGCAGTGGATCAGGTCCTGCTCCTTCCAGGACCTTCGGGAGAGACCCCAGGGTGACCTGGGATGGAGCAGGGATGGAGCAGGGACTGGGATGGAGCAGGGATTGGGATGGAGCAGGGACTGGGATGGAGCAGGGACTGGGATGGAGCAGGGACTGGGATGGAGCGGGGATTGGGATGGAGCAGGGACTGGGATGGAGCAGGGACTGGGATGGAGCAGGATTTGGATGGAGCAGGGACTGGGATGGAGCAGGGACTGGGATGGAGCAGGATTTGGATGGAGCAGGGACTGGGATGGAGCAGGGACTGGGATGGAGCGGGGATTGGGATGGAGCAGGGACTGGGATGGAGCAGGGACTGGGATGGAGCAGGGATTGGGATGGAGCAGGGATTGGGATGGAGCAGGGAATGGGATGGAGCAGGGACTGGGATGGAGCAGGGATTGGGATGGAGCAGGGAATGGGATGGAGCAGGGACTGGGATGGAGCAGGGACTGGGATGGAGCAGGGATTGGGATGGAGCAGGGACTGGGATGGAGCAGGGACTGGGATGGAGCAGGGATTGGGATGGAGCAGGGACTGGGATGGAGCAGGGATGGAGCAGGGATTGGGATGGAGCAGGGACTGGGATGGAGCAGGGACTGGGATGGAGCAGGGACTGGGATGGAGCAGGGATTGGGATGGAGCAGGGACTGGGATGGAGCAGGGACTGGGATGGAGCAGGGATTGGGATGGAGCAGGGACTGGGATGGAGCAGGGATGGAGCAGGGATTGGGATGGAGCAGGGATTGGGATGGAGCAGGGATTGGGATGGAGCAGGGACTGGGATGGAGCAGGGATTGGGATGGAGCAGGGACTGGGATGGAGCAGGGACTGGGATGGAGCAGGGACTGGGATGGAGCAGGGACTGGGATGGAGCAGGGATGGAGCAGGGACTGGGATGGAGCAGGGACTGGGATGGAGCAGGGACTGGGATGGAGCAGGGATGGAGCAGGGATTGGGATGGAGCAGGGATTGGGATGGAGCAGGGATTGGGATGGAGCAGGGACTGGGATGGGGCAGGGACTGGGATGGAGCAGGGACTGGGATGGAGCAGGGACTGGGATGGGGCAGGGATTGGGATGGAGCAGGGATTGGGATGGAGCAGGGACTGGGATGGAGCAGGGATTGGGATGGAGCAGGGATGGAGCAGGGATTGGGATGGAGCAGGGACTGGGATGGAGCAGGGACTGGGATGGAGCAGGGACTGGGATGGGGCAGGGATTGGGATGGAGCAGGGACTGGGATGGAGCAGGGACTGGGATGGAGCAGGGACTGGGATGGAGCAGGGACTGGGATGGAGCAGGGATTGGGATGGAGCAGGGACTGGGATGGGGCAGGGATTGGGATGGAGCAGGGACTGGGATGGAGCAGGGATTGGGATGGAGCAGGGACTGGGATGGAGCAGGGATTGGGATGGAGCAGGGACTGGGATGGAGCAGGGACTGGGATGGAGCAGGGACTGGGATGGAGCAGGGATTGGGATGGAGCAGGGACTGGGATGGAGCAGGGATGGGATGGGATGGAGCAGATGGAGCAGGGACTGGGATGGAGCAGGGACTGGGATGGAGCACTGGGATGGACAGGGATGGAGCAGGGATTGGGATGGAGCAGGGACTGGGATGGGCAGGGACTGGGATGGGGCAGGGACTGGGATGGAGCAGGGATTGGGATGGAGCAGGATTTGGGATGGGGCAGGGATTGGGATGGAGCAGGGACTGGGATGGAGCAGGGACTGGGATGGAGCAGGGACTGGGATGGAGCAGGGACTGGGATGGAGCAGGGATTGGGATGGGGCAGGGACTGGGATGGAGCAGGGACTGGGATGGAGCAGGATTTGGGATGGAGCAGGGATTGGGATGGAGCAGGGACTGGGATGGGGCAGGGACTGGGATGGAGCAGGGATTGGGATGGAGCAGGGAATGGGATGGAGCAGGGACTGGGATGGGGCAGGGACTGGGATGGAGCAGGGATTGGGATGGAGCAGGGACTGGGATGGAGCAGGGACTGGGATGGAGCAGGGATGGAGCAGGGATTGGGATGGAGCAGGGACTGGGATGGAGCAGGGACTGGGATGGGGCAGGGACTGGGATGGAGCAGGGATTGGGATGGAGCAGGATTTGGGATGGGGCAGGGATTGGGATGGAGCAGGGACTGGGATGGAGCAGGGATTGGGATGGAGCAGGATTTGGGATGGGGCAGGGATTGGGATGGAGCAGGATTTGGGATGGGGCAGGGATTGGGATGGAGCAGGGACTGGGATGGAGCAGGGACTGGGATGGAGCAGGGATTGGGATGGAGCAGGGATTGGGATGGAGCAGGGATTGGAATGGAAACAAACCCTGCACCATGCTGAAGGTCAGACCCAGCTCAACCTAGGCCAGGCCTGGCCTGGAATTTTCCCTTCCTGAGCTGAAATAAGGTTTGGGACAAGCCAAATCCTGATAGATCCTAGACCCAACCCATGGAATTTGGCTTGGGAGGGACCTTAAAGTTCATCTGATCCCAACCCCCTTCCATGGGCAGGGACAGCTTCCACTAGGCCAGCTTGCCCCAAGCCCTGTCCAGCCTGGCCTTAAACTCAGTTTTAAATCCAGTTCTGTCTCAGTCAGGATCTGCCAGCCTGAATTGTCCCTCCCTGGGCTGGGGTAAGGCTTGGCACAAACCAAATCCTGATAAATCTTAGACTCATCCCACAGAATTTGGCTGAGGAGGGACCTTGAAGCTCTGCTGATCCCAACCCCCTTCCACTAGGCCAGGTTGCTCCAAACCCCATCCAGCTTGGCCTTAAACTCGGTTTTAAGCCCAGTTCTGTCCTGCTCAGGATCTGGCAGCCCTGCAGGAGCCGTGTGTGCTGTGCAGGGGAGATCAGGCAGTTCAGCTGAGTATCACAGGACCCAAGTGGGGCCCCTCTGGCTGGTGCTGGGAGATCCCCTCCAACAGCAATGAAATCCGGGTTTTTTCAGTATTTTCTTCTGCTTTTCACCCCCAGCCTCCTCTGCCAGGTCTCTTCTGCCTTTTCAAGTCTCTCTGGGTTTTTGGGAGGGTTTGTTGTGCTGCTTCACCTCCTACAATTCCTGCTGCTCTTTGACATCCAGGCCTTAAATTCATGTCACTGTATCCTGCAGCACATCAGGGAGGCAAGGGCTGCTCCAGAGCCAAAAAAAAAATCAGTTTGGGGCAGGTGGAGCTGGGGAAAGGCTCAAAACTGAGTTAACAGGCAGCAGTTCTGGGCACTTCCAGAATTGTTATTCCTGAGAGCTCGGGATCTCTGAACAACCCCGAGGGATCTCCAGGGATTAAGACAATTCCAGAAACACAAAGAGCCAAGAGAAACTTGTTCACCTCCTCAGAGTTGTTGCTTTAATTTTCTCAGGGCTTTCCCTGGCTTTATTTTTTTGCTCCCTGAGAGAATTCATTCCCAGTGGCTGGAGCTTGGAGTTGCATTCCCAATGCCGGGTTTGCCACTGGGTTTTGGGTCCCTCCTGGCTCTGGGAATTCCTTCCCTGATTTCCAGGGATCTCTCCTGGCTCTGGGAATTCCTTCCTTGATTTCCAGGGATCTCTCCTGGCTCTGGGAATTCCTTCCCTGATTTCCAGGGATCTCTCCTGGCTCCAGAGAGGCCACGCTGTCTCCCTTCCCTCAGTGCCACCAATCCCTTTCTCCGTCTGCCTTTTTTTTTTTTTTTTTTTTTTGTCGGAGACACTGTGCCTGTAATAAGCATTCAAAATGAGCCTTGCTGGGCCAGGAGAAAGGGGAGGGGAAGAAAGAAGGGGAGGAGAGGATGAGATTTGGGGGGAAGGAAAGGGAGGAGGGGGTTTAAATAGCAAAGAATTAGGAAAAAAAAAATCTGATGCAAATCACTGGTAGAGAGAAAATTATGTGCAATTACCCGAGCGATACTGGGCAGCCGTGCCCACCCCAACCAACAAGATCTCATTAACAAGCAGAAAATAAGATTGAAATGGTGTGTAAAAGAGCTGAAAAATGAATTTGAATGCTGCATTTGTCCACAATTACCCCCTCGTTCACACATATTTTATTGCAATTTTTTTATTATTCTTAATCTTTCCATCCCTCAAAGCAGATTGGGAACATCCTGGCATTACAGTTGCTGAGGGAGGAAGCATTAAGGATTCCCCGTTTCCCTGAAAGGAGACCCTTCTCTCGCTCGAATTTTCCAGCCTTGCTTTTGGCCGGATCAGGATTCATTTCCCGGCTTATCCGGGTGTAGGGGCGCGTTCGTCCCTCATCCTTTCACACCGGGGGCTTCCCTTCCATCCCAGAGCATCCTGAGCATCTCCAGAGGATCCCCATTTCTCCAGGAGCTCCCTCGCATCCCTCACCCCGCGTTCCTTCCCCTCCTCAGCCTCAGGAATTTGCGGATTCCCCAAAAATCCGCGTCCTTTCCTCGCCAGGGCTTGGGAAAGGGACACAGCAGCTCCAGGCTCCTCTGGGAAAAGCGGCTCCGCCTCGGCTTCGTCTCCCTAAACTTTTAACCTGCACATCCCAGGAAAGGCGAGCGGTTTTCCGCTAAAGTTTCTGGTATTTTGGGGGATATATTTCACCAAACAAAGCCCATCTGCTCTTGTCAGTTTGACGCCTCTGCTGCCGGCACGGGGAAAAGGGGAGAAGGGAACATTCTTCCCGTGTGAAAACAGATCCCTCCTTATTCGCCTGGTTCCGAGGAGGGTGGGAAGGGGGGAATTCATATCCCAGGGGCCTCTCCACTCTCCGTTCCGTGAGGCTGGTTGGATTGATCCCGCTGGAAGCCGATCGGGAACCAAAAATGCAGGATTTGATTCCCTTGGCCCCAATTCTGCGTTTCCCACTGTGCGATTCCCACTCCGGGCGTTGATTCCTGAATGTGTTACTGAGATAGGGAAATTCTGGGAGCACGGAAGGATCTGGGAGCGAGCAGTCGGTTCCCGAGCCTGCAATCCCATGGAAATTTTGGGATTGGTGGGCTCGGGATCGGCCCCGTGTCGCTGCAAACTCAGGGAGCAGCAGGACGCAAATTGGGGAGGAATGAGGGAGAAATAGGAGAAGAAATGGGGAAAAAAACTGAGAACAGGAGCGATGGGAGGAAGGAGGAGCGCGGGGAGGTGTGAAAGTGCCTGATAATCCCCCAGATGGCGAATTTGAAAATCGGAAATCTGTCCCCAAAAATCTTCAAATCTCCATCCCCATCCAGAGCAGGGTGGAATTACTGAATTCCTGCCTCGACCCGGAGGGGTTTTACCAGCTCTGCTCTGGGTCTTGGCTCCGCGGAGGGAAGTGAGGCTTGGCCGGGGAGGATTCAAGCGCTGATGACTGCAGGAGCTCGGAGGGAAAATGAGCAATTAGCAATTAACGGCTCAGTCCGGCATTCCCGGCCACCACATCCCAGGGACCGGGACCGGGGGGAAGGCAGCCCCGGGGTGAGGGGGGAGCGAGATAGAGGGGAGGCTTAAAAGCGAGGAATGCAATCAAAGGAATAAATAATTGGGATTCGGAGGCGGGGGCACGCGCCGCATTCCCGGGGTGCGCATTCCGGCTGTGCCTGTTCAATCCAGCTGTGTTCCAGCTGTGCCCCGCCCGGGGAGAGCCGTGCCGGGCAGGAGAAGCCCACAGCAGCCGGGATGGGGATGCAGCCCCTCGCTGTTTGCTCCCACAAGGGCTCGTGGGGTCAATTCCAGAGCTGGGATGGGCAGCGCAGGGGGATGCGGGCTCGGGGCTCTCCTGGCGAGATTCCAGCTCGGGAATCTCCGCTCGGGGAAGGTGAGGGGACAGTGAGGGCCCTCCCTCCGTGCCCAGCGGGGCTGTCTGGGAGCGCTCAGCGCTCGGCGGGGTTGATTTTCCCTTTGCTTCGCCATCCGTGAGAGGGAAACTCTCATTCCCTGACTGGGGTACCCTGGGAGAGGCTGCAGCACAGGGAGGGCTGAATCCACCCCTGGAGCTGCTCAGGAGGGCTGCGCACTCCCAAAGCCTCAGGAGAGGTTTATGGGATGAGATAAATCCCAAAAGGATGCTGGGCTGAGCTTTGGTGTGAGCTGGGGGGGGACATTGGGGGTCGTGTCAGCTTCCAGAGCGTCCAGAGCGAGCCTCCCACGGCCCCGGGGGGGAGCAGGGGCAGGGAACGGCTCTGTGATGTGGGCTCGGACATTTGGGGTGCCAGGGAATGGCTCTGCAGTGTGGGTTCGGACACTTTGGGGTGCCAGGGCCAGGCAGGGACATTGCTCAGACAGTTTGGGGTGCCAGGGAATGGCCCTGCAGTGTGGGTTCAGACACTTTGGGGTGCCAGGGCCAGGCAGGGACATTGCTCAGACACTTTGGGGTGCCAGGGAATGGCTCTGCAGTGTGGGTTCGGACACTTTGGGGTGCCAGGGAATGGCCCTGCAGTGCGGGTTCGGACACTTTGGGGTGCCAGGGCCGAGCAGGAGCCGCTGTGTGCCCAGGGAAGTGCAGAGGGAGGAGATCCAGGAGAATCCCGGCGGCTCCCGGGTGCGGGGTCCCTTAAACGCTGGGGCGCCCCCCTTGCGTGGCGCTGGATGTGAGGGAAATCTCTGGGTGCTGCGGGGAAATAAATCTCTGGGTGCTGCAGGGAAATAAATCTCTGGGTGCTGCAGGGAAATCTCTGGGTGCTGTGGGGAAATCTCTGGGTGCTGGGGAAATAAATCTCTGGGTGCTGGGGGGAAATCTCTGGGTGCTGGGGAAATAAATCTCTGGGTGCTGCAGGGAAATAAATCTCTGGGTGTTGCAGGGAAATCTCTGGGTGCTGCGGGGAAATCTCTGGGTGCTGGGGAAATAAATCTCTGGGTGCTGCGGGGAAATAAATCTCTGGGTGCTGGGGGAAATCTCTGGGTGCTGCAGGGAAATAAATCTCTGGGTGCTGCAGGGAAATCTCTGGGTGCTGCGGGGAAATAAATCTCTGGGTGCTGCAGGGAAATAAATCTCTGGGTGCTGGGGAAATAAATCTCTGGGTGCTGGGGAAATAAATCTCTGGGTGCTGGGGAAAATCTCTGGGTGCTGCAGGGAAATCTCTGGGTGCTGGGGGAAATCTCTGGGTGCTGCAGGGAAATCCCAAGATTTCCCTGGGGTCGGAATTCACCCCCCAGACCAGCGCTGAGGTGACACCGGGCTGTCCCCCCTGGATGTCACAGCTCCCACCAGCCCTGGGGGCTCCCCTGTCCCTCCGGAGCCACCCCGCCCCAGCTGAGCCTCGGAGGGACACGGAGAGGGGACAGTGCCATGGGGACACGGAGAGGGGACAGTGCCATGGGGACACTGAGGGGACACTGCCATGGGGACACGGAGAGGGGACAGTGCCATGGGGACACAGAGAAGGGACACAGAGGGGACAGTGCCATGGGGAAACTGAGGGGACGCTGCGGACACAGGGAGGGGACGGTGCCGATGGGAACACTGAGAGGGGACACAGAGGACGCTGCCAAGGGGACACTGAGAGGGGACACAGAGGACGCTGCCAAGGGGACACTGAGGGGACACTGAGAGGGGACATTGTCATGGGGACGTTGCCAAGGGTACACTGAGGGGACACTGAGAGGGGACATTGTCATGGGGACGCTGCCATGGGGACACTGAGGGGACGGTGCCGTGGGGACACAGAGGACGCTGCCATGGGGACACTGAGGGGAGACTGAGAGGGGACACTGTCATGGGGACGCTGCCACGGGGACACTGAGGGGACACTGAGAGGGGACATTGTCATGGGGACGCTGCCATGGGGACACTGAGGGGACACTGAGAGGGGACACAGAGGATGCTGCCATGCGGACACTGAGGGGACACTGAGAGGGGACACTGTCATGGGGACGCTGCCACGGGGACACTGAGGGGACACTGAGAGGGGACATTGTCATGGGGACGCTGCCATGGGGACACTGAGGGGAGACACTGCCACGGGAACAAAGAGGGGACACGGAGAGGGGACGCTGCCATGGGGACACACAGAGGGGACGCTGCCGTGGGGACACTGAGGGGACGCTGCCCCGGCCTTCCCCGAGCTCCGCAGCGGCACCGAGAGCCCCTCGCTGCCTCCCCTCTCCCTCTCCCTCTCCCCTCTCGCTCTCCTCTCCTCTCCCTCCGCGCCCCTCCGTCTCTGCCCCATTTGATGGCACACGAGCTGTCTGCCACTCGCGCGTCTCTTCCGAGAAGGGATCAGAAGTTTCAGCGAGCGCTCGGCGCCTCTCCTTTGATCCATGTCCTGAGGCCTGCTTGACAGCGAAAAAAAGCATGGAGACAAAACGACTCAGTCAAAGTGATTCCTGACAACTGTCTCCATGAGATAAGGAAGCTCTCTGTGTCTTGGTGGCTTTTTTTTTTTTTTTTTTTCTTCTAATACCGCCTCTCCGTTTCCATAAGAAGCGGAGTCACTTTAAACCAGAGGAGCAGCGCAGAGGAGCCGAGCACAGAGCTGAGCTTTATCCCGCTTCCTGTCTCCTTTTCCACTCCTGTTTTTTTCCCCTCTTTTTCCCCTCTTTTCCCCGTTTTTCCTGCCCTCCTTCCCGCACGCTGCGTTCCCCCGGTGCCGCCTGCGATGCTGCGGCTGCAGAGCGATCCCGGCGCGGTGGCGGGGCCAGGACATGGCTGCGAGCGCAGGGAGATGCCAGCTGTCCCCGCGAGGGGCTGCGGGGGACACGGACAGCCATTATGTGACAATAACCAGCCCTTTCAGGAGAGGGAGGCGGCCTCATTACCAGCCGGGCTTTATCCACCGCTGGCCACTTAAGCGGTTCCTCGGAGCTGCTCCCCCGCTGCTGAGCCCTGGAATTTTCTTTAGGATTGTTTAATTTCGCTTGCCGGGCTCGTGTCACGCAGGGAATGTCCCCCCCTCCTTTGCCAGGTGGCCCTCGGGGCGCTGGGCTGAGTTTGAGAGGGCTCAGCCACACTGGAGGGTGCAGGGCTTGGGAAAGGTTTGTGGGAACAGGGAATGGGGCTGGGATTGGATCCCAGCCACAGGGAGCACAATGGAGGGGACAGGGAGGTGTCACGGAGCGCGGTGAGGGACACAGGGACAGGCGGGTGAGGAGCTGTGGGAATGCAGGATGGATCCCAGGCTGCTCCAGCCCGGCTCTGGAAAGCGAGCGAGCCGGGCCTGGGGCTCAGGAGGGGCTCAGCTGTCCCTGGCAGGACACGGGACAGAGCCAGGCTCAGGGAGTGGGGACAGGGACTGGAGAGCCCTGGAAGGGCTGGGGGGGAAGGGACTTGGAGCTCACATCATTCCAGCCCCTCCAGTGGGCACAGACCCTTTCCTTTCCACCCCTCTCGTGGGCACGGACCCTTCTTGTGGGCACAGGCCCCTTCCGAGGGCACAGACCCTTTCCATGGGCACAGACCCTTTCCATGGGCAGGGACCCTTTCCATGGGCACAGACCCTTTCCATGATCACAGACCCTTTCCATGGGCACAGACCCTTTCCATGAGCACAGACCCTTTCCATGGGCACAGACCCTTTCCATGGGCACAGACCCTTTCCATGGGCACAGACCCTTTCCATGGGCACAGACCCTTTCCATGAGCACAGACCCTTTCCATGGGCACAAACCCTTTCCATGATCACAGACCCTTTCCATGGGCACAGACCCTTTCCATGAGCACAGACCCTTTCCATGATCACAGACCCTTTCCATGATCACAGACCCTTTCCATGATCACAGACCCTTTCCATGACCACAGACCCTTTCCATGGGCACAAACCCTTTCCATGATCACAGACCCTTTCCATGGGCACAGACCCTTTCCATGGGCACAGACCCTTTCCATGGGCACAAACCCTTTCCATGATCACAGACCCTTTCCATGACCACAGACCCTTTCCATGGGCACAAACCCTTTCCATGATCACAGACCCTTTCCATGATCACAGACCCTTTCCATGAGCACAGACCCTTTCCATGGGCACAGACCCTTTCCATGATCACAGACCCTTTCCATGATCACAGACCCTTTCCATGGGCACAGACCCTTTCCATGATCACAGACCCTTTCCATGGGCACAGACCCTTTCCATGATCACAGACCCTTTCCGTGGGCACAGACCCTTTCCATGATCACAGACCCTTTCCATGGGCGGGGACCTTTTCCATGATCACAGACCCTTTCCATGATCACAGACCCTTTCCATGATCAGGGACCCTTTCCATGATCACAGACCCTTTCCATGGGCAGGGACCTTTTCCTTTCCGCCCCTCTGGTGGGCACAGACCCCCTTTTGTGCCCCCAGACCCGTCCCCAATGCCAGGCTCCCAGCTGGCCGTGGGCACCTCCAGGCCGCCGTTGCAGGCTCAGAGCCCCTCCCAGCCCCGCAGAACCTCTCGGCCGGGGAGTTCCTCTCGCCCTGCTCACCGTAATGAGGCTTTTGTGGCGGGTTCGCTCCGGAGTGAAACTCCATTAGCGGCGGGGCCGGGGGGCGAGGGGGCCCCGCGGAGGGGGAGGGTCCCTTCCCCCCAGAACCGCGCTGCGCCGCGCTGATAAACAGTAAATATCGGGGAACAGGATTTCCACATTATCTGAGCGCGGCAGAAAATCAAAATTTCAGTCTAAATCCGAGGAGACGAAGCTCATAAGCTCCTCCAGCTGATACAGACGCCGAGCCCAGCCGGCGAAGGCTCAGGAGGCACAAAATAACATTTTTCGTTTAAAAAAAAAAAAAAAAAAGTAGAGGAAGAAAAGAAAAGAAAGCAAAAAAGAATGAACGAGAAGAGAGAAGCAAGAAATCTTTGGGGGCTGCCTGCGGGGAGGGAGGAGGAGAAGTGGTGCAGAGAGGAGCGAGAGGAGCATTGTGCGGTGCTGCAGCCTCTTCCTGCGGAAGGGAAACAGCCGGGAGGGCTGGGGAGGGGTGGGACTGCTGGGGACAGAGCTGGGGACAGAGCTGGGACTGCTGGGGATGGGACTGGGAATGCTGGGAGTGCTGGGGACAGAGATGGGGACAGAGCTGGGGACAGAGCTGGGACTGCTGGGGATGGGATGCTGGGAGCGCTGGGGACAGAGCTGGGGACAGAGCTGGGGACAGAGCTGGGACTGCTGGGGATGGGACTGGGAATGCTGGGAGCGCTGGGGACAGAGCTGGGGACAGAGCTGGGGACAGAGCTGGGACTGCTGGGGATGGGACTGGGAATGCTGGGAGCGCTGGGGACAGAGATGGGAGTGCTGGGGACAAGGCTGGGAGTGTTGTGAGTGCTGTGGACAGGGCTGGGAGTTCTGGAGAGTTCTGGGGAGTGCTGGGGAGTGCTGGGGACAGGACTGGAAATGCTGGGGACAGAGCTGGGAGTGCTGGAGAGTTCTGGGGAGTGCTGGTGAGTGCTGGGGACAGGACTGGAAATGCTGGGGACAGGACTGGGAGTGCTGTGAGTGTTGAGGAGGGGTCTGGCACTGCTGGGGTCGCTGCCCATCCCAGCAAGGTCCCAAAGGGCTCCGGCTGCTCCGGGCGGGACCTGCAGGACCTGCAGCTCTCAATGAACGATCCGAGAGTGCAGCTGAGCCCCGAGCCCGAGCCAGGAGCCACTTGGGCCCTTCCCGAGCCCCAAAAGCCGAGCCCAGGTCCGGCCACCCCCAGGGGGCTCCCCCGTGCCCCGCTCCCGCCTGGCTCAGGGGCAGGAGCCGCCCCTGGCACCGCTCTGAGCAGGGCTGCGATGCCCAGGAGAGCGGGGATGGGGATCCCCAAAATCCGGGAGCGGCTCAGCAGTGCGGAGTGGTGGAAGCAAGGAAGGAAAAATAGCAGGCACGAGTTGCAGGAAAGGTTTTCTCGTCTCCTCCTGCTCTATCACAGGCTTCTTGTAACTCAGAAAACAAAGGAATTCCTTTCTCCTTCCCTTTCCTTTCCTTTCCTTTCCTTTCCTTTCCTTTCCTTTCCTTTCCTTTCCTTTCCTTTCCTTTCCTTTCCTTTCCTTTCCTTTCCTTTCCTTTCCTTTCCTTTCCTTTCCTTTCCTTTCCTTTCCTTTCCTTTCCTTTCCTTTCCTTTCCTTTCCTTTCCTTTCCTTTCCCCACTCCCTCAGCTCCCAGCAATCTCCATTCCCATTCCCCTTTCTCATTCCTAGGCCCTGCTCTCAGGTGGAATCTTTCAGGTGATTTTAGGGTCTGTTTCTGGTACAACCCCAGTCCCTCCGTGCAGCTCCAGGGGCTGTTGGTGGAACTGAAGCCCAAAATTTGGGGTTTTCCCAGGCAGGACCTCAGGACACTCCAGTGCTGGCGAGGGCAGGAGGGGATTTATTTGGGGTGAGGAGGAGGAAGGTGTGGAATTGGCCTTTGGAAGCATCACAGCTGTACTGGCAAAGTGAAATTACAATTTGGGAATTGCTGCTGCTGCTGTAGGATTGTCCCAGGCCCTCTCCTCACGGGGCAGGAGGGCAGGGCTGCTTTCCCTGGAATATCTGAGCTTTCCCTTCTCCCAGGTGCTCGCACAGAAACCCTAAAACTGACAATCAGAGTCAGGCCAGGGAGGGCTCTCAGCTGGGGCTGAGCTGGGCGCTACCGGAGCCGTTTCACAGCGGCTTAGAACCGGTTTTAAAGAGCCCCACCCCCCGTTAGAGATGACGATCTCAGTGCCATCCTTTAGGGCTGGGCTTTGGGGTCCCGTGGCGCAGAGCTGGCAGTGCCTCGGTGCCACTCGCTGTCCCCAGCAGAGTTCTGGGCTCTCTGACTGGGAGCTCTGGGTTCTGCTGCCATCCCCCAGAGCTCAGGGGTTATTCCCAAAAACATTCCGGGCTGTGCCCAGCCCGGCTGCCCAAAGGCGTTCTGCAGCACCAAACCCCTCCCTCAGCAGAGGAGAGGCTGAATTAACCCTGAGCTGCCTGGTGCAGGCTCCGACACCCCCTCCCACCCCAAACCCCTCTGAGGGGGCACAGAGGAGCTCCTGGGGGAGCTCTGCCTCTAAAACCTGGGGCTCTCCAGGGGGCTCTGGGGGCTCTCAGGGACTCTCTGGGGATCCCAGGGGGGCTCTTTGGAGCTCTCAGGGATTCTTTTGGGCTCTCTGGGGTTCTCAGAGGCTCTTTGGACTCTTTGGGGGGCTCTGGGGCCTCTTTGGAGCTCTCAGGGATTCTTTGGGGCTCTCTGGGGTTCTCAGAGGCACTTTGGGCCTCTGGAGCTCTCAGGGTCTCCTTGGGGCTCTCTGGGGGCTCTTAGGAACTCTCAGGGACTCTTTGAGTCTCTTTGGGGCTCCCTGGGGCTCTCAGGGATTCTTTGGGGCTTGGGGGCTCTCTGGGCTCTCTGGGGTTCTCAGAGGCTCTTCGGGACTCCAGGGCTCTTTGGGGGTCTTTGGAGCTCTCTGTGGGGGGCTCTGGGAGGCTCTGGAGCTCTTTGGGGCTCTTTGAGGCTCTCTGGGGCTCTCTGGGGCTCTTTGGGGCTCTTTGGGGCTCTTTGAGGCTCTTTGGGGCTCCGCTGGTTTTTGCTGCCCTCTCCTTCCCCTTCCCTGAGCAGCTCCAGCCCTGCTGTCCCCAGCTCAGCCCTGGGGTCCCCCCATTCTCCCAGTCCCCCAGTGGCCCAGTCCCCCCAGTCCCCCCAGTGCCCCAGTCACCTCCAGTCCCCCCAGCGCCCCCTGTGCCCCCAGTGCCTCCCAATCCCCTCCAGTGCCCCCAGTCCCCCCAGTGCCCCCAGCCCCCCCAGTCTCCCCCAGTGTCCCCAGTGCCCACAGTCCCCCCAGTGCCCCCAGTCCTCCAGTCCCCCCAGTGCCCACAGTCCCCCAGTCCCCCCAGTGCCCCCAGTGCCCCCAGTCCCCCCAGTGCCCCCAGTCGTCCCCAGTGCCCCCGGTGCTCCCAGTCCCCCAGTGCCCCCAGTGCCCCCCCCAGTGCCCCAGCCCCTCCAGTCCCCCCAGTCCCCCAGTCCCCAGTCCCCCCAGTGCCCCCAGTCCCTCTCCCCGCTCCGCTGCGCAGCTCCCGGGGCTGGCAGTTTTCCCCGCGCCCCGGGGGCAGGAGGTCAGAGCCCAGCGAGTGTTTCAGGTTAGTTCCAGATACCAGCCTGACACGCGCCTTGATTCATTCCCCGCGCCCCAAAGCCCCAGCCCCGCTCCAGAGCCGGGGAGGCTCGAACCGGGCAGTGTCGAACCCGCGGCCATGTCGAACCGCGGCCGTGTCGTGTCGAACCGCGGCAGTGTCGAACCGCGGCAATGTCCGAACCGCGGCAGTGTCCGAGCTGCGGCAATGTCCGAACCGCGGCCGTGTCCGAACCGCGGCAATGTCCGAACCGCGGCAGTGTCCGAACCGCGGCAATGTCCGAACCGCGGCAGTGTCCGAACCGCGGCAATGTCCGAGCTGCGGCAATGTCCGAACCGCGGCAATGTCCGAACCGCGGCAATGTCCGAACCGCGGCAACGTCCGAACCGCGGCAGTGTCCGAACCGCGGCCGTGTCGAGCTGCGGCAATGTCCGAACCGCGGCAATGTCGAACCGCGGCAATGTCCGAACCGCGGCGGTGTCGAACCGCGGCAGTGTCCGAGCCGCGGCAATGTCCGAACCGCGGCAGTGTCGAACCGCGGCAGTGTCGAACCGCGGCAATGTCCGAACCGCGGCAGTGTCGAACCGCGGCAACGTCCGAACCGCGGCAGTGTCCGAACCGCGGCAATGTCCGAACCGCGGCAATGTCCGAACCGCGGCAGTGTCCGAACCGCGGCAGTGTCCGAACCGCGGCAATGTCCGAACCGCGGCAATGTCCGAACCGCGGCAGTGTCCGAACCGCGGCAATGTCCGAACCGCGCCCGCCCGGGCTGCGGGTCCGCCCCAGCACCGGCAAAGAGCCCAGCGAGGGTGGCAGGCGCAGCCCTGGTCCCTCCCAGCCCGCCCAGTTCTCCCAGTTCTCCCAGTTTGGATGCTGTAGTGCAGCTCTGGAACCGGAGAGGGAGGGAGGGAAGGGATCGGAGCTGCACCACAGCATCCAAACTGGGAGCTGCCCTGGTCCCTCCCAGTTCTCCCAGTTTGGATGCTGTGGTGCAGCTCTGATCCCTTCCCTCCCTCCCTCTCCGGTTCCAGAGCTGCACCACAACATCCAAACTGGGAGAACTGGGAGGGAGCAGGGCTGGCTCAGAGCTGCACCACAGCATCCAAACTGGGAGCTGCCTGGTCCCTCCCAGTTCTCCCAGTTTGGATGCTGTGGTGCAGCTCTGTTCCTTCCTCCTGTCCCCAGAGCTGTCGGCTGGGCTCTGGCAGGCATCCAAATCCCAGAGGATTTGGGCTCCCTCCCAGTTCGAGTTCTCCCAGTTTGAATGAGGGGCTCTGAGGGGCTCTCCAGTTCCAGGGGGCTCAGCTATCCGGGAGAACTGGGAAGCAGAGCTGGAGGGGCTCTGCCCAGACTCCCAGTTCTCCCAGTCTGGAACCGGAGAGGGAAGGAGGGAAGGGATCAGAGCTGCACCACAGCATCCAAACTGGGAGAACTGGGAGGGACCAGGGCTGGCTCAGAGCTGCACTACAGCATCCAAACTGGGAGCTGCCCTGGTCCCTCCCAGTTCTCCCAGTTCTCCCAGTTTGGATGCTGTGGTGCAGCTCTGTTCCCTGCTGGTCCCCAGTGTCCGGCTGGGCTCTGGGAAATGAGGATTTGGGCTCTGAGGGGGCTCTGAGGGGCTGAGGGCTCTGAGGGGGCTCTGAGGGGCTCTGAGGGGGGGGGCTCTGAGGGGCTCTGAGGGGTCTGAGGGGTCTGAGGGGTCTGAGGGGTCTGAGGGGTTTGAGGGCTCTGAGGGGTCTGAGGGGTCTGAGGGGTTTGAGGGCTCTGAGGGCTCTGAGGGGCTCTGAGGGGTCTGAGGGTCTGGGCTCTGAGGGGCTCTGAGGGCTCTGAGGGCTCTGAGGGGCTCTGAGGGGGGGTCTGAGGGCTCTGAGGGGCTCTGAGGGCTCTGAGGGGGCTCTGAGGGCTCTGAGGGAGGCTCTGGGGCTCTGAGGGCTCTGAGGGGTCTCTGGGGGGCTCTGAGGGCTCTGAGGGCTCTGAGGGCTCTGAGGGCTCTGAGGGCTCTGAGGGGCTCTGAGGGGTCTGAGGGGGCTCTGAGGGGGCTCTGAGGGCTCTGAGGGGGCTCTGAGGGGGCTCTGAGGGCTCTGAGGGCTCTGAGGGGGCTCTGAGGGGGCTCTGAGGGGTCTGAGGGCTCTGAGGGGCTCTGAGGGCTCTGGGGGGCTCTGGGGGCTCTGAGGGCTCTGAGGGCTCTGAGGGGGCTCTGAGGGCTCTGAGGGGTCTGAGGGGTCTGAGGGGCTCTGAGGGCTCTGAGGGGCTCTGAGGGGGCTCTGAGGGCTCTGAGGGCTCTGAGGGGGCTCTGAGGGGCTCTGAGGGCTCTGAGGGGCTCTGAGGGCTCTGAGGGGGCTCTGAGGGCTCTGAGGGGCTCTGAGGGGGCTCTGAGGGGCTCTGAGGGCTCTGAGGGCTCTGAGGGGGCTCTGAGGGCTCTGAGGGCTCTGAGGGCTCTGAGGGCTCTGAGGGCTCTGAGGGCTCTGAGGGGGCTCTGAGGGCTCTGAGGGGGCTCTGAGGGGCTCTGAGGGGGTCTGAGGCTCTGAGGGGCTCTGAGGGCTCTGAGGGCTCTGAGGGGCTCTGAGGGGGCTCTGAGGGGTCTGAGGGCTCTGAGGGGCTCTGAGGGCTCTGAGGGGGCTCTGAGGGCTCTGAGGGGGCTCTGAGGGCTCTGAGGGGCTCTGAGGGGCTCTGAGGGCTCTGAGGGCTCTGAGGGCTCTGAGGGGCTCTGAGGGTCTGAGGGGCTCTGAGGGCTCTGAGGGGGCTCTGAGGCTCTGAGGGCTCTGAGGGCTCAAATGAATAACCTCTGGTGCTGCCTCGGCCCATGGGGAGGTTTGGGTTACTTTGGGGTTTTTGGTTTTTTTTTTTGTTTTTGTTTTTTTTTTTTTTTTGTTTTGTTTTGTTTTGTTTGGTTTTTTTTTGTTTTGTTTGTTTTGTTTTTTTTTTTGTTATTTTGGGCTTATTTAGGGGTTATTTTGGGATATTTTGGGGTATTTGGGGTTATTCTGAGATATTTGGGGTTATTTTGGGATATTTGGGGTTATTCTGAGATATTTTGGGATATTTGGGGTTATTTTGAGATATTTTGAGATATTTTGGGGTATTTTGGGGTATTTTGGGTTATTTGGGGATATTTGGGGTTATTTTGGGATATTTGGTGTTATTTTGAGGTATTTTGGGTTATTTGGGGGTTATTTGGGGTTATTTGGGGTTATTTGGGATATTTTGGGATATTTTGGGTTATTTGGGGTTATTTTGAGATATTTTAAGATATTTTGAGATATTTTGAGATATTTTGAGATATTTGGGGTTATTTGGGGGTTATTTGGGGTTATTTGGGGTTATTTGGGATATTTTGGGATATTTTGGGTTATTTTGAGATATTTTGAGATATTTTGAGATATTTTGGGTTTATTTTGGGTTATTTGGGGTTTATTTGGGGGTTATTTGGGATTATTTGGGTTATTTTGAGATTATTTTGAGATATTTTGGGTTATTTGGGGTTTATTGGACACATCTTTGGAGCCCAAACCTCAGGAGCTCTTTGCCTCTCTCTCCTCCCATTTTTTCACACCCTCTGAATATCCAGAAATGCCAGAAATCCCCTCCGTGCCCCCAAACCCGCCCGATCCCTGCACATCCCCGCTGGGGAAACCCCCGAGGTTTGGGGGAATTTCAGGGGGAGTTTCAGAGGGGAGGGAAATCCCAGTCCCACCCTGCTGGAGTTCAGGAAGGGCAGGGAAGGGAATTTGGGAATTTCGTGCTCTGGTCACTCCCAGCCCCAACCCTGGTGGATTTTCCCCATCCCCTCTTCAGGAATTAAAACCCCAAAGAGTTCCTGCGGAACAAATCCAGGATTTTTAGAGAATCCTGAGCAGCACCCAAGCTCAGGAAGCAGCCAATGCCTGAACATTGATGTAAAAATTTTTTTTTAAAAAATCAACTTAGTAAAATTTCGCCTGGCTGCATCTCCTGCTTATTCAAACAGCGCCAATTTCCGTGGGTCTCATATCAGCTCCCAGCATCTCCCAGCCCCAGCGCTCGGGCTCTACGAGGAGAGAGAGAGGAAAACTGCCAGCAAAATAAAAGCTGCTATCTGACACAATCTCTCCTGGGGATCTCAGTTATTTAAAAAAAAAAAAAAAAAAAAAAAAAAAAGAATAATTTTTTTTCCTCTTGGCTGCTGTTTGTTCAATGTGCAGGAGCCACAGGCAAATTTTTGCTAATTTTGTGCATGCTTTTATCATAGTGGTGATTCACTGGCAGCTTTATCCTCCGATAAGTGGATTAGTTGTTGAGCTAAACAAAAAGGTGTTTGACAAGCAGGAAGCTCTAAAGAACATATTTGTTTTCCGAAGAATGGAGCTGTGTTTGTTGCTCGGTGCAGTGCGGGGCGGTGTGGGGAATTTCGTTCCCCTAAAGGAGAGGGCTCCGAGCTCCCCTCCTGCCAGGCTTTGGGGGTTCAGTTTGGGGTTTTTATTTTGGGGTTTTTATTTTTGGGTGTTTTATTTTGGGGATTTTATTTTGGGGTTTTTTATTTTTGGGGTTTTTATTTTGGGGATTTTATTTTGGGGTTTTATTTTGGGGTTTTTGTTTTTGGGGTTTTTATTTTTGGGGTTTTTATTTTGGGGTTTTTATTTTGGGGATTTTATTTTTGGGGTTTTTATTTTTGGGGCTTTTATTTTTAGGGGTTTTGTTTTGGGGGTTTTTATTTTTGGGGATTTTATTTTTGGGGGTTTTATTTTGGGGTTTTTATTTTTGGGATTTTTATTTTGGGGTTTTTATTTTTGGGTGTTTTATTTTGGGGTTTTTATTTTGCGGGTTTTGTTTTGGGGTTTTATTTTTGGGTGTTTTTATTTTGGGGATTTTATTTTTGGGGGTTATTATTTTGGGCATTTTATTTTGGGGTTTTTATTTTTGAGGTTTTTATTTTGGGGGTTTTTATTTTGGGGATTTTATTTTGGGGGTTTTTATTTTTGGGGTTATTATTTTGGGGTTTTTATTTTGGGGATTTTATTTTTGGGATTTTAATTTTGGGGTTTTTGTTTTGGGGTTTTTATTTTTGGGGTTTTATTTTTGGGGTCTTAATTTTGGGGTTTTTATTTTGGGGTTTTTTATTTTGGGGTTTTTAATTTTGAGGTTTTTATTTTTGGGTTTTAATTTTGGGGTTTTTGTTTTTGAGGTTTTTATTTTGGGGATTTTATTTTTGGGGTTTTTATTTTGGGGTTTTTATTTTTGGGGTTTTTATTTTTGGGGTTTTCATTTTGGGGGTTTTTGTTTTTGGGGTTTTATTTTTGAGGTTTTTGGTTTTGGGGTTTTATTTTTGGGGATTTTATTTTTGGGGGTTTTATTTTGGGGTTTTATTTTTGGGGTTTTATTTTGGGTTTTTATTTTGGGGGGTTTTTATTCTGGGATTTTAATTATGGGGTTTTTATTTTTGGGGTTTTTATTTTTGGGGTCTTAATTTTGGGGGTTTTATTTTTGGGGTTTTATTTTTGGGGTTTTTATTTTTGGGGTCTTAATTTTGGGGGTTTTATTTTGGGGTTTTTATTCACTGTACTCTGGGGTTTGGTGTTGTGGAACATCTTTGGATTTATTTCAGAATGACATCAGGATGTATTTAGGAATAATAATTAATATTACTAATTTATTTAGGAATAAAATGATTCCTGCTTTGCAGAGGGATGTGGTGCAACAGGAGTCCCCCTCCTACCAGGAGTTTTTGGGATTTTTATTTTGGGGTTTTTATTCACTGTGCTCTGGGGTTGAGGTTTGGTGTTGTGGAACATC
>JAREIS010000088.1:117500-137500 GCA_030060385.1 Muscicapa striata striata
AGCTTGCTCCTGCTGGATTTTTTAAAGGGATTTTAATGATCCCTCTGTTTTATCTACAGCACTTCCAGCCCCTTTTTTTGTCATTCTTAGGCTTGGACCAGACGTGGTTTTGCAGGGAAACATTCAGGAATCCGGGGCTTCCTCCCTCTTTTCTTCTGGATTTGCTTCCATGGGAAGAGCCAGGCCTAAGGGGAGGAGGTCAAGCCCCAGATGTGAAACATCTGGTGGTTTTGGGGGGGTTGCTGCCCTTTGTGTGCAGGTGACACGAACACCCAGCGGTGGGAACGTGCTGTGTGTGCACCTGTAACCCTCATCCCAGGGAAAAGGGAAAGCCAGGCTGGCTGTGGGTGACAGACACAAAAACAGGGCTGTTTATTCAGCTCTCCCTGGAGAGTTCTGCTTTCCCTCTTCATGAGCAAAAGGACAGAAATTATCACAAGTGAATAATTCATTTTTTTGTGCTTTGCCCCAAACCCATTTTGGCGTCTGCCTCAAAGTTTGTGTTTGCACTCGAATCCCTCACCTTCTCCATTTCCATGGATGCCCATGGAAAGGTTTTCCCCTAAAAGAAAATGTTGTTCATTTTCCCCACAGCGTTTATCCATCACCTGCTGACTCTTTGTCAGCCTTCTGCAGGAGGAGCTGGGATTTAAAGCAGGAGCTTCTCCTTTTGTGGCTTCTGGGAGTGGGTTTAAATCAGGGCCCAGCGTGGAAATTCCACATTTTCTGTTCCCAGCTCCTCCTCCCCACCCCATTCCTGTGCATGGCACTGAAACAAAGCTGATAAAACCTTATCAAACCTTATCAAACCTTATCAAACCCCCACATATCTCCCAGGGATGGGCCTAGAGAGACCCCAAACCACCCCATGCTCTGAAATTCTCATTGCTAGGCTTGACTTATCCCAAGGCTGGCTGGAATGAGCCTGACAGCTTTTGGGATGCCCAAATTCCTGCTCCCCATAAATCCCAGCTCTGGCTCCAGTTTTAGCCTTTCTTGGGCTCGAGTTTTGGCCTTTTTAGGCCAACTCAGGTTTTGGCTTTTCTTGGGCTCTAGTTTTTGGTTGTGTTTGGGTTTTTTGGGGGGTTTTTTGTTTTTGTTTTTGTTTTTGTTTTTGTTTTTTTTGTTGGTTTTTTTTTGTTTGTTTGTTTGTTTGTTTGTTTGTTTGTTTGTTGGGTTTTTTTTTTAATTGAATTTTACCTTTTTTGGGCTCAAGTTTTGGCCTTTCTTTCCTGTGCTCAAGTTTTGGCTTTTCCTGGGTTCAAGTTTTGGCCTTTCTTGGGTCTTTCCTATTTCAGCCTTTCTTGGGCTCAGGTTTTAGCTTTTATTGGGCTGAAGTTTTAGCTTTTTAGGGCTTGAGTTTTGGCTTTTCCTGGGTTTGAGTTTTGTCTTTTCCTGAGCCTGTCATGTTTCAACCTTCCTTGGGCTCGGGTTTTAGCTTTTATTGAGCTTGAGTTTTGTCTTTTCCTGGGCTCGAGTTTTGGCTTTTCCTGGGCTTGGGTTTTACCCTTTCCTGGGCTCTTTTTCTGGGGGAAGGGGTGAGCTGAGCCCTGCCGTGCCTGCTGCTGCTGCTGAACGCTTTAACAGCTCAGAGCTCTCAGAAAAGCTCAGAACATTCCAGAAACGAGGCCGATCCCTGCTCCAGACGGGGCTTTGCACCTCGGGCTTTGTCCTGCGGGGTGCGGGGCTGGCTCCCCCTCCGGAAGCTCCGGATTCCCCTTTTCGTGGGGACAGGAGGTTTTTCTCCTCCGCATAATGACCAGGGCAGAATTAATCAGGCTGGGCTTTACTGCCGCTGACCCGCGGGCACCGCAAAGCCCCGGCAGCAGCTGGTCCATACATTAACTCCGCTCTGCCTTAATCTCGGGTTTAAGGCCGGCTCGTAGCGAGGCGGGGACGGGAGCAGGCGGGACACGGAGATTTTCCCAGGATCTCTCAGTGCAAAGGCTGGCAGGGCTCAGGGCAGGTAAACCCCGAGCTGGGCTCTGGTTTTTGGTGTTCGGCTTTTCCCCGGAGCCCCAAACTTTGTGCAAAAGCACCCGCAAAGCACCAGCAGCAGCTGGTCCATACATGAGCTCCGCTCTGCCTTAATCTCGGGTTTAAAATCGGTTTGTAGAGAGGCAGGGACAGGAGCAGGCGGGACACGGAGATTTTCCTTGACAGGGTTCAGGGCAGACAAAGCCCGAGCTGGGCTCTGGTTTTGGGGGTTCAACTTTTCCCCAGAGCCCCAAAGCCTGAGCCAAGGTCTCGGTTCCTCTCTGAGCCAGAGGTGGGAGCAGAGCTGGGATCAGAGCCTGGAGGGGGATGGGAGTGGGATAGGAGCGAGATGGGAGCGGGATGGAACTGGGATGGAACTGGGATAGAAGTGGGATAGAGCTGGAATGGGACAGGGATGGAACTGGGATAGAAGTGGGATAGAGCTGGAATGGGACAGGGATGGAACTGGGATAGAAGTGGGATAGAACCTGGAATGGAATTGGGATGGAACAGGGATGGGATTGGGATGGAACTGGGTTAGAACGGGGATGGAAGCAGGATGGGATCAGGATGGAACTGGGATGGAACTGGGATGAGAGTGGGATAGAACTAGGATGGAACTGGAATGGAACAGGCATGTAACTGGGATGGAACTGGGATGGAACAGGAATGGAACTGGGATGGAACTGGGATGGAACAGGGTTAGAACCGGGATGGAAGCAGGATGGGATCGGGATGGAACTGGGATAGAACTGGGATGAGAGTGGGATAGAACCAGGATGGAACTGGGATGGAACAGGAATGGAACAGGAATGGAACAGGAATGGAACAGGGTTAGAACCGGGATAGGAGTGGGATGGAACAGGAATACAACTGGGATGGAAGCAGGATGGAACAGGGATGGAACAGGGTTAGAACCGGGATAGAAGCAGGAAGGAACAGGGATGGAAGCAGGATGGGATCGGGATGGAACTGGGATGGAACTGGGATGAGAGTGGGATAGAGGCAGGATGAAGCGGGATGGGATCGGGATGGAACTGGGATGAAACCGGGATAGAACCAGGACGCAAGCAGGATAGAACCGGGCCAGGATCTGGATAGAGCCGGGCCAGCAGCGAGCAGCGGGCCAGCCCCACGGGCAGTGTCCCCGCTGCCAGCAGCCCAGGCGCGGTGACAAATGCCAGCTGTGCGCGGGTGTCCCCCGCTTGTCACTGCCCAGCGCCTGCCACAGCCAATCTGTGTCCTAATGGCCATCAATTAACACGGAACCCTCGCGGCCCCCTCCCGGCGCGGACAGCCAGCCCGGAGCTCGGCAGGAGGAGGGCACAGCCCCCCCAGCCCCGACCCTCTCCCCCTTCCCTTCCCACTAACTCAGCGCAACCAATTAGGCATCTGACACCCGCGCGGGCTGACAAATTGTTTCTGTCATCTGCTCTCTGTCTTTCATTAAACGGGAGGCGGAGGGGGGCTCGCGAGGGGAGGGGGCGGGAGATGTGATCTCCCATGCTTAGCGAGGCCAGATACATTAATTACAAAACGGCCATTTGCGGCATGAAAATGCATTAATTAAATTTATGCAATCATTATCTTTAAATAGTCATATCTTTAAAATGATCAGCCCTTCCTGAGTCTTCCCTCTACTCCGCTAAGTATCTCTAATCCCTTTTCCAGCGTTTATCTCGCCATCAGCAGAGCCTTGTGTGCTTTTAAACTTCTGCGGCAGGAGGTGCCTCCAAAACTCCGCTCGAGCCGTCGAGGGAGTGGCAGCCGCGCTCCTGCCCTTGGCACCGGCACAGAGCGAGGATTTGCCATTTTTTTGCAGGTTTTGGATCAAGCTGTTCCTATAAAAATCTCGTGGCTCAGCCGGGAGTTGTGGGGTTAAGGAGCGAAGTTTGTGCGGGAGGGCGCGGGATGCGCCGTGGATCCCGCCCGGGGGATGCGGGGCTGTTTTCTTTGGAAAAGCTTTGATTTCAAGGAGGCAGCGCCCTGGCACAGCCGCTTTCCACCAGGGGATCTTCTCCCTCAAAAAAAAAAAAAAAAAAAAAAAGAGGTTTAAAAAGAGGCATTTTGTTGCTCTGATGATCCAGATCGATTCGTGGCGGCTTTGCTTTGTCATTCTAAAAGATATTTGATTTCGGAGCACCTTCAGAGGCGGCCAAAAGCTCAAATTGTGCCCGCAAAGGAGCGGGAAGGGCAGCGAGGGAGGCGCTAACCCAGGAGCTCCCGCACAAATAAATAATCACCGGAATTGGGCGCGGCTCGCGCTGCCTGCCCAGGTACCCGGGATAGGGATTGATCTCATCCCCGCCTCAGCAAACACCTCGAGCTCCCTCCGAGCGGTTTTTGGGGAGCTGCAGGAGTCGGGCAGGGCCAGCAGCCAAACCCCGCTCCCTCGGGGCTTCCTCAGCGCTGCGGGGGAAAGATTTTGTTCAGTTCTTTGTGTGCCTGCGCCGTTCCCCTCCATCCCGCCGCCTTCTCTTCCCTCCATCCGCAGTTCCTGCTGGGGCAGTGCCCGCTCAGACCCGAACCCCGCGCTGTGTCCGAGCTTGGTTGGGGGGAATTTTGGGATGAGCTCTGCCGGGTTTCTCCCGTCGGAGGGGCAGGGATGAGCTCTGCCATTTCAGGAATAGCCTCGGGCAGTGCCTGTGCTGCCCAGAGAGCCCCTCGGCCGCCCAGGTGTCCCCAGGTGTCCCCGGGTGTCCCCAGGGTCCTCTTTGGGAAGCGCAGGATGAAACAGGGAACACAAAGAGCTCCTTTTCCCTGGACCATCCCTGGGAATGGCCCGTTCTGGAGAGAGGGGAAAAGCAGAGCTGTGCTGGAGCATCTGAGCTGCAGGGGCGGCGCTCCTCCTCCTGCATTTCAGCAAAGATCCCGCTTCATTCCCCGCTTTTCCCAGCTCCTTCATCCCCGATTCCCGGTTTTCTGGGAGGGTTTGGAGGGTCCCGAATCCCGCAGTGCTCCCCAGCAGCAGAGAGGGCTCTGGAGGGAGAGCACGTGGCGCTGGGAAAGGCATTTCCTTGGATCCGGGAGCTGGGATTTTCCTTTGGGTGAAGAATAAGCCCTGACTTTAAAACCCCTCCTGCTGTGGCAGCCTCAGAAAACCCGAGGAGCGCCCGGAGTCCTGCTCAGACTTTGGGGCGGGCTGGGAAGAGAAACCCTCGGGTTAAAAATCGCTGGGAATGGGGAAAGGGAGCGAGCAGGAGCTCAGCGCCGCTGATTTTCCCTTTCTCTGATTTTCCCTTTCTCTGCTTTTCCCTTTCTCTGCTTTTCCCTTTCTCTGGCAGCTCGGGGTGCTCACACTTGCCCCGCTCATCAGCGCGATTTCATCTCCCCGTGACCTCCCCCGGAGCCCCCGGGCCGGGCTGGTGTCTCTTACACCGCGCTTAAACCGAGCTTAACTGATTACAGCCCTCGATTGATCGCAGGGAGCGGGGTGGGCAGAGAGGAGCCCGGGGCAGGGCCGCGGCTGCTGGTGCCTTTCGGGGCTACCTAAAAACAGAGTCTGGATAAAATGAAGGGAATAAAAAGCGCTTGTATTTATTGAAGGGCCTTCAGGTGCATTGAGGGCAGGGGCTACATCCAAAAATGGACCATGGGTCACAGGTTTTCACACTTTTATAAGTTTGGTCCATTTGCATGTTGGGGGTTAATCCTCCAATTACAGCTTCAGGTAATGAAGTCATTTACCTCAAATTTGCTCCCCCCAACTCTCTTTTGTTTCCATTTCTGGGGCCCTGAGGCAGTGAGGGGTCCTTGATTCCCAGCCCAGAGAGGAACTGTTGTGTGTGACCAAAATGGGAGAGCAGCAGCTGACACCGTGTGTGGGGTTTAGGGCTATAACTAGAGAACTGCAGGGTTCCAAACACATGAAAACAGAAAAGCTGAAACCCTGAGGTGTCATTATCAGCACACAGAGCCCTGGGCAGTGTCGGGGATGGCAGAGCACGGGGCTATCAGTGCCCTCCCTGGGCTATCAACTCACTCCCTGGGCTATCAGTGCCCTCACTGGGCTATCAGTGCCCTCCCTGGGCTATCAGTGCCCTCACTGGGCTATCAGTGCCCTCACTGGGCTATCAGCGCCCTCACTGGGCTATCAGTGCCCTCATTGGGCTATCAGTGCCCTCCCTGGGCTATCAGCGCCCTCACTGGGCTATCAGTGCCCTCACTGGGCTATCAGTGCCCTCCCTGGGCTATCAGTGCCCTCATTGGGCTATCAGTGCCCTCACTGGGCTATCAGCTCACTCCCTGGGCTATCAGCGCCCTCACTGGGCTATCAGTGCCCTCCCTGGGCTATCAGTGCCCTCACTGGGCTATCAGTGCCCTCCCTGGGCTATCAGTGCCCTCACTGGGCTATCAGTGCCCTCCCTGGGCTATCAGCGCCCTCACTGGGCTATCAGTGCCCTCACTGGGCTATCAGCTCACTCCCTGGGCTATCAGCGCCCTCACTGGGCTATCAGTGCCCTCACTGGGCTATCAGTGCCCTCCCTGGGCTATCAGTGCCCTCACTGGGCTATCAGCGCCCTCACTGGGCTATCAGTGCCCTCCCTGGGCTATCAGTGCCCTCACTGGGCTATCAGCGCCCTCACTGGGCTATCAGTGCCCTCATTGGGCTATCAGTGCCCTCCCTGGGCTATCAGTGCCCTCATTGGGCTATCAGTGCCCTCACTGGGCTATCAGCTCACTCCCTGGGCTATCAGTGCCCTCATTGGGCTATCAGTGCCCTCCCTGGGCTATCAGTGCCCTCATTGGGCTATCAGTGCCCTCACTGGGCTATCAGCTCACTCCCTGGGCTATCAGTGCCCTCACTGGGCTATCAGTGCACTCCCTGGGCTATCAGTGCACTCCCTGGGCTATCAGTGCCCTCACTGGGCTATCAGCTCACTCCCTGGGCTATCAGCGTGAATTTGGGTCTGGCTTTGTTGGAGGAATTAGAGAAGTTCCTAAAGCAGCTGGAATTTGCTGGGACCAGGTTTAGGTCTGGCTTTTGGGGAGCCTCGGGGTGTGTTTGTTCCTTTCTTGGCCTCTTGTACTCCTCACCAAGCCCCCAAACCTTCTCCTTCCTCACCTGCCCCTGGGGGGGGTCCCCAAAAATCGACCCAAAAATGCAGAACAAGCCCAACCCATTTCCAACCCCAAATCTACCCTGATTTCTATTGGGAAGGTCTGGAAGTGTTTGGGAATTCCAGTTTCCTGTGGTTCTGCCTTCCTGCTTTCTCTCCTGGGTGACTTGGTCCCAAAAGTGCACGAGCAAAGATTTGTATTCCAGAATTCTCAGGATTTCCCACTGAGACTCTCTCTTCCCAAATATTCATGGAGATTAAATATTCATGGAGGATTAAACACAGGGAGGATGGAAGCAGCACCAGGGTGGTTTGCTTTGTGGTCCCTCAAAAACCAGGATGCTGGAGCAGCTCCATTTGCTGAGCAGCACATCGGGGATGGCCGGGCCTGATCCTGATGTTTGTCCTTAAAATGTCTCAGAATCCAAATTAAATCAGGGAAAACACTCAGTGCTGTTGGGTGGTGAAGCACAACCCGGCCCTTCCCTGAGGGGAGCTGCCCTGGCAGAGTTTGGGGTGTCAGGTGCTCCTTTGCCTGCCCCGTTCCTCTCTCCCTGTGTTTCCTGCTGGGTGAAATCTGTGTCCAGAACCTGGCACCCACCAGCCTCCCCCAGCCCCACCCCCAAAACACCTCCGGGTTTCCTCCCTGCTGACCCAGCCCGGCCAGGCTTTGCTTCCTGCTTTAGTCTGGGACACAGCAGAGTTTGGTGTCCCAAAGCAGAGTTTGGTGTCCCAAAGCCAGGGTCAGTGGCTCGTGTTTCAGAGAAGAGTTTGATGTCCCAAAGCAGAGATTCACGTCCTGGAGCGGAGTTTGGTGTCCCAAAGCAGAATTTGGTGTCCCAAAGCACAGTTTGATATCCCAAAATAGAGTTTGGTGTCCCAAAGCCAGGGACTGTGGCTCATGTTTCCAAGTGGAGTTTGATGTCCCCAGGCAGAGTTTGGTGTCCCAAACCAGGGACCGTGGCTCATGTCTTTGAGCACAGTGTGGTGTCCCAGAGCAGAGTCTGATGTCCCAAAGCAGAGATTCATATCCCAGAGCAGATTTTGGTGTCCCAGAGCAGAGTTTGATGTCCCACAGTACATTTTGGTGTCCCAAGCCAGGGGCCACGGCTCAGGTTTTGGAGCAGAGTTTGATGTCCCAGAGCAGAGATTCATATCCCAGAGAAGATTTGTGTGTCCCAGAGCAGAGTTTGGTGTCCCAGAGCAGAGTTTGGTGTCCCAGTGAAGATTTGGGTGTCCCAGAGCAGATTTTGGTGTCCCAGAGCAGAGTTTGGTGTCCCAGAGCAGATTTGGGTGTCCCAGAGCAGATTTTGGTGTCCCAGAGCAGATTTGGGTGTCCCAGAGCAGAGTTTGGTGTCCCAGTGAAGATTTGGGTGTCCCAGAGCAGAGTTTGGTGTCCCAGAGCAGATTTGGGTGTCCCAGAGCAGATTTTGGTGTCCCAAGCCAGGGACCATGGCTCGTGTTCCCGGACCAAGCAGTTTTTAACAAAATTCCCGCTCCTCCCCTCCCAGTCCCGCCTCTCCCACGGGATTTCTCAGAGCCCTCAGGGAACTCTTGTCCCCGTGGTGTTTCCATCCCCTCGCGGGATTCCCGCTGCTCCTTCCCGGAGCATCCCCAAATCCTGTCCCGTTCCCCCTCGGGCCGAGCCCCTGCCGTGCTTTCCGCCTAGCTTAGAGCCTTTTCCTCAGACCTTGTCTGTGATTTGTACATCCCTACAGAAGCAGGGTGCCCAAAACAAGATGCAGTGCTCCCGCTGGAACCTCACCATAGCCCTGAACAATCAGGTAACAACTTCCCACCGCCTCCTCCTCCTCTCCTCCTCCTCCTCCTCCTCCTCCTCCTCCCCGCGGCTCCGCTTGGCCGCGGCTCCATCGCATTCCCGGCTCCATCTCTGCTCCATCCCGAGCCCTCTCCATCCTCTCCACGCAGCAGAGCGCAGGGGCTCATCTCCATTCTGTCACTGCCGTGTCCCAGCCCCTTCCCGCCGTGCTGGAACCTCCCTGGGCTGTCTGAGCAGCGGGAAGGTGCCGCTGCCGTTCCCGGGTTTTTGTTTATTGTTTGGGACCGCTCTGGAGGGGCTGCTGCCATGCAGGGAATGCAGGATCGAGGCGCTCGGGGAGTTCCCAACTCTCCACACCTATTCCAGCAGAGGTCTGGGGTAGGAAATGGGTTTTGCAGCTCCCCAGCGGAGCAGGAGGAGCTGTGGGGTTGTGGGGGCTCCTCTGGGCTCCTGGAGGGGGGTGAACACCCAGGGTTTGTCAGCCTTGAATCCTCCCAAAATCCAAGCGGAGGCTCTGACCTGAACCCTCGGTCTCAGCCGGGAGAGCCGGGGCTGTGCTCGAGGTCACCCCGGGGGGAGCCTGAGGGAATGGCCGGCCTTGGAAACACCTCCAGGACCCTCAGGAGCCCCCCAAACCCCACCACAAAGCTCCAGCTCCTCCAAAACCTGGCTGGCAGTGCCACTGGGTGCCAGGAGCTGCAGTGACCCCGAGCAGAGATTTCCCAGGTGCAGGGAGTGCGGAGCACCCTGTGGATGTGCAAAGCAAATGGAGAGGGTGCTCGGCTTGGAGAGCTGGGATCCAGCTCAGCTGGCTGCGGTGATTTAGAAAATATTCGAAATTAATTGCTTGGTTTTGTGAGTGCAGTGTTAGTGATTGCTGCACAAGTCATTTTAGTCCTACCTAGGGGCATATTTGCATATATTTATCCTCCTTTCAAGTGGAGATCTTTGGGGAAAGTGTATTTATCTCCTCCTAACTCTTTCTTCGGCTTTCAGCCGTCCTACAGTCACCTCTTCATTTTGTTCCCATTTAATGTATGTGTGGAATAATCGACTCTTCCTCTTCCCGCCAAGTGGAAATGAATCCACAGAGATCAAAAAGCATTCATGTGGGGAAGGGTTTTTCCTTCTGCCTGCACAGAGCAGGGAAAGAAAAACGGGAAAGATCGAGCTGGGTGCTCCCCAAAAACTGTCTGGGAGCGCAGGGCACGACCTGGAGCGGAGCTGGAGTGGGGGTGGCAGGGCCAGAGCTGGAGCTGGGAGAGCTTTGTCCTCCCCAGAGCCCAGATCCAGCGGGTTTCCCAGCAGGGACATTCTCCATGCCCGGGGAAGTGAAGGGAAGGGAACCCAGGGAGATTCCAGCCTCCCCAAAAGGGAAATTCCCAGAGCTTCTGGCCTGGTGTGGCACCAAAGGGTTCAACCCATCCCATTCCCAGCCTTTTCCTGGACAGGGAGGATCTGTCCCCATTCCCAGGAAAGCAGCACCACAGGCTCAGGAATGGAGCTGCCAGGAGCCCCTTCCCTGGATGTCCCTGGGTGTGTCCCTGGATGTGTCCCCACCGTGTCCAGGAGCTAACAGGGGTCACCTGGGAGCTGTGGTCACTCTGGGATGTCCTTTAGGATTGAGCTGTGGTCACTCTGGGATGTCCTTAGGGATTGAGCTGTGGTCACTCTGGGATGTCCCTTAGGACTGAGCTGTGGTCACTCTGGGATGTCCCTTAGGGACTGAGCTGTGGTCACTCTGGGATGTCCTTTAGGACTGAGCTGTGGTCACTCTGGGATGTCCCTTAGAATTGAGCTGTGGTCACTCTGGGATGTCCTGTAGGAATTGAGCTGTGGTCACTCTGGGATGTCCTTTAGGATTGAGCTGTGGTCACTCTGGGATGTCCCTTATGGTTTGAGCTGTGGTCACTCTGGGATGTCCTTTAGGGCTGAGCTGTGGTCACTCTGGGGATGTCCTTTAGGACTGAGCTGTGGTCACTCTGGGATGTCCCTTAGGACTGAGCTGTGGTCACTCTGGGATGTCCCTTAGAGTTGAGCTGTGGTCACTCTGGGATGTCCCTTAGGACTGAGCTGTGGTCACTCTGGGATGCCCTGTAGGGTTGAGCTGTGGTCACTCTGGGGATGTCCTGTGACTCTCAGGAGCCACCAAGGAGCAGCCACCAGCTCTGCCAGGACAATTCCTGGCCACCAAGCTGGGCTTGGGCTGCCCTCCCCTCGTCCCTCTCTTGTCAGTGCCCATCTCTGGGCGCCCCCAGCCCCTGACCCCGCCCAAAGCCGGGTCCCGATTGCCGGGCTGCAGGGCCCTAATTGCTCTTCCCTGCCCAGAGCCGCCTCCTTTATCATAAAGGGTGCACATTTCCCCTGCTGCAGCTTCCACGGCCACAGGCCCTGAGGGCCAGCTCAGAAATGGAGGGAATTAATTACATTTTTTTAACTCCCCTCCTTTTAAAGTAGGGGAGAGAGCGATGAAACGTCCCGGGGGGGAGCGGGGGGAGCTGCCGAGGAGGGTGGGGAGGGAGGGAGCAGCAGCAGGAGGTGAGGGGGGAGCTGCTGCTTTCATCCAGGAGGGTCTTTGTGCATCAGCCTCGGGCTCCCCCAACTCTCCAGGACCTCTGCACATCTCCCTGCCCATCCCCACCCCAAAGGTGACCTCGGGAAAGGCAAGGGACGAGGCTGAAGGCTCCTGGCCCCGTGGCTGGGATGGAGCCAGCCCTGAGTGCGAGCCCACGGGATGGGTTTGGGCCAGGGGAAAGGGAGAGGACAGGGCTGAGAGGGAGGGGAAGGACAGCTGTCAGTCCTGCTGACGGACAGGCAGCAGATTCCCCTGCAGATAAACCCTGGCAGATGTGCAGTGGGTATCGATTTTGAGTTAGTGATGATAATGCACCAAGAAGTAATAAATTAGAACCTGGCAAGGTCAGAGAGGAAAGGGAGAAGGACTTTGCATTCTTGAGGAGGGGATCCAGAGTTCAGGAGTGACCTGGAAAATGAGTTTCTCCATCTGAAAGGAGAAGTCAGGGAGCACGGCCCAGGAGGGCTCTGTGGGTTTTCCCACGCTGGGTGGGAAGCAGCAATGGGAATCTCGGGTTCCCTCTCATTATTCCAAACACCTTCATGTCCTGGGCTGGGGAAAATCAGATCTGCCTTCAGCTGAACCTGGCAGAGCTCAGGGAGCTCAGCCCCAAATCCCTCTCAGCCTGTCTGGGAAGGGCAGGGGCTTTCAGCCCCAAATCCCTCTCAGCCTGTCTGGGAAGGGCAGGAGGTTTCAGCCCCAAATCCCTCTCAGCCTGTCTGGGAAGGGCAGGAGGTTTCAGCCCCAAATCCCTCTCAGCCTGTCTGGGAAGGGCAGGAGGTTTCAGCCCCAAATCCCTCTCAGCCTGTCCGGGAAGGGCAGGAGGTTTCAGCCCCAAATCCCTCTCAGCCTGTCCGGGAAGGGCAGGAGGTTTCAGCCCCAAATCCCTCTCAGCCTGTCCAGGGAGGGCAGGGGCTTCTCGTGGTCAGTGTTCTTGGAGAGGGACAGGAGAGTTTGGGGCTCAGCTGAGCTGTCAGGGTCCCCTTGGCCACCCCAAATTCACCTCCAGCTGGGGCAATCCCCCAGCCCAGCCTCTGCCCCACGCTGGAGGGCCCCGGGGTCCTGATGCTCCCCCTTGGAATTCCAGAGGGAAATTCAGGCCTGGGAGGGAACCCCGGAGTCCTGATGCTCCCCTGTGGAATTCCAGAGGGAAATTCAGCTGGTCCATTCCAGGCTGAGCTGTCCCTGCAGGGGCTCCAGAGGGGGAGCAGGGTCTGGGATCTCTGTCCCAGGTCTGGTGGGGCTGAGAGCGACTCCAGGGGCAGAGCTGAGATCAGGAGCTGCTCCTGATTCCCACTGATTAAAACCAATTCCTCTTTTCAGCAGATCTGTGGAAGCATCTGCCCGGCTCCCTGAATTTGGAGTGTGAATCTGGGTTTCATTTGGCAGCCTTGCTTTACATCCCCCTTTTTTCCTAAAAGGAAGTGTTAATGTGGCTCTGGCTGGCTTGGGGAGCTGTTTCTTTTCTCGGGGTAATAAAAAGCAGCTGAGGCACTGCCGGGGCCGTGCCGGGAGGGAGAGCAGCACAAACCCCGCTGCTCCCTGAGTGATTCCAGTCGCTTTCCAGGGCACAAAACCCTCTCTGCACCTGCAGGGCTGGGCTGGGCGGGCTCACATCCCCAGCCAGGCAGCACTGCCAGGCCTGGACAGCTCAGGAGCAGCGAGGAGAAAGGGAACAGTTCCCAGGAACAACTCACAATCCCCATGTTTGTGTTTTCCATGCCTGTTTGCTGTTTTAAACACCCGGTTCTGCTCTGGATTCACCCCGGGGGGTGTGTGAGAGGGTCCTGGGTGTCCCTCAGGACACAGACCCAGCTCCTGCAGCCCGGAGCTCTCCCTGAACCGAGGGGATTGGGACATTTTTGGGGCTGAACATCTTCATGGAGGCACCTCGGGGCTGAATCCCTGCCCTGAGCTGTGCCGGGGCTCTGCAGAGCCCAGCTAAGCTCAGTGTGGAGCCGGGTCTAACTTGGGGGGAGCAGCTGAGAAGTCTGAGCTCGGTGCAGGGTGGAAAGGCTGGAGGAGGAGGAGGGGTCAGCGAGCCTGGAATGGGGGAAAACGAGCCCGGACTGGGGATGGGGGGAACGAGCCCGGAATGGGGATGGGGGAACGAGCCCGGAATGGGGAGGGGGGGAACGAGCTCGGACTGGGAGAGGGGGGAACGAGCCTGAAATGGGAGAGGGGGAACGAGCCCGGAATGGGAGAGGGGGACGAGCCCGGACTGGGAGAGGGGGGAAAACGAGCCCGGACTGGGGAGGGAGGTGGGGGGTGAACGAGCCCGGAATGTGGGGAGGGAAGGACCCCTTCCCTCCCTCAAATCTCATTCCTGTCCCCCAGCCCAGCGCTCGGACTGAGATGGATTTTGCAGGATTTTAACCAACCCCCTCCCCCTCCGCGGGGGTCCGGTCAAGCCCCCGCTCCCGAATTCCCCTCCCGGACAAATTCTCCTCCCGGCGAGGGGATTTTCCATCAAGGCAAAGCATCTTTGCAGCACTGCCGAGCCCTTCCGGGGGGAGGAGGAGGAGATGCTTTAGAAACATCTCCAGCTCGTGGCTGGGCATTCACCCCGGACCCGCTGGGGCTGGAGGAGGGGCCGGGAAGGTGTCGGGGTGAGCAGGAAGGGGAGCCCCGGCCCCATAAACCCCCCCCAGTGTCCTTCCCGAGAATGCAGCCCCGGCACAAAAGCTCACCAGGCCGCTGCTGGCGGATAAAGGGCTCATTTTACCACTTGCCAGGCTCCAAATATTTCCAATTTGCCACTTTAATTGATGTCAATAAGGTTATGCTAAATTCGGAGATTTGGAGCCGCTCGGCATCTGAGCGCCGGCCGGGCCCCCCGAGGTGACCCTCGGTCCCCTGTCCCCTCTCCCCCCGCCCCAGCCCCGACACGACCGAGAGGCTTCAGGAACCTTCCCCTGCGAGCCCTTTCCACCCTTAACTCGGAATTACCCCGGGGAAATTCTGCTGAGCCCCCGTGTGAAGGGCAGAGCCTTACCCCCAGCTCAGCCCCGGGAACAAATCTGGTATTTTTGCTAAAAAAGAAAACGGGAAAAAAAACCCCAAAACACCAACAAAAACCCAATTAGTTCATCTGGTTCAGGTCTCAAAGCAGGAAGATTTTTTTGTGTGCAAATTTAATTACATTTTCCAAGCGAGCACTGAAATGAGCTGGACCAGGACCTGTTACCCTTTAACATTTGGGGGCAAAGAGAACTCGGACATTTCAGCGCCTGGAGCTGCATCAAAGCCAGCGAGGGTTTGATCTGCTCCACTTGGGAACATTTACGAATCTGACTTCCCAAGAACGGGGCTGGGGAAATTGGGATTTTTCTCCTGGTTTTCCTGTGCTCATTGCTGGCAGGGCAGCAAAACATGCCCGAAACCCGCGGGGGCTGAGGAGGAGCCGCTCCATCCTCCCGTTCAGGGCGAGTCCCGCGGGGTTTGGTGCGAGCAGAGCTCGGCTCTCCCACCCTGCCAGCCCCGCTGCGGCTCTGCCCATCCCAAAGCCCCGGTTTTGTGGCCTTTTTTTCCTCTCCCCCAGCCCCTGACGGTGCCTGTGGTGTCTCTGCAGGTGATGAGCATCCTCAGCAACCCCAGCGGGGTCCCTCCACAGCCCCAGGCCGATTTCTCCATCTCTCCCCTCCACGGCGGCCTGGACAGCACCAACTCCATCTCGGCCAGCTGCAGCCAGCGCAGCGACTCCATCAAGTCCGTGGAGAGCCTCCCCACCTCGCAGTCCTACTGTCCCCCCACCTACAGCACCACCAGCTACAGCGTGGACCCCGTGGCCGGCTACCAGTACGGCCAGTATGGCCAGAGTAAGTGCTGGGAGCAATCCCCACTGCCCAGGGAATGACAGGAGGGAGGGAGGGGGTGGGGGACTGAATACATCCATTTCTACCCAAATTCTGTCTGCTGGGTGTGGGACCCGTGGGAGTTTGTCCTGCTGGAGGTAAAAAAGGGAATCTGCTCCTGGGCTGCTCCTCCCCTCGCAGCCGAATCTGAAAGCCCCAGTGAGATGTTTGAGGTGAAACCTTCCCAGCAGCAAAGGGCAATTCCCAGATCTTTCTCCCTGCCCGGTTCTCGCTGCTCCAAAAACACCAGGACTGGCTCAGCCTGCTCAGCCAGGGGAAATCTGGGATTTGTAAAGCCGAGCTGAGGGTGTCCCTGCCTGCCCTGCCCTCCCCAGGCTCAGAGCTTTTCCTACAGAATGTGTTTGTGAGCTGGGCTGGGGCTCTGGGAGAGCTGGGACTGGGGTCCTGAGCCGGGACTGGGATCCTGAGCCTGCCCTGAGAGCTGGGACTGGGATCCTGAGCCTGTCCTGAGAGCTGGGACTGGGATCCTGAGCCTGGCCTGAGAGCTGGGACTGGGATCCTGAGCCTGCCCTGAGAGCTGGGACTGGGATCCTGAGCCTGCCCTTAGAGCCGGGACTGGGATCCTGAGCCCGGCCTGAGAGCTGGGACTGGGATCCTGAGCCTGCCCTGAGAGCTGGGACTGGGATCCTGAGCCTGGCCTGAGAGCTGGGACTGGGATCCTGAGCCTGCCCTGAGAGCTGGGACTGGGATCCTGAGCCTGCCCTGAGAGCCGGGACTGGGATCCTGAGCCCGGCCTGAGAGCTGGGACTGGGATCCTGAGCCTGCCCTGAGAGCTGGGACTGGGATCCTGAGCCCGGCCTGAGAGCTGGGACTGGGATCCTGAGCCTGCCCTTAGAGCTGGGACTGGGATCCTGAGCCTGGCCTTAGAGCTGGGACTGGGATCCTGAGCCTGCCCTGAGAGCTGGGACTGGGATCCTGAGCCTGCCCTGAGAGCTGGGACTGGGATCCTGAGCCCGGCCTGAGAGCTGGGACTGGGATCCTGAGCCTGCCCCTTGGACAGGGACAGCTCAGCCCAAGTGTTGTCTCCACTGGGTGACAGAGACAGGCTGGCCAGGTGACAGGGACAGCCCTTGTGGCCAGGGGTGACAGGCACAGCTGGCCAGCAGCAGCGGTCCCATTGGGTGACAGGAACAGCCTGGCTGGGGGTGACAGGGCCGTCCCTGAGAGGTGACAGGGCCGTCCCTGAGGGGTGACAGGGCCGTCCCTGAGAGGTGACAGGGCCGTCCCTGAGGGGTGCCAGGGCCATCGCTGAGAGGTGACAGGGCCGTCCCTGAGAGGTGACAGGGCTATCCCTGAGAGGTGACAGGGCCGTCCCTGAGAGGTGACAGGGCCGTCCCTGAGAGGTGACAGGGCCATCCCTGAGAGGTGACAGGGCTATCCCTGAGGGTGACAGGGCCATCCCTGAGGGGTGACAGGGCCGTCCCCCGGCCGGGCTGTTCTCACCTGCTGCGCTGCCCCGCGCTCGCAGCGCCGCTGACCCGCGAGGGTTAAAGGTGCATCCTGTCCCCTCCTGTCCCATCCTGTCCCCTCCTGCTCCTGCGGGCGCGCTGCCGCTGCCCCCCGTGTCCTCAGTGACCTTTCCTGCCTCGGCCGCGGCTCCGGCCCCGCTCTCCTCACGGCCCTTTAATGTCCCGAGCTCAATGAGAACCGGCTGTGGCGGCAGACGGGATCAATAGCGGCCCCCCCGCCCCTCCTCTTTTTGTTTGTCGGGAGTTTGATCTGTGACCCCTCGACCTTCCCCTCGCTTCTGGATGCGGGGCTGGACACACGTGCTATTGATAAAAATCTTAAACAAATTCCGATACCATGTATTTCCAATAAAGATTCCCTTGGGCGAGGCGTTAGTCACACCCATGTGTGTAAAAAATAAAATAAGGGGACGAGCTGGGTTTGGGAGAGAGGGGGAAGGAGAAAGGAGGGTTTGTCTCGCTTTGCTGCAGGAATTTTTCTGTTGTTTCCTGGGCCCCCTGTCCCGGTTTCTGTCACCCCGTTGGTGACGATCTCTCTGCAGTTTGCCTTGGTAATTAGTGCTGGTGAGAGCAGCCCCTCACGGGCAGTTGACCTTGGAATAACGCGGTTTTTTCCTGCCTTTCCCGGTGCCTGTTGTGCTTTGCAGATAATTCCAATTTCTCCTCCTTCTGGGTTCTTCACTTCCCTTCAAATTCTGTTTAAACGGTGTGAGGTGACCCTCCCGAGGTCATTTATTGAGATCAGGTGTTCCTTCCTTCTCTGATGTGGCACAAGAGCATCAAAACTTCTTAGGTGATAAAAGATATTAATTACATGATGCAAAGTATCATTTGGATGCATATCACATATATATCCATATATATATCTCACATATATAATGTGATGGTATATATATAATATATAATGTAATTAATACAAATGATGATATGTGAATAGGAGTTATGGTGTTGAGGCAGGCTCTGTGTGACAGGGGACAAATCCAGGATTTGGGAATCAGAGCTCTGGGCTTTGGTGGCCTCTGGACCTGGCGTGCAGAGATTCCCTCTCCTCCCACTTCTCCTTAGTCTCCGTTTTACAAAAATAAACCCAGCCTCACTTTCCCTCTCACTTAAACAAACAAACACCCAGTGCACCTTTCATAAATCTCTGGGTTTATTTTGGCTTCTGGCCCATTAAACCAACAAACCCCATCCCTGATTGCTGGCCTGGAATCCCCCGGTGCCTGTGGACGCCTCCCACTGGCACAGGAGGGAATACTTGGGGTTTTTTGGGAGGATGGGATTGCCATGGAATTCCCAGGCTGGCAGGAGGCTGGAGCTGGGGGATGTCGGGCTCTGAGGGAGGGGAGGGACAAAAGGAAAAGGCCCCGAAGAGCCCGGGGGAGGTTCGGGTTGGACTGTGGGGGAAATTCCCGCAGAGAAAGGGCGCTCGAGGCTGCCCAGGAGGTGGCACCGCTGGAATTGTCCCAAAAATGGATCCAGTGCTCGCAGGCAGGGTTTGGGGATGGGATGGGATGGGATGGGATGGGATGGGATGGGATGGGATGGGATGGGATGGGATGGGATGGGATGGGATGGGCAGTGCTGGGTTCAGCTCGGTTCGATGATCTCAGGGGGCTTTTCCAGCCCCCGTGACGATTCCAGGGTTTTGTGGACTCTGCCCTCCTTCCCCCAGCGCGGTGACAGCGGGGACAGAGCCAGCACTGCCACCCGCAGTGACACCCTCCTTCCCCCAGCCCGCAGGGCCGGCCCTGCCCGGGGCTCCCGGAGCAGCGGCAGAGGGAGCGGGGGAGCTCTGGGGGAGCTGGAGACACCCCAGGGAGCGTTCCCGATGGGAATGGGGGTTATCCCGGGATGCATTCCCGATGGGAATGGGGGTTATCCCGGGATCCATTCCCGATGGGAATGGGGGTTATCCCGGGATGCATTCCCGATGAGAATGGGGGTTATACCGGGATCCATTCCCGATGGGAATGAGGGTTATCCCGGGATGTATTCCCGATGGGAATGGGGGTTATCCCGGGATGCATTCCCGATGGGAATGGGGGTTATCCCGGGATGTATTCCCGATGGGAATGGGGGTTATCCCGGGATGCATTCCTGATGGGAATGGGGGTTATCCCGGGATGTATTCCCGATGGGAATGGGGGTTATCCCGGGATCCATTCCCGATGGGAATGGGGGTTATCCCGGGATCCATTCCCGATGGGAATGGGGGTTATCCCGGGATCCACTCCCGATGGGAATGGGGGTTATCCCGGGATGCATTCCCGATGGGAATGGGGGTTATCCCGGGATCCACTCCCGATGGGAATGGGGGTTATACCGGGATGCATTCCCGATGGGAATGGGGGTTACCCCGGGATCCACTCCCGATGGGAATGGGGGTTATCCCGGGATCCATTCCCGATGGGAATGGGGGTTATCCCGGGATCCACTCCCGATGGGAATGGGCGTTATATCGGGATCCATTCCCGATGGGAATGTTGCTCCCGTTGGCTTATCCCGGGATGGATTCCTGATGGGAATGCTGCTCCCACTGGGATATCCCGGGATCCACTCCCGATGGGAATGAGGGTTATTCCGGGATCCGTTCCTGAGCCTAGTGCTATTCCCACTGGGATATCCCGGGATCCATTCCCCAGCCCGGTGCTGCTCCCCCTGGGCTATCCCGGGATCCATTCCCGATGGGAATGGGGTTATCCCGGGATCCATTCCCGATGGGAATGGGGGTTATCCAGGATCCATTCCCCAGCCGGTGCTGCTCACTGGGATATTCCGGGATCCATTCCCGATGGGAATGTGGGTTATCCAGGATCCATTCGATGGGAATGTAGTTATCCAGGATCCATTCCCCAGCCGGTAGCTGCTCCCCCTGGGCTATCCGGGATCCATTCCCGATGGGAATGTGGGTTATCCCGGGATCCATTCCCGATGGGAATGTGGGTTATCCCGGGATCCATTCCCCAGCCCGGTGCTGCTCCCACTGGGATATTCCGGGATCCATTCCCGATGGGAATGTGGGTTATCCCGGGATCCATTCCCGATGGGAATGGGGTTATCCCGGGATCCATTCCCGATGGGAATGTGGGTTATCCCGGGATCCATTCCCCAGCCCGGCGCTGCTCCCCCTGGGCTATCCCGGGATCCCTCCCGCCGCCGGAGCCGCTCCAGCCCAGCCGGAGGGAGCGGGGCCGCCGGAGCCGCCGCTCCCAGAGGCCGGGGCCGTGTTAATGATGCCGGTGATGGAACGCGGGAGCGTGA
>JAREIS010000088.1:742500-917500 GCA_030060385.1 Muscicapa striata striata
GGGTGGGATGGGCTGCACTGGGTGTTGGGAAGATGTTGGGCCAGGAGTGACAGTGTCAGGTTTGAAGTTAGGACTGGGGCTGGAGGACTGGACTCCTCAAAATGAGATCACCATAATCACATTTTATAAGTCTGTGGGTGGCAGAGGATGGAAGGTGGGACTGAGGGAGCCACAAAGCTGCTGCACCTGGCTGTGTGTGGGGCTGTGGAACAAAGAACTGGGATTTGAGGTGGCAGCACTGTGCTGGACTGGCTGAGAGAAAGCTGGAGCTGCTCCAGCTCAGGAGTGACACCTGGAATGTGATGTGGAGGTGCCTTGCAGGCATCAGGCTGCCTGTCACAGAATGCCAGACTGGTTTGGGTTGGAAGCACCTAAAGCTCATCCCATTCCACCCCTGCCATGGGCAGGGACACCTTCCACTGTCCCAGGCTGCTCCAAGCCCTTCCAACCTGGCCTTGGGCACTGCCAGGGTTGTGGCATCCTCAGCTTTTCTGGAAACCTGTGCCAGAGCCTCCCCACCCTCACAGGGAAGAATTCCTTCCCCAAACCCCATCCACACCTGCTCTCTCATCCACCAAGGAGCTGTGGCAGCACATCCTGCCCAGCCTGTGAAGCTCTGGGGGCACCAACAACCCAAAGATTTCAGATGTTTCAGATGCCAACTCCAAGGGCAGGGACATCCTCCTTTTCTGGGGTGTTTTTCTGCAGCTTTTCTGCTGCAAGAGACTCGTTCAACCCCCTCAATATCCTCAGCCAGCTGTCCCACCTCATGCTCACACACACTCTGCAACTTAAGGGCTGTTTTCCAGCAAGATGCTCTTGATCTCCCAGCCTGAACAGTCTTGAGCTCCATGAATATTTAACTACTTCATAGGAAGCTGAATAACTTTTAGAGGCAGGAGAGGAAAAGGCTCGTGGTAAGAGGTCTTAGATCTGCTGTTCAAAGGGTTTTGTGCAGGGGAGCAAAGGCTGAGTCTGAACAACTTTTAATTGTCTTCTGCAGTTTCCTAAGTGAGTTCAGACTAATGTTACAGGTCTTACAGATATTTTAGATGTCCTCAACCAAAATAAGGAGCCTAAATACCAAGGGCATGTTTTAGACAAGTGCAGAATTCACCAGTGACCTCAACCCTGCCCTCCAATGAGGCTGTGATGGAGGAAGAGCCAACCCAACCTTCTGCATCCCAAACTATAAAATCTGCACTCCCAGAAGTTGCTCTGTGGTTTCTTTGTTAAAAAAGTCAAGGTTTAACCAGGTTACCTTATCTGCTGCTTTATTTTTTTTTAAAATTTTTTTTTTGTTTGTTTTATCCCTGAGGTCTTTGCACGCTTTACTCTTCCTGCAGTCTAAATTTAATGAATTCAAGAGTTTTCCTGAACATCAGAGGCAAAATGCACATACTGAATGATACAAAAATCTTCTTTTCTTTCGAGGTACATACACAGCTGCCCTTTCATTTTAACAAAGACCTTGCATCTCATTTGTCATAGAGAAGTGTAACACCACTGCAAATAAAGATCATGTGTGGAAAAAAATCTCACTTGCCAGATCAAGAATCTAAACTATGTAACTGTTTCCAGGATTACCGTGGAAACCAAATTACTACTAAAAGGACATGAATCTGTCTCTGACCCTGAAATGCTGTAGTGAAGGATTTTTGTTGTTACCCATTAGCTCTGCCCAGGAATTTCTTCAAGTATTTAGGAATTCAACATTAATTGCCTGTGAGGGTGAATAAGCCATGAAGTTACCTCCAGAAACCCTCTCCCAGATCAAAGCAACACCCAAAACTAAGAGAAGAAAGAGATTTTTGGTATTTTTCAAGCTGCAATTTGCATGATTCAGGTGCAATTGAGTGTGGGGAATATTTCTGCCAGAACATGATTGGCATCCACAGGCAGCATTGTCCAGAATTTAACAACTTTGGATTGATGTCTGCTAAAAAAAAGTTCTTAAGTTTAAAGAAATTTAAAATACAATTGTGTTCATCTGGATCAGCTGAAAACAGTCAACCAAAGACCTCAATGAAGAGAATCTTTGAGTGGGGAACAAGGACAACTGAAATATAAACTGCTTAATATATAAAAATAACAGTTTTTTCTTAGAAGTGAAAACCCCTTTCTGTATAATACTTATAGACCCTTTAAAAACATGTTTTGATTAATTTTCACTATTTTTTCCTGGCTGCTGTCCAGGTTAGGGGAGACTTTCACTGGAAACAGCTCAGTGGGGAGCAGAAAGGGGTGTTCAGAAACCAGAACCAAAGCATTTTGTCAGATCTTTCCCCTGTAAGCCCAGCTGTGTCTCCTGCTGCCACCAGTCACTTGGGTTTTCTGCTTAGAAAAATAAGTTTCTAGATTTAATTTGGAGATTATTATAATTTTTTTAATTTTAGCTTAAAATTCTTCCCATTTTCTTGAAGTAAGAGGTCAAAGCTGTGTCCAGGGAGGGGTGTGCCACAGGATTCTCTGAGGCTTCATGAAATTGCTGTGGAGTGGAAGAATGTCCTCCCTTCAGGAGGAGATAAAATGTGCACTTGGAGGGGTCTGAGCTCAGCTGATGATGCTCTGGAAGTGGAATTTGTAGAACAAAGGTCAGAAAAAAGGTGGGACAGGACAACTGGCAGCTGGAATGGCAGGAGCTGGTTCTGTCTTTGGCAGGAATCAGTCTCTGCTGGAGCTGAGGTTAATGATCTTCTCAGCCCAGCAGGAATCTGGGATAAACCTGCCTGGGATCTGAGGGAAACACCTGGACAAGCAGCTCATTGATGTCCCTGTGTTAAACCTCCTCATTCTGTCATAATGCAGAATCATTAGTTCCTGTGCCACTTTTGTTCTGGTTTGTTTTGTTTTGTTTTTGGGAATGACTAAATATCTGTGTCCTAATTAACTTGGAATTAGTTATTGTGAAAAGTGAAAATTGTTCCAGTGTCTGTGTGTCTGGACTACCAGCTTAGCCATAATGGTCCCAGTCTGGATATAAACTGTTTTTCAAGTAATCAAAATCCCAGGAAATTTATACTTATCATCACCACTACCATGAAAGTGATTTTCAGGAATTTCATACTTGATTGAATGGAGTAAATCAATTTATATTTGGGGATTAAAAACATAAATGCACCTGCATAAACACACACCATGTGGTTCACTGGATGGTTTTGGTTATCCATTGATTATTCATTGGTTATTGAAAGAATGAATATTTTTATTGGGCAACTCTCAAACAAATGAAAAAATGGCACAAAGTTTGTGAGCCATTTCTTGAACCATACATGAGTACAATTATAGGTGTTTGTCACAAGTGGAGTGGTTGTGGGTGGATCAGCAGGGAGAAATTGATGTGAAAACTCTCAAACTGTCCAGGACTAAATGAGATCCAACCCCCTGTGCAATGCAGTGCAACTGAAAATGGGGTAAGAAAAAATAATTTCAGCTTCCTGAAATAGCAGAGAGGAGCTCCAGACTCACTTAGTGGGCAGACAACTGAAAGCAGGATTATTTGTCCTACTTGTCCCACAAATGTTGAAAATTACTTTATTAAAAGGAAAAACTAATCTATATTTAATTTTCAGTGGGACCACTTAAAATTAAATGGTGTTGAAAACACGACATTTTGTTCTTTCTCTGTCTTTGAGAAAATGAGATTTTTTAGCTCCACTGTGGATTTTTCATTATTTCTCATCAAAATCTTGCAAACCACAGACAGTTCCTCTTTGGGATTACATGTCTGCTTTTCAGCTGACCTTTCCCAAAAGCATCCTGACACCTGCTGGAAGCAAAACAAATGAACAGAAACCTTTTTGCAGTTGGTGGTCACTTCTCATCAGTGAAGGGAACATCAAGAAAACATCTCCAGGCATGTCCTGCAGGAGCTCTGAAACAAAGATCCACCAAACCCAAATGGCAGCTGAGTCCTGCCTTGATCTGGGTTTTGGAATCCTTTCCTCATAGACCTCACTCACCTTCTTCATCAGCCATGTGCTGCCAGTAAAGACCTTGCCCTCCACATTTCCAGCCTAAATAGAATCAAGGAAGGTTGGAAAAGACTCAACTGAGGTTGGAAACATGTCCAAGATCATCAAGTCTAACCACTGACTCAGCAATAGCAGGTCCACCCTTAACCCATGTCCCCAGGTGCCACACCCCCGTGTTTTTGGATCCTTTCAGGGATGGTGATTCCACCATGGGCAGCTGTGCCAGTGCCTGACCAACCCCTTCTGTGAAGAAGCTTCCTCCAATGTCCAATCTAAACTTCCCCTGGCCCAGCCTGAGGCTGTTCCCTCTGCTCCTGTCCCTGTTCCATGGAGCAGAGCCTGACCTGGGGCTGTCCCCTCCTGTCAGGGAGTTGTGCAGAGCCACAAGGTCCCCCCTGAACCCCCTTTTCTCCAGGCTGAGCCCCTTCCAGCTCCCTCAGCCTCTCCTGGTGTTCCAATCCCTTCCCAGCTCTGTTCCCTTCTCTGGACATGCTCCATGTCTGTCCTGTCCTGAGGACCCTGGACCTGCTCCAGGATTTGAGGTGCAGCCACATCCCAGCTCTCTGGGGGGAGATGCCCAACCTCAGCTGCTGATCCCTCCCAGACCCTGCACAGCACACATATGGAATTATTGCTTCTTCTTAGCCCCCTAAGAGTCCCCTGGGGCCTCCAGCCAGCCATTCATGGAGCAAGAGGACATGGAGAGGTGACAGTGACTCTGCATCACTGCCCAGCACACCCTTGTGGCAGTCCAGGGTGCTCCCCTGGCTTACCTGAATGCCTCTAGACCCCCTGGCAAGGGTCTCAGAGGCCATGGCATGGTACCCAGGGGTCCTGGGCACTGGACTTAAGTCCCTGGAAAAATCTGCCAACATTGAGGGAAGAATTACAAGTCACAAAAAATAAGTAGAGTATAAATTAGATTGTTAGAAGGCAGTAAAGTGGATTTCTAGGAATGTTTATATTAGGGGGCTCATGGCTAACATGGAGGATTTAGGGCATGGTATGTCTCTTCCTCCTTCTTCTCCTTGCTCTCCATGTTGGGATGGCATGCTGGGATCCTCAGATTGGATGGGGACAAAGCTGGACAGTGTAATAAGATTGTAGTGTATTGGAAAATAATTGTAAATATTAGGTATGTAGTTTAGAGTATAAAAGAGAAGTCCTGCCCAGAGGAGAGGGATTCTGCCCTGGATCGATGTGCTGAACAAATCTCTGTTAGCTACACAAAGAATTCCTTAGATAAGAAATAATAAACAACCTTGGAAACCATGAAAAAGCTTCTGCATTTTCTTCAGTGGTCGGGCTGGGAAGAGCACGGACTTAAAACCACCAACCATGTCCTGTGCTGTGGGGAACTGAGGCTCAGGAGACCCCACAGACAGTGACAGCCTGACTGCAGGGGAGCCTCCACTGGGCAATCCCAGAGGAGAATCCCTTGAGCTGCAGCAGGGGAGGTTTAGGCTGGGAATTGGGGAGTTCTTCAAAGAAAGAATGACTGGGCACTGGGAGGGACCAGGGAGGTGGGGCAGTCACCAGAGGGGTTTAGGAGAGCCTGGATGTGGCACTCAGTGCCATTGTCACGGTGATGAGATGGTGTTGGGTCGTAGGTTGGACTCCAAACCTAATTGATTCCAACCTAATTGATTCTGGGATTCTGGGATGCTGGGATGCTGGGATTTTGGGATTTTGGGATTCTGGGATTCTGGGATTTTGGGATGCTGGGATTTTGGGATTCTGGGATTTTGGGATGCTGGGATGCTGAGATTTTGGGATTCTGAGATTTTGGGATTCTAGGATTCTGGGATGCTGGGATTTTGGGATGCTGGGATTTTGGGATGCTGGGATTCTGGGATTTTGGGATTCTGGGATTTTGGGATGCTGGGATTCTGAGATTTTGGGATGCTGGGATGCTGAGATTTTGGGATTCTGGGATTTTGGGATTCTAAGATTCTGGGATTCTGGGATGCTGGGATTTTGGGATTCTGGGATTCTGGGATTCTGGGATTCTGGGATTCTGGGATTCTGGGATGCTGGGATTCTGGGATGCTGAGATTTTGGGATTCTGGGATTTTGGGATTCTAGGATTCTGGGATTCTGGGATGCTGGGATTTTGGGATTCTGGGATTCTGGGATTCTGGGATTCTGGGATTTTGGGATTCTGGGATTCTGGGATGCTGAGATTTTGGGGTTCTGGGATTCTGGGATTCTAGGATTCTGGGATGCTGGGATTTTGGGATTCTGGGATGCTGGAATGCTGGGATGCTGAGATTTTGGGATTCTGGGATTTTGGGATTCTAGGATTCTGGGATTCTGGGATGCTGGGATTTTGGTATTCTGGGATGCTGGGATGCTGAGATTTTGGGATTCTGGGATTTTGGGATTCTAGGATTCTGGGATTCTGGGATGCTGGGATGCTGGGATGCTGGGATGCTGGGATTTTGGGATTCTGGGATTTTGGGATTCTAGGATTCTGGGATTCTGGGATGCTGGGATTTTGGGATTCTGGGATTCTGGGATTCTGGGATTCTGGGATTTTGGGATTCTGGGATTCTGGGATTTTGGGATTTTGGGATTCTGAGATTTTGGGATGCTGGGATGCTGAGACTTTAGGATTCTGGGATTTTGGGATTCTAGGATTCTGGGATTTTGGGATGTTCTGCTCACTTGTTTAGCTCTCACACAGTCCAGCTCCTCTTTGGCCTTGCTGTTGGGGGCAGGGGTTGAGCTGAGGAATTCTGGGTCACCTTCTTACAAGTGTAAACAGAATATTGGATCCAACTGTCTGAGCACCTTCCAGAAGGCAGAACCTGGCACTCCTTGGCCCCACATGTCTATGGGTCACTCACAATGGGATCAGCAGGTCTGCAAAACAAGTATGTGGAATATCAACCAGCACCATCAGCCCCTTTTAGCATGAATGACTCTTAGCAAATGAAAATGATCTGGTTTGAGGGTTTGTCTTCCCCACCCTCCTCTTTCCCCCTCCTCCAGGTGATGGACATTGCCAATTCTACTGCTCCTGATGGAGATTTATTCCAGAATAGCTCAGAAGTGCTCACTGCTGACCATGCCTGCCATGTCTTCCTCTTGGCAGGACCATCCAGGCTGGGAAGGACAAACTCAGGGCCTGCTCATCAAAAAGGTTGGGATTTTATTTTCCTATTAAAATTCCAAACTGAGATTTCACCTGTGCTTCTGTCTACTGAGATAATGAATATCATTACATCTCCTCACCAGGTCCCTGAGATGACCTCCTGAAAGACAAAGACCTTGTTAAAAAAAAAATTTAAAAAGGCTAACAGATATTGGAGATGTAGGTGTTTTCATTCTTTTTATTTCACTAAAGGTAGAAAATCGAAGGGAAATTGGGAAGAGCATCCCAGGGAGCTTTGGCTCAGGCCTGTGCTGGGGCTTGCAGAAAATTGTTCCAGATGACAACATTATTATTGACATCTCTGTGGTGGGGTCGTTTAAACATGGGGCTATTAAAGAGTAGAAAGAGGGGACAGAAGGTGCATTTTTATTTTGAAGAAGGGGGACAAAATGGAGATGGGAAAGGGAATGTGAATTTTTTGTGAGATGGAGATGGGAAGGGCAAGCAGCCATTCCAGGTTCAGGCTTCAGGCACCTGCTTCTCCCAGGGCCACGAGCCTTGGGGAATCTTAAATAATTAAAATCTGAAATCTGCTCACTGAGAGAAAGAATGAGCAGCTCTTACAAAAGATTGTATTAAACCTATATTTAAGCAGAGTTCAGACTGAAGGAAAAGACCAGTTGGGGAGGGTTAAAAACCACCACAGGGATATTGTTGTGTGTGATAAATTCAAGTAATTCCAAGGGAATTCTACACATCAAAATAATCCACTCATAGTTAGGGAAGAAAAAATGTTCAAGCTCTTCAGATTGCCCTAAATTGTACCAAAAGTGATGAGAAGTGTTTTTGTGGCTCTGCTGCCAACTTGTGCTATCTTTAAAAACAAACCCACATGTTCTGCAATATTTTGAGCCTAAAAAAGTAACTCAGCTGTGAAAAAAGCCAGATCTGGCTGTGTGGATTGCGTACTTCCCACTTACCCATATTTGAATGTCTTTCAAGTGTAACCTTAACTGAATAATTTGAGTTTATTGTGCTTGTTTTGAGAAAATTATCTCATCACAGAGCAATCACAACATCCTTGTAAAGCTGATTGGAGAAAGCCACGTTCAGACAGGAGTTAGGAATTGTTCCCTGTCAAACCAGGGTGTTGCATCAAGTGTGATTCTTCAGGAATCTGTGTGACCCAGCATGATCCAATATTTCCATTTAACACCTTGTATTGAACAGACTTTGCTGACATTTGCAGATGAAACCAGGCTGTGAGAGATGATTTGTACAGGGAGATATTTCAGAGGAAGAGTTCTGGAGCCTGGAGGTGCAGTCCTGGATTTTTAAAGGAATAAACATGAGCAGGTACATGCCAGGTAATCCAGCAGCAGTTCAGCAAGAGTGGAGCAGCTTTGCAAAAACCTGGGGATTATTATGGATTACATTTTGATGTGGTATGAAATTGAAAAAAAAAAAAAAAAGAGCAGGGACACCTTCCACTATCCCAGGTTGCTCCAAAATGTGTCCAGCCTGGATTCCAGGGATTCAAGGCCTGCCACAGCTTCTCTGGGCACCTTGTGCCAGGGCCTGCCCACCCTCACAGGGAAGGATTTCATCCCAAAATTCCATCTAACCCTGCCCTCTGGCAGATTTACAGCACAAAAGTTATACAGCTCCCTAGACTTCATGGGAATTACCTGCAGGAATATTTGGAGAATGCACTCAAATAGCTCATAATGAACAGCAGGATTCAGACCTTCATTCAAAGCACAAAAAACCACTTTGTACTCTGGGGACCACTTCTTGTGTCCTCAAAATTATAAATAATATTGACCCAGCAGCAGATGACATTTGCCACAAACCTGAAGTGGAAGGAGGAAGATTGCTGGATTCTCTTCCCTGTGTTCCTCTCTGTTCCCCATGGATGCAGCTGTGGCACAGAGCACTGCTCCCAGCATGGGCACAGTGCTGGGGCTGTCTGTGAAAATCCCTGGGATTAACAGGGACACTGCTCCAAATCCAGCTCCACCCAGTCATTGGTGTCACCTTCTGTCACCCTGTGGGAAGCTGCTGTTGCTCTGCTAATTCCCAGAGAAATCTGGACCCACCAATATTTTGATGTAAATATAATCCTTGGAGAGAGATGTTTGGGATAACATCCCCCTCCCACAAATCCTAACCCCAGGAGCTGAAATTTCTCAACATTGTCTTCAATGCTCCCTTGTGTGACCCTCTAAAGTGGAATAGCACTCAGCACTTTTGGGCTTTAAACTTTGGTTTTATGTTGATTTTTTCTCCCCAAATCCCTGTGAGATATAGTCACCATGATCTGCTTCAGGTGCAGAGTCTGCAAAGCTCTTCCTCTCTCAACCCTTTGAGGTCTGGATTGAAATCCTAATTTAATCCTTTGTCAGGTTACTTAAGGAATGGTGCTCAGGAGAAGTGTTCATCCCTTTTTGAGGCCAGGAGGAATGTGAGGGACAGGTCCCAGGTGAGCTCTTGTCTCTGTTGTGGTAAGGTATGAAAGACAAGGAGTGACCTGTGGGAGCAGGAAGGTCACCTGCAGAGCCCTGAGGCTGTCAGAGTCTCAGCTCAGAGCAGGGCTGGGCCAAGGTGGGTCACTGCACACCCTGAAGGAGGAATCAGAGGATCACAGAATGCTCTGGGGGTTTGTCTTCCCCACCCTCCTCTTTCCCCCTCCTCCAGGTGATGGACATTGCCAATTCTATGACTCCTGATGGAGATTTATTCCAAAATAACTCATCAGTGCTCACTGCTGACCATGCCTTAAGGATCATCTCATTCTCACCCCCTGCCCTCAGGTGTGTCAGCACCTTCCACATGGAAAACAGAATGTGCTGAGGGGAAGGGACACTCAGGGATTGTCCAGTGCAGCTCCTGGCCCTGCACAGACCCCCCAAAAATCCCCAATCCCTCCTGTCCCTGAGAGCATTGTCCAAACTCTGCTGGAGCTCTGGCAGCCCTGGGCAGTGCCCAGCACCCTCTGGGTCATATCCTCAAATCCTCTCTGCCTCCCTGCAGCCAGAGCAGTATTTGCCATAGTTAGCTCATAAAGATTTCTGAAATAGTGATTATGAGATCAGGAGTGAAATCACAAGTGGGAAATTGTGGGAATTTCAGCCCCAACCTGCTGTTGTTTTATCTCTGTGGTGAACCACATAAACAGCAGCAAAGAGATGCTTATGCCATATTCATCCAAACCTCCCAAACACCTGAAATGGCATTTTCTTTGTCTTCAAGAGACTATATTTGCATATATTTACATGAATTTACAGTTTTTATACGCATTTATCTCCACAAACAAAATATTTCAAAAATATATTTACCTCACGGTGTAGGGAAAAAATTGAGTTTGTTCTCAGCTTCCAAATGTAAAATAAGGATCAGAAAATGTTTTCCAGTTGTTCAAATAAAATAAACATTAGCAAAATACAGCCTTAACAAAACAAGAAAAATGCATCCTTATGCAATGTAATTGAAATTTCCCATTTTAGTAAGCTTGGCTCTGTTGCCTCAGTACCTGCTTGTTTCTAATATTACAAAAAAAAGGCACAGATGGCACCTGAATTTCCATTGTAATAAATCAGGAGAACAGACATCACTGTAAACACATCTGAGGTAGATTTTTCCCTGTGCAAAACAGGAAAATCCAGCCTTGCTGGACACACAATCAAAGGACTCCTCACAATTAACCCATCTCCTGAAATTTGTTTGGGGTTCCACCATCCAAATTCTCTCTCTGAGGAGCTGGGAAGCTGTGGCTGCTCCATCCCTGGAAGTGTCCAAGACCCTGGACCTTAGAAAAACCTGGGATAGTGGAATGTGTCCCTGCCCTTGGATACCTCTAGAACAGATGGAAAAATAAATTTGTTAAGATTTGTCAGGTTATAAAAAATTAAAAGTCAATTGGGAATCCCTTCCCAGGTGCTGAGCTGTTATAAATCTTCTGAAAGATGTGAGTCAAAACTGAAATTAAAAAAAAAAAAAAAAAAAAATCTGTATAAAAGACAAGTGGCAGTTGGAGCTGTTGGAGCTCTGTGATCATGGACAAAGCTCCCAAACCACAATGTCCCAAAATGGGCTGAGAAACCCCCAGTGTTGCTTTGTCCATGAGGGCAGCACAGTCCCTTGGGCAGAAATTGGAGCTGTAGGAGTTGCTTTGCCAGTATTTTGGGTACAGGGAGTGATAACAAATCTATTTTGTTACTCAGGAATCCTGGATTTTTCCTGCTCAATTTTTAAATTAAGAACTTTTAGGGAAATGCATGCCTTTGCCAGAAATGTTGAAGTTTATCCTGGATCCATGATGAATAATAGGGAAAAATAAATAAATTGTACAGAATCCCAGAATGATTTTGGTTGGGAGGGACTTTTAAGCCCATTCAGTTCCACCCTCTGCCATGGACAGGGACACCTCTCACTATCCCAGGTTGCTCCAAGCTCCATCCAGCCTGGCCTTGGACATTTCCAGAAGAAGCCATGGAGACACATGGTGAGTCAAGGAACTAGAGAGATTTTCTGGGAATTTATGGCTGTGTTCTCCTGGAGCACTTGGCCCAAGAGCCCCTCAGTCCTGAGCAGGAGGATGAATCCAGGTCAGATCCTGTGGCCTTGATCTCTTCTGCACTGGGCACACTTTGGGTGCTGGGTTATTGACAGAAAACAATTTGCATTTCTCTGAAAAAAAATTTATAGGAGGTTATGGTCCCTTTCAATATTTGATTTTTTAGTCAAGGCAAGCCAGCAGTTGAAGGGGGTGGGCACTTTTATACCACACTCCTGGATATTTTGATGCTTTGCAGAGGTCACACTGCTCCCACTAATCTTCCTTTGTGCTTGGGAATGGGGCCAGTTCTGGTTCATTTATTGTGCTGTGTATTTTTCAAAGCCAAACTGTTTATTGTGCATCGGATTTTAATTTGCTTAGTGGCTTCATGGGATTCTGAGTTACATTATTTGCTGGGAAAAGGACTTTGTAAAATTATAACTACTGGGCCCAGTGGATTTCCTGATGTAGCACTTCAGTGCTGATATGCAAAGACTACAGAATAACCAGTCAGTGCTCAAACAGAACATTGAGAGGATTTCCTCACAGTAACTGAAATAGGAAGGAATTTTTTAGGGAGAAACTGCATACAGCTGTGAAGGGCTGAAGGGCTGAAATCCCCATCCCAGCCTTTAACTTCTGTGAGAGAAAAGTGAGAGTGTCTCTCTAAATGACCTCAATGTCTGCACCAAAGCTGGGCAGAGAAATCCTCCCAACAAGCAGCAGGTCAGGAGCTCCTCTTGTCTCTTACCTCAAAAAAATACATTCTGGAGAGGGAATGTAGTGCTGGATGATTTTTCAAGATGGAAATGAGAAAGAGTCTGTGAAAAAATCAATCTTCAATGTTGTCTTGTGTGAAGAGACTCTATGGGGCTGAGTGGAGACTTGGCCCAGGGACTCTGTCACACAGCTGAGGAATTTCAGAGATTGCTGCTGTCTTCTGAGGTCACCACTCAAATTCTGAGTGTGCTGAGGGACCAACAGAAACACTGGCATCAACAGAGCATCAACCACAGGAGCACTCCCTGTGAGCTTCCCCCAAATCTAACCAGGCTGCTAATTTTGTTTGTTTTTTAAATAACCAAAGTCCTTTCAGCAGAGCACCGTCAGTGTCACAGAATGGTGAATGTCACTGGTGTGGCCATGGGCACTTTGCACACCCCAGGTCCTGCTGTGAGGGTCTCCAGGGTGGCTGCAGCCCTTACAGGCTCTGTGCTCACCACTCAGCCCCTGCTCCTCCCAGGCTGGCTCTGCCAGCCCCTTTCCCACACCTTGAGTTCAAATATTCCTCTCTTTTTTTCTTCCTTCTCCCTTTCACTCTCCATCAATGGAATCCCCAATTTTTATTGGATTAGTGTGTTTGTTCCAAGCATTCCTTTATTCTGAGAGGGCTCCAGGGGCCATTCCTGCAGATGGTCACAGTGTCACAGTGACACCTCAGCCCTCAGTGACTCAATCCCATCACAGGAACGGTCTGATGTGCCCTGCCCTTGCTGATTGCACCCACGACTATCTGGAGCATTTGTTTTCTGCCCCAGGGAGCCCTGGGTGGCTCCCAGGACATGCAGCATGGCCTGGCTTGCTTGCACCCTGCTCCTGTTCCAGGCTGTTGGAGCCATGGATCCATTCCCAGCTGCACTTCAGCAGGAGCAGCCTGTGGTGCCCTGCTCCCCCTGTGCCTGTGAATCTCCACCAGAGCTCTTGGTTCACATTCATTCTCTTCCCATTCCCCAGGGGCTTCTGCATACTCTGAACCTGCTCCTGCTCTGTGAGCCCTCAGCTCACATCCCACACAAGCTCTTGGTCTCTGCCAGCAGCTCCCATGGCAGGGGATCCCCCTGGAGAACACCCCAAGCACCCTACAGCAACCTCACTCTGTTTCAGACATGAGTGGGGTGTCAGGAAAGATGGATGTTACCTGAACATTCAAGCACATGCAAGGAAAGGATGAGGAGAATAATCCTGATGTGGAAACCACTGAGTCCTGGAAGAATTAAATCCTCTTCCATGTATGGGACAAAGGTGAGTGGATTCCTACTGACAGAGAGAAGGGTTAGGTGAGATATTGGGAAGGAATTTCTGGCTGTGAGGGTGCCCAGAGCAGCTGTGGCTGTCCCTGGGTCCCTGGCAGTGTCCAAGGCCAGGCTGGACAGGGCTGGGAGCAGCCTGGGACAGTGGAAGGTGTCCCTGCCCATGGCAGGGGGTGGGACAGAATGAGTTCTAAGGTCTCTTCCCACCAAAACTGTTCCATCTGGTGTGATTCTCTAGATCAGTCAGTGTTGGCTGTGAATATCCAGGAAGGGTGACATCCTGGGAGCCATCCCAAAATCTGTGCACATCTTTTTTGGGGACATCTCCCACGTTTGGGTTCACTGTCATGGCAAACATTACCCTGACAAAGCCCAGGCCCTCCTGACTCTCACAGTTCAGTCAGGACACACCAGCAGATACAGACTTCATGGAGCACCAGATGGCACAAGGAGGGGCCAGTGAGAGCTGACATCTTCCTGTCTTCTGGACAAACCAAAGGGAAACTGGAGGCTCCTTTTATTTCCTTATTTCTGCATTTTTTCATGTTTGTTGCCCTCCAAAGCCCCTTGATTGCTCTTTTCCACACCTCCCCCAGGTAACTCTTTGTAGACTTGTGCAGTTTCCAAATGCCCTTCCCTGTGTCCCACAATGTGTGCCACCCTCCAGCCAGTAACTGCCACCAGTGTGTGAGGTGTTCCAGAGATATTTTATGTCTTTGTTTGTCCCAGATTTCCTGGCAGGCACCAGGGAACATGAATGGTGTTCAGTGGTCAGAGGCTTTTCTGCATCCTCACAAGGAAGGAGCACCCAGGTGCAGTGTGACCCAGAGTGACATTCCTGAGGGCATTCATCTCTTACAATAAACACAATGCCAACAGGATTTTGGGAGTGATGGGGCTGAACCCAAACCAACAGCAGCCAAACACTCTGGCCAAGAGAACTGGCACTGGAATGGTGAAGATTTCCCCAGTTTTACCAGGAACTATGGCAGCTTTGTCCTACAAATTTTGGGAAACAGCTTATTTGTCACTCTAGAACTGACCTGGAACTGACCTGCCCTTCCCAGCAGAGCTTGTTTCTCCCACAGTTTGGGGGTGCAGGCCACAACATTTTCCAGCTGCCTCTTTGGGAGCACTTTGCTCCCATCTTTCACATTTTTGATTTAACCAACTGCTTTTCTTACATCTTCATCAGTAGATCTGATAATTAGCTGAAAGTGATTGGAATTTGAGGCTGGACATTTTTATATTCTGCTCCCTGCTGTGCTCATTCCCTCCTCCTGCTGACTCCTCTCTTCCCATGTTTTTCCACAACCTTTTGCCAGCAGGATGCTCTCACATCTCACCCACAGTGCTCAGGTGGAGCTGAAATTAAATGAAATGTGCCTGCCCATCCCTAGCAGAAATATCACCTCTTGGAGGAATAAATTGGGAACTAAACAGGAGCTGCTGCCAGGCAGAGCTGGCACCAACCCACAGTCCTGATAATTGGGTTGGAGTTGGGAATGGCTGCCAGGGGAGGCTCAGCACCTGCCCAGAGCAGTTCCAGACCCTGAGTGGGGGCAGGGGGAGAAGATGCTCAGCCTGTGCTGTGGCACCTGGGCTGGAGGGAACAGGGTGAGAATGAGGGAGAAGTGCAGGAATTGTGAGAGACAGACACTGCAAGGATCCCAGGATCAATTAGGTTGGAACAGAGACCATTAAGTCCAACCTATGACTGAGACCACCTTGTGACCCAGCCCATGGCACTGAGAAGGACTGTGTGACATCCCTGTGAGAGGGTGCATGGCACAGGTCACTTCAGGCTTCCCAGCTCCACCCAAATTTCTTCCAAGAAGTTTGGAGGAGCAGCAGGACTATCCTGATGTGTAAGGGCTCTGTCTTGTGATAATCTTTGTGTCTTGGCTTGGGGTGAATGCCCAGAAAATGCCATGAAACCAGGAACCTCTGTGTGTGCCATGATCTGGGAGGCTCCAGTGTCCATGGGAAATAATTAGACCCTTAATTACAGGTTGCATACACCATGTCAGTGATAGCTTGTGACTAAACTTCAGCTATGCTGTATTCCCACAATTCCTGTTTGTATCTGCAAAATCCTGCCCAGGAGGGAAAGGGATTTTTAAAAAAAATTTTATTTCTGGTTTTATGTCTTTGAGTGCTTCTGGGCATGAAACATCAATTTACTTTTATTGATTTTCATAATTTTTTGTCAACTTGGCTAGTGCAGGAGATTGTACTATAACTGTATTTCAACTCTGTGCAGTAATGGACCATTAAAATAATTTTTGGTCATTAGTCATGAGGGGCTGGGGTGGGTGTGCCACAGAGGAAAAAGCACTTTTCAGGACAAGGAGTGGATAATGTGAATTTGGGGGATATGCTCAGGTTCTGAGAGGAAAGGGATGAAAGGTGAGGGCTCCATGGGCTGGAGTGAGCAGAGACAGGGAGCCTGGAGCAGTGAGGGCTGGGGATGAATGGGGCACAACTGCAAAAGGAATGGCAGGAAAGTCCTCATGAATGAGGTGCAGCTGCAAGAGAGAATGGGAGCACAGCCATCCCTTTCTCCTGAAGGCAGAGCCCTTCCAAAGGAGAAGAGATTGTCACAACCAATGTCATGTTAGAATGGGACCACAACAAGAACCACCTTGTTTTGTTTTGAGCTACTGACCTGTGAACCTCTGGTCTTCAGGGTAATGGTGATGAGCAAGTTGAGAACTTGTCCTTCCCTGAGAGCAGATTCTGGAAGTGTTTCCCTTCCAGCTGAAGAGATGCTCATGGCAGCAGGGCCTGGGTCCATCCCAGCCAGCCAGGGGCTGGGGATTTGCAGAGTGTGATTGATCAGTTTATTCCAATTATACCCTTTGACCTGAGATGAATCCACTGCACTGACTGGAGACATTAAAACTCACTGAGAAACGAGTTCAAAAGGTTCAAAGTTCTGAGATGTAGGTGTTTATATTTTTCCAGATTATTCTCATTCTTAGTGGTCCAGAGTCTTTTAAATTGTAGAGTAATTAGAGTTTAAGGGAGACTGTTACAATATTATGTGGTTTCATTAGTGCTCCTTAGGGCAGAATTTTCTCTCTTAAACCAATAAAGTAAGTTTTGTTCTTGTCTGTTTTGGATGCTGGGAATGTTAATGAAGCATTTTCTATTTGTTTGGTTCCCTGATGAGTAATTCTAAAAACATTTTTAAGCCCTGTGTTTCTATAGGCTGTTGCAGAAACATTGAGTCACTCTTTAAAGCACAGATTCAGTGAAAAGTGAGCAGATGGGCAGATTGTGCATGTTTGCTGTATGGATTGTGGAGCCACTCTCTGACATGGGTGAAATAACACTGGGATATTTTTAAATTCAGCAGCAAGTGTACATGAAGCTTAAACATTATTCATAGTAGTAACTTAGATTCTGTGAAAGTTCAAGAAAAAAAAAAAAAAAGGTAAATTCACAAAGAGCTGTTAAAGCTGGTGTAAAACACCTGCTAATTGAGTCAGGTCACCTCCCTCTCCCCTCTCTGGGTGACAGAGCTGGTTCTGCTCTTCTCAGGATGCTGCTTTGGCACAAAGTGACAGAAAGAAGTTTGGACTCAGGGTTGTGACCCAGTCTGCTCTCCATGACTGACTGGACCATCCCAGAACTCCACCTTGTCCTGTCTGCCATGCACAGCCTCTCCCAAACCCTCTGTACAGATTGTTCAAGGTCCCCTTTCCCCCTCTGTATCAGGGAAAGGTTCTGCCCACACTGAGCTCTTGTTCACCCTCCCAGGTGAGCCAGGCTTTGATGAGATGAGCTTTGCTGCAGCTCAGGAAATGAGTTTGACTCAGGAGTGGCAAAGAACATAATTTGCTGTTAAAGAGAATGAATTAAAGCCTCCAAAATGTTGGTGAACAGGTGTGAGGGTGCCTCACTAGAAAAGACTTCTGATGGAAAACTAAAACATCTCCAGCTCTCCAGATGGAGGTTGTCCAGTGTGGTGTTACCTCCTGGCCAGTAAGTGACATGGGATATAAATTCTAATTTTTCTTAGAAGCTTTTGAGAGTAAACAATCACTTCTTTTGTTTCAAAGCAAGAAGGACAGCCCCACACAGAAGAACCAGAATTAGACCTCTCCAGGATCTTGCAGTCAGACATCACATCCCATGGGCTTGGCTGTGTCAGGAATGTCATAACAGTGATATTGCCCTCAGGAAATCAGCACCAAATGTACCTGAGCTCATCCCTCTGGGCATGACCACACAGGACAGTGGCATTTCCACAGGTTTTATTGCTGTTGCTATAGCCCAGACTAAATGCTTGAACATACAGTGATGTACAAGGTATGGGATGTGATCATCTACAAAGTGCAGAGGAAACCAACACAGCAGCAGCTCTGTAAGGCAAGGTTTGCATGGTTCCATGTGCTGATCAGGAAACTGAAATTATCTGAGAAAAGGCAGGGAATTTCTGGGTATTCAGTGATGGTCTCTGTATCCAAAACTGAAGCTGAGGAACTGCCCACAGAGTGAAAACACTGAGAGAACCAGAGACAAGGGAGCAGAGAGGGGTTTTTTTCATCCTCTCTGAGACATGTCCACATCCAAGGGTCTGTGTGGACCAGCAGCAGCAGGATATTGCTCTGCAATGAACATGCACTTTGATTGTACAAGTTTCTAGAAGCCCTTGTGCAGTGCCCCTGTCACACTTCCCTCTGAATTTCCTTGCTGTGCAGCCTCTGCCATGCCCTGCAGTTTGGATATTCACTTTAAGGTCACAATTATCCTGCCCTTCCCCTCTGCTTGCTTTTATTTCAGCTCCACCCAGGGTGAAACCACGATATCCCCTAATTTTGAAGAGGCATTGAGGAGCCAGGACTGTGCATTTGTGATGGTCCTGTCTGCCCTCATGTCTGACACTGCCCCCATCACAGTGAGATGGTGCTGGCCATTGGCAGCACAGAATCATTGATTTACTGAGCTTGGAACAGACCTTCAAGGTCATCAATTCCTCCAGCAGTGCCAGGGCCACCACTGGACATGACCCCAGGTGCCACATTCCCACATCTGTTGAACACTTCCAGGGATGGTGGCTCTACCACTGCCCTGTTCCAATGCCTGAACACCCTTTCTGAGAAAAACATTTCCCAAGATCCAACCTAAACTTCCCTTGGGGCAATGTGGGCTGTTTCCTCTTGTACTGTCCCTTGTTCCCCAGGAGCAGAGCCTGACCTCCCCCTGGCTGTCCCCTCCTGTCAGGGAGTTGTGCAGAGCCAGAAGGTCCCTCCTGAGCCTCCTTTTCTCCAGGCTGAGCCCCTTTCCCAGCTCCCTCAGCTGCTCCTGGTCCCCAGACCCTTTTCCACCTCCATTCCCTTCTCTGGACATGCTCCAGCCCCTCAATGTCTTTACTGTCATGAGGAGCCCAGAACTGACCCAGGATTTGAGGTGGGGCCCCCCCAGTGCCACAGGGGGACAATCACAGCCTGGTCCTGTGTCACCCCTTGGCTGGGACTGCCCAGGTGCTATTGGCTTTCTTGGCACACCTGTGCTCATGTTCAGCCACTGTCACCAGCACCTCCAGGGCCTTTTCTTCTTGGGCAGGTGTCCAGTCACTCTGACCCACACCTGGAGCACTGCTGGGGTTAGTGTGGCCCATTTGCCCTGTCCTGCCTGCCTTGGCATGGAGTGGGCACAGGAAGTGATAACAAAATGCACCAGTAGCTCTGTAGGTACCAGGGGCACTGTCCCCAAGGTGGTTCTCCCCAGGCTGATGCACTTTCCCTCAGCAGCTTCACTCCCAGCTGCAGAAACACAAAGAGTCCATTTGCATCCAGACATCCTGCCCAAAACACACAGAGAGGTTCCCATGCATTCCTGAATTTCCACACCATGCTCACACACTTTCCTGGATACTGAGGCTGTCACAAAGCTGAGTCCAGCTGGAACACCCCACCTCACGTTCCTGTGCCCCTGCTCCCAGAAGAGCTTCAGCTTCTACACTGCTCCAACACCCTTTGAAGGACCAGTCAAGAAGTCAAGACAGGACCACATTGCTCTGCACTTTTCAAAGTTTATGATCCAGGAAGAAACAGACCCTCACTTCCCAGGAATCCCAAGCAGGGCCTGGTGTCAGACTGCTGCCATTTTTTAGCATATAATGCTTTTGGCAAACCCAGGTAAGGGATCTTGTTTGTGATAGACAGGCTCTTGAAAAGCCCTGGAAAAATCCTTGGACTGATAAAGAGACATTTTCCAAGAGACCCAGGGAATTCTCAGCCCTTTGATGATAGCAGTTGATCACCACAGTGGTCATCAAACAGACAATATAAGAGTGGACACTTCAGTGCTTTGCTTTTTTTTTATGGCATCCAAACACATCCATGCAGCACATTCCCACTTCTTTTTCCTGCAGGTATGTCCAGGTGCCAGCTGGCCTGTTGCGCACTGCTGGGGGCCAGTGACAAATCAATAAAGTCTTCTTAAAAATGGGAAGGAAAAGAGTCATTTGCCTCCATCCTTCCCTTTTGAATGGCATCCACAAAGCCACAGAGGCAGGAGAGTCTGGTAAGACACGGGCTGGGAGGCAGCTCCCGGGCTGGCGGGAGGAGCAGCAGGGCTCAGCTGTAGAACACGGGCTTGCGCAGCACACGCAGCACGTTGTAGGTGTTCAGCCCCGGGGCGTCAAAGCCAGGGGACAAACCCTTGCGGTCGAAGGGGTAGAAGTTGAAGAGCTGCCCGTTCTGCGTCTCCAGCGAGATGGAGGCAGAGCCCAGGTGCAGAACACACGGGAACTCCTTGTCAAAAACGACTTGGAAAACGCGATCTTCCAGGTGGTGGAGCTTGATTGTCCGGTACTTTTCGGGGATCAGCTGTTCCACGTGAGGCCCAAACTGCTGCATGATCAGCACGCCGCCAATTCCAACTTTGATCTCATAGAAAGTCAGGTTGGAATAGGTGTAGTAGCCGACGTAAGGGATTGGGTTTGGAGGAGGAACCAAGCTTTTGTCGGCCTCCCTGAACGCTGTCTCCATGGCAGGGATGAGATACTCGTACGTCTGGGTCACAATGTCCCCACCCTGGGGTCTGGGCCCTGCCATCAGCACGATGAAGCTCAGGCGGAGCTTGGGGACGAGGGAGAAGGTTGCTGAGTAGCCATCAAGGTCCCCATCCTTCCTGATGACATCATACCCCAACTGCTCATTAATCTCCCAGGGCGTGCCTGTCTTGTTAGCGAAATATTCCACCGAGCACTTGAACAGGGGTGTCAGCATCGTCTTCACCGTGTCGGGCTCCAGCAGCCGGCGGTGGTAGGTGCCCAGGAACACCATGGCCAGCTTGGCCAGGTCGGCAGCCGTGGAGTACATCTGGCCAGAGGGCCGGTACCAGCCCAGGTCGTAGAGTGGGGCCGGCTGCTGGCTGCCGTAGAAGCCCACGGCCATCTGCGAGCGCACGGGCGCCGTCATGTCGAAGCCGGTGTCCTCCATGCCCAGGCGCTCCAGGATGTTCTCCGAGACCCAGCGCTGGTACTGCCCATCAGCAGCGTGCTCGGCCAGCACGTGGGCCAGCAGGGAGAAGGCCAAGTTGCTGTAGTGGCATCTGGGGACGAAGAGGAATAGGTTGGTGTTGCAGTGTGTTTCTTGTTGATGGTATGTTCTGTTGTCGCTCAAGTTAATGGTTTGGTGCAAATTATTGCCTCCCACCCACCTTGTCAATCTGTCCTTAATTCCCTGTCCATCCTACCTTGTGGTAACCCCCTGCTTGGAATTCCCTTTCGGAAATGCCCTAAAACTGGACATTTCATTAGTCCATGTGACCCAATTTCCCCCCGCACCTCCCTCATTGGATGATACTTTTGTGAACCCTGCCTTTTACCCAGAATTTCTCTGATTTGCTGATGATTTGTACCCCCCCGAACCTCCCCCACATTTCACCTGTTGCACACATGCATTTTTTGTCTTTTTCCCCAGATTCTCCAGACTAATAAAATCCTTTTTAATCCTATGCAAAAGACCTCTCCCTCCTTCTTGCCTCCTCAGAGCACAGACTGACAGCCAAAAACGCCGTGGAGGAATTGCTCTAGCCACACCTCAGGTCATCCTGCTCCCTGGGGTGTGACCCACTCTTGCCATAGTGGCAGAGCCAGTGCAGCCCCAGCCAATGAATAAATTGGGATCAGCTGTTCATCAATGATATGCAAAATCAGTGGCTGGGTCTCTCTTTAGGGAAAAAATTCACATTTTATGGAATGACAGATGAAGGGGAGACAGAGAAAAGCTTCATGTTGTTGCCATGATTTGTTGTTAAATCAAGAAAGAGAAATGTTTTATGGGAACATCAGCAGAGCTGTTCAACCCTGATGTACCAAAAGAGCTGAAGATGGAAAAGAAACATCTTCTCTATATTTGCATAACCTGACTTGCTGTTTATAATTGTTCACCATCCATTCTTTTTAAGAGCAGCATGGAGAGTTCCAGGTGCTCACCTTAAAGGTCTCAAAATCCCGGGTAAACCTCTTTGGGGATTTGCCATTGGATAATCACTTAGATACCTAAGCTACCTTAAGATGGTAAAAGCACTTAAAGAGCACTTAAAAGCCCACAAAGCAGCATCCAGCAATGTGGAATCATTAAAGAAACCTGAGTACTCCAGTCTTTAATAACCATGAAGTGATTGAAGTCTTCACACTTGAATGAAGTTTAATGGCATGAAGATATGAAGGGGCATTTTTAAAAAATGCATTTTCAAAATTAATTATATTTTCAACCCATTTTATTTTCAACAATTTTAATTGTGTGAAGACACACATCTCATTGAGACCTATTTCGTTCATAAATTTGGCACCACTTTGACCTTTTCCAGCCCATTTAGTTGAATAAAAGCATGGTGATCACACGTATTCTTACCCTAAGAATAATCACATTCTGTATGTAAAACCTTGTATCTGAAATGGAGATTAATTTCAACGTAGAAAAATATGTTAAAACATCTATATGAGTGATTGGGAACTTCCTTTGGGAAGAGTGATCTGTTAGCTGGGAAGCACAAGCAGGAACAAGGAGAGTGAAAACTCTCAACGTATCAATTAATAAGGCACTGAGAGACTATGAGGGGATGTTCTTATTTATCTTCATAAAATAAAGATACCAATAGAGAAAATTATAATAAAGATATAAAAATACCAAAGAAGATGATTATATTAAAATCCTAAAATTCTTAAAGAATATCTGTTGTAGCCTCCTACATGATGTGGGACAGAACAACACAAGTGACTGGTAGATCCTCAGCCATCCTGGGTAAATTATTTCAGGCTGTAATTAATTGTCAAACAATTTTGCAGTCTTAGAAAGTTTCTTCCCAGTTAGTTGGAATCCTTTCCCTCATCTGCTGTCCACAGGGTCCTGTTGAAGGCTGTGGGGAAGTGTCCAAGGCCAGGTTGGATGGGGCTTGGAGCAATCTGGGATAGTGGGAGGTGTTCCTGCCCATAGCAGAGGAGTGGAAAAAGATGAACTTTAAGGTTCCTTCCAACCCAAATCAGTCTGGGATTCTATGATTCCATGATATTTTTGAGTGTTTGCAACCCAGGTGACAGGCTACAGAAATTGAAACAAGCATTCATAGACTTTTTAGATAATTTAGAGACACACAACTAGGCACAGACATGATTTTAACCGAAACCTGTGATGATTTAAAATGTTTAAATTAAAGTGCCTTTCCACTTTTGAAAACCTGCATCCTTTAAGGCTCATTAAGTGAAGTATAGCAGTTTAATTTGGCTCGTCTGGGCTTAAAAAATTAAACCTAATCCTGACACCTCCAACAGTCTTTTTTTTCCCAGGCTCTGACAGGTGTGTGGGGAGATGCTGAAGCTCTCTTTGGGAATGGCTGCCTTTATCTAGTGGCCACTGAGGCTGGAGATGGGATGAGGGTGGAGAACACATCCAGACCAACAGCTCCTAAATGAGTTTGTCTGACCTGGTTCCTGGGTCTGCCACCAGGATGTCATCTTTGAGCAGTGTGAGGGCCTCCTGTGTGCTGCCCTTCCAGAGCAGGCTGGTGGATCGCAGCCTCCTGGGCAGACCTGTGCCATGGGAAAGAGAGAAATCATGGAACTGATGGCTCTGGGGAAGAGAGGACAAAGGCAGGGTTCAGTGGCAACATGGAAGCACCAGTGGTGGACACGAGACACAGCAAGGACATGGCATCAAGTCATGGAGTCCTGAGTCTGGGTTACCCCTGTCCTACCTCAACCTCAACTCTGGGCTGCTGCATCTCAGTGAAAACACCTCCATGGGTGATGGAAATTATCCCCAAGTGTGGTTTGGAAGGGAGGGGCAAATGAGGTGCTGGGAAATCCTGTATTCCCTTGACTACAAATGTGTCATAGCCCTTTTTAACAGAATTTCCTTCTTTGTGCTTCACCACAGAGGGCCTGAACTTCTCTGGACAACTCCAGGCATGGCCTAAAGTATTTTTATCTTCCCCCTCATCTTTAGCAACTTTTATTCAGGGTTTCTGAACATAGAAAAAACCCAAGCTCTTTCCAGTTTTAATTATTCCATGTTTCTACATGTAGAAAATATCTTAGTTCTTTCCACTTTTCATTCCTCACTGAACATGGATTCCCTAAAATTTTTTGGTCAGTGCTTTTTGAATCACCTCAGCTCCTCTGCAGAGGATCTATGGTTTGCCTAGGTCAGATCTTGGATCACTTTTGGAATGGAATCCTTGCTGCCATTTGCAACTTGCTTTGATGTGGAGGTTTGGGAGGAAATTGGGAAATGTATGTTTCTGACAGAAAAACGACTCACAGTCGTGTGCTCAGTGACCATGTCTTAATCATGGATTCACTAAGGTTGGAAAAGCCCTCCAAGATCATGGACCCAACCATTAACCCAGCACTCTCATGTCCACCACTAACCCACATCCCCAGGTGCCATTTCTCACTTTTTTTGAGCACCTCCCAGGATGGTGACTCCACCACCTCCCTGAGCAATCTTTGCCAATGCTTTACAACCTTTCCCCCGATAATTTGTTCCCTAATATCTGATCTAAGCCTCCCTTTGTGCAACTTGAGGTCTTTCCTTCTTGTCCTGCATCCTGGCAAAGCTGAATGAGGCCCCATTCTTTCGTGGCATCAACACTTGTTTTTCTCAGCTGGCCTGAACTTGGCATTTGAGCTGGGGTGGGAGCACTGCTTCTGCCCCTGCTCTGGGGTTATTTGTGCAGCTGCATGACCAGATAAGAGATGCACTGACATCTTCTAGAGGACAATGGGCTCCTTCATTATGTACTTGCCCCCAATGGCAGCAAAGAAAATGTTGAAGCAGTGAGAGAGTTCAGTTCTGTGACAGCAGTGCAGTGTCTCCTTGAGGTTCATTGGAAATGATAAACCAGAGCACAAAATAATCTAGAGTCATTGATTTCTACCTCATGGGCTGCTAATTGAAGTGACAAGCACGTTGTTAATAATTTACAATTGCATCCCATCCTGTCATTCGTGTGGATTTGAAAATCACGGTTTTAACAAGCTGGAGCTTCCCTCCAGCAATGGGCCATTGAGTGCTAAGGAGAAAAACCTTTGGAGTTACTTTTGTAATATGCAATGGAGAGACCAGATAATGAGGATCTATTACAGATCAGTTTCCACTGGAAGAATTTAGATGAAACCCACATTACAATATGTCATGCAGTGGCTTTGATCCCAGTGCTAAGCAGAATTTTTTTCCTTTTAGGGGTTTGACACACAGCAAACAGAAAGTAGAACTGGAACATTCCTTTGATTTGCAGTTGGGATTTTGAAACTGTGCATCTGCTTCTGCTGAGTTGTCAGGGTCTAAGGGTTGGTATGTCCCATGGAGGTGCTCTGGGAAATTTGGGCCACATTCTAAAAATCCAAAAATACACAGGAGAATAAAAGGAGCTGAACAGGGCCACAAATCCAGCACAGTGATGGAAGCAATGGAAGGGCCACACAGTACCAGCAATTATGACCAGGTACCCTTTTGACTTATGCTCCTCACAACATTTCTGGGGTGCACTTCACACCTCCCTGGGTGGCAGGAGCAGCCAGAGCAGCTTGAGGTGCTCATGAGAGTCAGAGGGGACCAGGCAGAATTGGTGCCCCTGAAAACAACATGAGGCTGGATAGAGCCACATCTTGTCTTCAGGGAGAGGGGCTGGGCAGGGATGTGGCCACTGGCCACTTTGGGTTGTTTATCTGCTTCTTTCCAGGTTTCAGTATCATTCCATTTTGGGGAGCCCTCATTTTCATATTGGCTTGCTTCAAATGATGCTGTACCCCATCCTGAGGTCCTGCAAGTTGCAGACATGCTATTTTGATTTTACGTCCTAATTTTAGGGCATTTATTCCAATCTGGAAAAATGCAAATGTTACACAGATTAACCAAAATACTGCTCATGGTATCAGCACAGTCTCTTTGGCTGTTTTGTAATCTCTCAGTCAAGTACTAGCAGCTTTGTTTCTGAGAAAGTTTTAAGTTCTTAGTCCTGTGAGCTCCTTCTCCTTTAATATACGAGTTCCCCAATTCTTAAGGTAGCAGCAGATTAACACTTCTCTGACAGCAAATGCCAAGCTATTAATAGCTCAGGAATCCTGGATCAGGAGCCACACTGACAGCTAAATTTAGCTCAGCAATCAAGGTCTTTCTATTCAAAGCAAAGAGATTTGACCCTCAACTCTACATCTCAGAAAAATGAGAGCACTCTGGAGTAGAAGACACTGTTGTGCAATTGGAGGCTGATTTCAGGTCATGGTATCGAAGAGAAGGGAATCTGTGTTCACCTGAAAGGAAATCTGTGTTCACCTAAAAGGAATCTGTGTTCACCTATCAGGGGAAAAAAGCTTCTCATCCCAGCCCCTTTCCTGGCAGGTGTCCTGGACAAGAGTTTCCTTTGAGCACTCCATGAAGTTGCTGACCCCCTGCTTCCAAGAGCCCTGCCTGGTCCCTGGTAGGTGCACAGTGCAGGGTCCAGACTGGGAAAAAAGCTTCCCAGCAGCTTTTTTATTCCTGGAATATGGTCTGCTCTGTCTGTGGAGTCTTTCCAGGGCAGAGGGGCCCAGGGACACTCGGGGAGTTGCCCTACCTGAGAGCTGACTGGCCATTCTGCGCAGGGTCACCAGGGATGGCTTCAGTGGCATGGAGCCTTTCTCCAAAAAAACCAGCCCATCTGCCTTGTATCTCTGCTCTGAGTCCTTCAGCCTCCCCAGAGGGTTCTTAATAACAAAGCTCTGGGCATAACGCTCCAATGGGTCGTCAAGGGATGTGACTTTTCCCTCCTCCCACAGCTTGTACAACATAATGGTGGGGAAGATCTTGGAGACACTGGCAATTCTGTTAGGGAAGAAACATTTGGAGAAATTCAGCATGAATCAAAAGGATCACCGTGATTTTACATGACACATTTGCTCGTTCCAGAGGGAATGGCTAAAATACAGGTAGGAAGCTTGAATTAATATTTTTAAATCTGGGTCTTTATAGACTGCAACATAAGCTCTGTCAGTCCCCAGCAGTGCAGTGGGCTGCTGATCCCCCTATTCACTTGGCATTCATAAAACGACATAAATTGTAAATTACTGGTGAGTAAATACCATAAAAACTCTCAGGTAATTTATTGGAATTTTAAGGTTAAAATCACAGAATCATTTAGGTTCTGAAAGACCTTTAAGATCATTGAGTTGGACCATTTACCCAGCACTATAAAGTATCCCTAAATGCCAGTTTTCCACAGTTTTCAGGTCCAGCCCGTCTGTCTCTGTGGCGCAATCGGTCAGCGCGTTCGGCTGTTAACCGAAAGGTTGGTGGTTCGAGCCCACCCAGGGACGTGGACCTGACTCCTGGCCCATGCTGGGGGGTTGGAACCAGACCTTGAATGTCCCTTCCAACCCAAATTATGCAGTGGTTCTGGAGGAAAAATAGCACGAGGTCATTTTACCATTATACAGATGGGGAAGAAACAGATAATCACAGCTGCTTAAACTGTCAGAAATTGTTAATTCTGAAGACAAAATTGTATTGTCAGAGTGCAGCCTATGTTTCTTAGATAACACAGATACAATTCACTGAAAATTGCTCTTTAAAGGAAGGAAGCGTTGTCTTCATCTTTTTTTGGTTTTTAGCACACATTAAGAGCTTGATTCTGTCTTAGCCTAAAAAATAACAGCCAGTATGAGTTTTGAGTTTGACTTCACTGGAACAATGAATAAGCTTATGGGTCTACTTTATGTGTTCTGTAGATATTAATCCCAAATGTCAGTTTTTCCTAAACTGACATTTATTATTATTTTTTGAATCCTGTGGCACTGTCTCCTCTCTGCTCTCCAAATCTATGCCAGCTCTTGGTCTTCAGGTTTGTGCCCTGGCCATGAAGCCATTTCCATGTAAGGAGTAGTAAGTTTTCAGGTTCTTTAGGGTCATTGCTATTCCAATTTAAAATACTGCCAGAATTAAATGAAAAAACACATAAATAAATCCAAAGCAACTCAGTAAGCCACCAGCATGTAACAATCTGGGAATTTGCTTTGTCTCACAGAGTTCAGCATAAACCAGCAGAGTTTCCTGCAGTTTGTGACAGCATCTCCACTGGCAGAGATCAGCTCTCCATAGGTGTGTGTGCCCTTTTCTGGCTCTGTCACCTGGCCAGGGGTCTCACCTGTAGATGGTGTATTCATTGGGCAGCCCTGAGGCGGGGTCAGAGCCGTTCTTCTTGCCCAGGTTGCCTGTCCAGAGCACGGTGTCGTTGTAGATGGCGATGGCTGACATGGCCGGCAGCCCCGAGCTGTGCATCCTCTGCCGCAGCATCTGATCCACCTGCCAAGGCAGGGAAACCATCAGCTCCCAAAGGAAGGGTCCAACAGAGGGCCCAGACAGTCACAGCAATGCTGCAGTATTTCCTCAGAGCACATGGAGCCTGCCAGAAGTTCAGGTGGGGCTAAAATGTCAGATCCTTCTCATACTGAGGATTTAAAGACAGTGTGCCACACCTTCTTCCAGTCAGATGCAGGTCTTCTTCCCCTTCCCCTGAGTTATGTACAAGCATATTTTAAATTTTTAAACAGGACTGTGAGGAAAGCCAGCAAAAAAAAAAAATAAGGAACTTGCATTGGCTGATGAATTGGAACCAGAGATTACCTGAGCCAGGTATCTCCAGGACATGAGGGCTGCCTAATGGTGGAGCAGATGCCAAAAGCCATTACTTTTTTGCTGGTGGAAGCTCACCAGACCTTCTGATGTACAAGTGATGATGTTTGTCCATCCCAGCTCACCCTCTGGGCAAGAGAACTGCTCACTGGCCTGTTCACTGAAGGAGTTTTACACATCCATTTCTATTTTTGCTGTTCTCCCCCTTCCTCAACTCCCCACCTCCTTCCCCAGGGATGTTCAGTGGCAAAATCCTCCATGTCCCCTGTACCCCACAGCCAGGAGCTGTGTGTCCCTCTGGTCCCCCCTCCCCACAGACCTTCTCCAGTGCTTCCTTCAGGATGGGGAGGGGGTGCTCCAGTGGGACAGGCTCGGGATAGCGGGGACACATCTGCACAGCTTCTGACCTCACTTCCATCACAGATGGATCTGCAAAACAGTTTGGGGTGACACAGGTGACCTCCACAGACACAGGGACAAGCTTGAACCTCACCCAGCAGCCACCACAAGCTTTCTTGGTTGTGCTGGCTGAAGGGACACTTCTGCATAGGGAAGGGACAGCAATGAATTATTTCTGCCTGATGTAAAACAGGGCTGGCAGGGCTGTTAGTGCTTATTCCAGCATGGGATGGACACAGGATGTACTTCAGCTAACCCTGCAGCCTGGGAGAGTAAAGAGCTGGGGCTGCAGAAGACTCTGGGGTACCTGGTTTAGCCTCCCTGGAAGGGCCTGCCCATGTCTAGAGAAAAGTCTGAGCTGGGGTTCAGGAGAGCAGTGACAAAGAGTCATCCCTTGTGCATCATAACCTCAGAAATGGGGCCAGGAGTGACCTGTGAGGGCCACTTGAAATCCAGAACTAACAGTAGGTAGGTCCCACACCCACTCCATTAGTTGTCTCCAGAATCAGCTGCATCCTGCATATCCCACAGGCAGTTTACATTTCTGTGGCCAGCAAAGATCTTTAAACTCAGAGAGATGGGAACTCCCTTACTTGAAAGCACTATTTTCCCAGCTGATCCCAAGGTGTTCATAAATACAGCTACCCTGCTCTCTCAGCTGGGGACAAAATGCCATTTTCTTGCTTACCAGGTGAACATGGAGCATCAGAAATAGGGATAAGGAGTGAAATGGCACTAGAAATCTTGGAGATGGACAGGGATGGATACACACAGCCTACAGGCAGCCTGGTACCCTGAGATAAAAATGTGGGGTTTGAAACCTTTCCAGACCTTGGTCTCTCAATAGTTCTGGTACCTTCATTGTGGATTTTATGCCACCTTTCAGCTACTTAAAACTCTGACTCAGTGACACTGTGTTATTTAATCCTTGTGTGCACAGTGCTTTGAGTGGATCAGTTGAGTTTCCTATAATCAACAGAGGAGGCCATGGAAATGCCCCATGGGCTGACCCCCTCTGAAGCCAGGCTGGGAGAGCTGGGGGGGGGTTCACCTGAGAGGAGAAGGGTCCAGGGAGAGCTCAGAGCCTCTTCCAGGGCCTAAAGGGGCTCCAGGAGAGCTGGAGATGGACTAGGGACAAGAGATGGACAAGGGCATGGCTTTCCACTGCCACAGGACAGGGTTGGATGGGATATTGGAAAGGAATTCCTGACTATGAGGCTGGTGAGGTGCTGGCACAGGGTGCCCAGAGCAGCTGTGGCTGCCCCTGGATCCTGGCAGTGTCCCAGGCCAGGTTGGACAGGGCTGGGAGCATCCTGGGACAGTGGAAGGTGTCCCTGCCCATGGCAGGGGGTGGGACTGGATGGGCTTTAAGGTCCCTCCAGCACCATTCTATGATTCTGTGATTCCATGAGTTCTAGTGTGAAGCACGGGTCTTTAAGCCAGGGCAAAGATTTGGGGAATAAGAAAGAAAGCAAACCCTGAAGCTGAAGCACATGGTAAGATATAAAACACCCCTGTTTCTAAACTAAAGTAATTAACTGGATAAACTGGAGTAACAAAAGGAAAAAAAAATCTAAAATCCTTAGCAGTTATCCAAATCTAGACCAGACTGATGGAGCTTCTCTGGACACCAGTAGAGTGACCTGGTACCTCCATCCACCCAGCCCTCACCTCCTCTGTGGTCTTGCTTTATTGCTCTCTGGGGAAATCTGTGTTTGGGGAAGTGCTCTTTGGGGAGAAATGGGAAGAAAGCTTTTATTAATCTTCCTAATCTGTGTGCCATACCATGAGCAAGGTTAAAACCCTCTACTCACTGGGCTCTGCCTTGGGCAGGCTGTACTGCCACAGGAAGCAGCCGGTCATGGCCACGGACAGCAGGAACAGGAAGAGAACCAAGCAGTGGATCCACTTCACCTCCATGGCAGTGAGCTTGAGGATGCTCCGGCTGCAGGGCGCCTGCTGGGAGAGAAACAGGAATGGGAGAGAGAGAGAAAACACCTGTGTGTGTCAGCTCTGAGAGAGGCCCCTGTGCTGGTGAATGAAGCTGCTGCAGGGACAGGACTCAGCTGGTGTCCTCGGTTACAATGTAAAGACGTGCCCAGAAGTCTGTATTCTATCACCTCCTGCTGAAACCAGGGGGCAGTGATTCTTATCTCTGTGGGAGATATCCCCTGCTAATGGGCCAGCTGTTAAAACCAGGTGGGGCAGTGTTCTTTATCTTTCCCATGACCCACCCTCCCTCCAGGAGATATCTCCTGTTAATGGGCCATTGTTAAAAACTGGGTGTGGCAGCGATTCTTATCTCTGTGGGACTTACCTCCTGTTAATGGGCCATTGTTTAAAATTGGGTGTGGCAGTGATCTTTATCTCCCTGGGGATATCTCCTGTTAATGGGCAGCTGTTACAAACCAGCTGGGGCAATCATCTTTATCTTTCCACAGCCCATCCTCCCTCCAGGAGAGATCTCCTGTTCATGGCCAGTGAGTCCCAGGGCATGGCTGATAAAATTCCATCATCCCATGGGAGATGCTCCAGCCAGGGGGAGGAGCCAAGCCTTTCCTACCCAGATAAAAACTGACATTTGGAACACCAAAGTATCCATTACCTACTGGTTTCCAAGAGCTACCAGACCTTTCTACAGGATCACTGCTTAAATAAGACCACTTAATCTGGGCTGCTACCACCACCCTAACTAGCAGGTGTATTCTGACTCTGTCAGTGGTTTTTTCATTTGTACTATTGCATGTATTTTATTTTTCTCTTTTTTTCCTATTAAATTGTATTTCTGACTTGGAGACTCTCACTGGTTTTGCTTTCAAAACCACTACACCTCGTCTGCTGGAAGTGTCCCTGCCCATGGCAGGGGGTGGAATAGGATGAGCTTTAAGGTCTCTTCAACCCAAACTATTCTGGGTTAATTTCAGTACCACTGCTGCACCAGGGCAGGGCAGACCAGCCCATGTTGGGGTAACTGACACCAGAAATGCCTTCCTGGCTTTCAGTGAGCTCTGTGAGACATTAACTCTTCTCCCCTTGTTGGTTCTTGTGGAGCACCAACCACTCCTTTTGCCTTCTCCTCTCCCTGCACGTGAAGCTCATCATCCCAGCCTGGCAGGAGTTTCAGTTACAGCTCTAACTTCCTCCCTTCTCAACCACCATGACTTATTCCTGGATATCTTTCCAGCCTCTTTTTCCAGAGTCCAGCATCTGTTCATGGCAGCCACCAGCCAGACCATCTGAGCAGATCCAGCTTTTCTAGATGAATGATGGAATTTTTCACTCTGTGCTGCCCTCACCCTTCTCTGTTGTGCCTGTAAATTCCATTCTATCACGTACCATCTGTAAGCTTGGCATTTACAGATGCCATGTTTTGGGAAACCGCCTGATATTTGAGTGTGTGCAGCTCTCACAACACTGGAGACCATCCAGGTTGGTGAGAGAACCAGATAAATGTTGAAGAAAAACAAGGAACAGATGACAAATGAGGGGGTGCCTGAGCCTGAGCTGTGCTCCTTCACTGCCTGCAGGAGGTCAGGAGGGTGCTTTTGAAAGTTTGGCAATTAATGTTATAAAACATATGGCCTGCCATTTGCATCCAATATGCTCCACATTCCTAAGCTGTTTCAGGTTGTCTGGACTCACTTGTAGGATAGACAGATTGAAATATTCCCTTTAGATTTCCACACAGCCTTTCCCCCCCCCCTGTTTTTGAGATACAGGATAGTTCATGTAAAAGCTTCTGCAAATCATCTGAGCCTTGTCACTCACAGCCAGGGAATCTGCAGAGCCTCTCCCAGACTCACACATGATTCTGTGGATCCAGCTGGGTTTCCCAGCCTTCACTGGAAGTTCTGGGTTGCAGTTCCACTTTCTGCATAATAACACTATAACAATAACAATATATCATAATTTTTCCTGAAGGCCTTCAGCCTAGTCAGGCATTCCTATTGGAATTCTGAAAGCAGCTTATGCCAGGTTCTTCCATTACACAATTAAAATTCAAGGATGGCTTATGACTATGCAGGTGCCTGCAGACCCAGTCACACCTGAGCACTCCAGGTCCATATTCCAGCCTGTGACATGTTTCTAAATAGGGGAATGCCATCCTGACACCAATCCCATTTTTCTTTGGCTGTACCAACCTCCTTCAGGGCCTTAGCAGGCAGGAGATTCCATCACTCAAGGAAAAGCCTGTGCTGAGATCTCTGTAATCCCCTCAGGCTGGCAGGGCTCAGTGTGTGTTCAGGGATGCCACCTGAGCTGGTTTCCTGCAGTGAGGAGAGGGACAAGGCTCTCTGCCCTGGAGTGGTCATGGGGTGACTTCCTTGGATTTAGTCCCATCTTAATAACATTGACTCCACCAATTTTCAGTTCCTCTGCCCATTTTCTGCCTCTTTCCTTGCTTCACTGACAAGCCCTGAGCCCCAAAGACCAAGGTGAGAAGTCTGTTTTCTGCTGTATTCCTCACCTCATGGACTCCAACTCCTTGGGCCACTCACTGAAGACACAAAGGTACTGACTTTGAGCTCATCTTTTAGTCCAAACCCCCCTTTACTTCATGTGGACCACGAATGCTCTGAATGGCTCTTGTTCCTTCTCTGCCCTGTGATCCAGTGGGAATGCAAAGAAACCCTGACAATACCACAGACTAGAGATATGGATCTCTTTTATTGATGCAACACCAGATACCTGAAAGTGTGAGAAATATTCATCCACTCCAGGAGATGCTCTACCACTTTTTCTGCACCTGGGAGACTGTCAGGCAAGCAGATGGATAGATCCCTATAAACACTCATCACAATTCCCACTCCAGGACCTGTCTGCTCTCACCTTCCTCTGGTTTCCCCCTCACTCCATGTCTCTGTGACTGTCACTGCTCACAGCACAGACACAGCAAGGCAGGGGGAGGGGGACACTGAGCCCTTAAACACATGCAAATGAATGCAAACACATGCAGGAATGAATGCAAATCTTCCCATGGGGACAGCTTAGCAGTAGGATTTTTTTTTTTTTCCCCTTGAGCCTTGGAAAATTAGGATGAAGAGAAAAATTGGGGATTCCCCACGGACCACCCAGGTCACTGTCCTGCCCCACCAGGTCAAGGCACATCTCAGCAGGGATTAGGGAGAGCCAGTCGACCCCCAGCCCCTCACATACCACCTCCAGGAGCTGCCTCAGTCCCAAACGCTGTTGTCCCTCGTCCAGGCGTCTGGGCACCTCAACAAACCCATCCTGGTCAGCCTGAGCCCCAGGCAGGGGGCAGCAGGAGCCCTCAGCTTCCTCCAGAGGCAGCTCTGTGTCACGGGCAGGTGCTGCTCTGTCACCACCTGGAGCAGCCGGTTTATCTCCCCAGGAGTCCTGCTCTGGGTTTATCTCCCCAGGACTTCTGCTCCAGGTTTATGTCCCCAAGGGTCCTGCTCCAGGTTTATGTCCCTGAGAATCCTGCTCCAGGTTTATGTCCCCAAGGGTCCTGCTCCAGGTTTATGTCCCTGAGAATCCTGCTCCAGATTTATGTCCCCAAGGGTCCTGCTCCAGGTTTATGTCCCAAGAATTCTGCTCCAGGTTTATGTCCCTGAGAATCCTGCTCCAGTTTCATGTCCCCAAGGGTCCTGCTCCAGGTTTATGTCCCTGAGAATCCTGCTCCAGTTTCATGTCCCCAAGGGTCCTGCTCCAGGTTTATCTCCCCAGAATTCTGCTCCAGGTTTATGTCCCCAAGGGTCCTGCTCCAGGTTTATGTCCCCAAGAATTCTGCTCCAGGTTTATCTCCCCAAGGGTCCTGGTCCAGGTTTATCTCCCCAGGGGTCCTGCTCTGGGTTTCCCCATCCATTTGGCCCATCCAGGCCCTCCAGAGAGTGCTGCTGATCTCCCCTGAGAAAGCAGCTTAAGTGACAGGGACAGGATGGCATTTGCACAGGAAAGTGCCCAAGAGATTGGATGTTAATTCTGCCTAATGCTTCTGTGCCATGTGTGTGAATCACAGCTGAAACCAGGAGGGCTTCACCATCTATTTATAGCAGCTTCATCTCCTCCTGACATCTGAACAGGAGGCGATTAAGCAGGAGAGGACCAGTCCCTGAGTGCCTCCAGCAGCCCCGGGATCTGCTGGAGGGGAGGGGACGTGGGGAGTTAAGCTGGGAGCTCAGGCACTCTCTGGGCTTAATCCTGAACAGCCTCCCAGAGTTCCCCCACAGTGACAGACAGGGCAGTCATTCCCAGCTCCCAGGCTCACAGGACAGAGATGGAGATGGGATTTCTTCCCTCTTTATCTGCCAGGACAGTGGGAGGTGTGCAGGGGATCCTTACCCGCAGCTGTAACCCCTCCATGGCTGCTCAGCAGACTCTTCTCATCCTTGTGCTGCTGGTCCCCACAAATAAGGGGTTTATAAACCCCTGTGCTGGAGAGAACAGAGTTGGTGCAGGAAAAAAGCAGTCAGAGCCAAGAGGTAACAAAGCCCCAATTAACAAAGCCCCAATTAACAAAGCCCTGCTCAGGTGAGCAGAGCTGCAGGGGCAGGCTGGCTTTGGATAGGGACATGGGGGTTGGTAAGAGGTGACCTTTGAGGTCCCTTCAACCCAAGCCATTCTATGAGATCAACCACAGTAATCACAAAAGTCAAGTCCTCAGCAACACCTTCCCTCTTCCTGCCTCAGGTCTGACAGCATCTTGTGTTTACCCCCAAGCTCTGGCACTTCCCATTTCCCTTGACCATCCTCACCTCCAAACACAAGAAACCGAAGCTTTGAGACCTTCAGGACTGACACATTTTCACTGTGGCTCCTCCACAGGGTCCTTCCAGCCCCCTGCAAGGCTCCTTTGCCTGGTTCCCTCTACACAGCCAATAACACCCCCTTACCCTTGGCAATCACACCCACAGCCAAGGGACTGCGTGACAGGACTGGGAGTGCCAGGATAATAGCACCACCACCATCTTTCCCACAAAATCTCCCATAAAATCTTCCCCATCCATCTACCTGGCAGCAGCAATTCAATCCCCAGCCCCCCAAAAAGAGCTCTTACCAGCCTTGCTGCTGCCTCCGGCTTCCAGCTGAGGAATTTGGGGCTGTCCTGCAGCTGCAGATGTTAAGAGCATCTGAAGCACTAATCCAGCTGCCAGCCTCTCTGAGTACAGATTAATGGGCCAGGCCTCACCCCTCCACAAGCAGCACAGCATCTGTCCAAAGATGTAGCCAAAGGGAGGATTGCTGGTGATTTCCTGGCTCCAGTGGTACTGCAGAGTGGAAAATGGGGAGCTGTGGTGTGGGTTTCTGTAATATGCTGTGAGCTGGAAATGAGACTAAACTCTATTCTATTCTATTCTATTCTATTCTATTCTATTCTATTCTATTCTATTCTATTCTATTCTATTCTATTCTATTCTATTCTATTCTATTCTATTCTATTCTATTCTATTCTGTTCTATATATATATCATGTAATGTTCTATTTCTATTCTATTCTATTCTATTCTATTCTATTCTATTCTATTCTATTCTATTCTATTCTATTCTATTCTATTCTATTCTATTCTATTCTATTCTATTCTATTCATTTTATATAGTGTATCAGAAATGCTCTCCAAAGAGAAGGGCGTGGTTATGCACCCAGTCCTGTTCCAGATTATGCATTATGCACCTCAGGGGATCTATTCCTTCCCACCCTATTCCTTCTTCAGATCTTCACAGGTAGGGGCATTCTCTTCAGTTCCATCCCTTCATTCCAGTATCTCCAAAAACAGCCCAGAATCTGACAGTGCCCAAAATATCCAATGGAGCCATGTGCCTGTGCCCCAGAGCTGTGCCCAAATTTTACTGAATGGGGCTGCTGATGACCTCCTGGCTAATTAGAATAGATCAAGCTCCTCATGGTTTTGTTACTCCCCATTTCTGGGAGCTCTGATTTCCTTCTGTTCCTGCTACCAGAATTCTTTATGGTGGCTTCATGCCCAGTTATCCCACACATACTAACAATCCCTTCAGCCTGGGAGCCCAGTCAATGTCTCAGAAATGTGAGTCTGTGCCCTCAGAGGTCCCTTGTGGTCCCACTGCTCTGCTGGGGCTCCATCTCTGGTTATAAATGGCCAGTCTACTCCATATGAAATATCTGTGTGCTTTTTTGATAGACCTGCTGTGCCAAAGATTCTTTTCCCAATTTTTATTACCTCAGTTAAAGGCATCCCTTTCTCAGTACCGGGTCTATTTTCCCATCATTTTCTGGAACTAAGAGGGATTTTAATCCTGTTCTATGCCTGCCTTGTGCTGACCAGGCTGTGCCTGGGGAAGCAGCAGGAGAGGGGTTCAACTCCCCCAGCCCCCAGTACAGAGAATCTCACTCCAATATTTTCACCAAATCTATGGATGGAATATCAACACTCATCCTTCAGTGCCTTGGTTCTGACCAGGACAGGGTTAATTTTTGCAGTAGCTTGGAAGGGGCATGGCCAGGACCTGAAGGCTGTTCTGTACCACCTCGTGGAATTGCTGGGAGAAGGTAAAGGGACTCTTCTGGGAGAAGGGTGAAAGGGGTCCCTTTCAGTCCAGGAAATGGTTGGGTATTGTCTGTTATTGGGTGGTTTTTTTTCAAAGTGAAGTGTTTCGTACACCATTTCTCTTCAGTACTGTTGCTGTTCATTTTCTTATCTCATTGCTGTTTCCAGTAAATTGTTCTTATGTTATACCTCCAATTGTCCTCTTCAGTCACCCACAGGTGGAGAGGGAGAGGGAAGCAAGGGGCAGGATGGGAGCACTAAATTGGAGAATTCCACTCCTAAACTGCCACAGCCTCCCATGCCAAAGGTCCCAGGGGAACTCACACATGGCTGGTAATGGACCTTTGGAGATGAAAGGATCCAAATTTGTGGTCTTGGGTCCTACCTGAGATGTCAAACTGCTAAAAAGGTTTTGTCACCCTTGGCTTTCTGCAGCAGAGTCTCAGACATCCTGTTCCAGAGGGGAAAAAAAAATAAAATAGTGGAGTGCTACAGCAATGGGAACAGCTTGAGCTGGGTGTCTCTGCCTAGGGACCCTGAAAAAAGAGATCCCTGAGCTTTTCTACCCTTGCAGTTTGTGCACGTGCTCTTCATGTCTCCAGTGCTGATTTTTGGTCTGAGGTCTTTTAACACCTTGTTGGTCTCCTGTCTCCATGCACACAGGCCACTGATTTCTCTTATATTGCAGCTTCCACTGATGGTTGGAGCCCCCTGATGTCCTGCTCTGTGCTCCCTGAGAGCCAGCAGAGCTTAGGAGCCCAAACCCTTCCTGATTTAGGGAAAGCATTGCCCAGCACCAGCTCAAATATCAGTGTGTTATCAGCATTATTCTCTTACTGCATTCAAGACACAGCTCTGTACACAGCAACGAAGAAAATTACTGGGAAAATGAACTCCATTCCACCAAAAGAACATCTGGGTGAGAGTTCAGAGCTCGTGACTTGAGGCTTCTGCAAATCCAGCTACTCAGACTAAGAAAGGAAAGCTAAGCATGCAGCTAAACCACACAATGTTATAACTCTGAGTGATCTATTCTGATTTAAAATTTGCTTCTTAAGCCAAACAACTGATATTTCTCAACCCATCCTTGGGGGGCCTGGGAGTGGCCTCCACTGAATTGTTTTCTAGTGGGTCCCAGCTTGGAGAACCCTCAGAAGGGGTGCAGGGAGATGTTGTGGTTTCCAGGGCAGCCTCTCCCTCCTGCTCCCAGTGCATCCCTGTGACCCAGGGAGCTACAGCCAGGAGGGAACATCAAACAGGCACTGCAGGCAAAGGATTTTGTGTTTCATAACACCAAAGGGCTGCAAAGGTCAATCTGTGGAATGGCTCTGACCAGGAGTGGGATAGGGAATGACCAAAACAAACAAACAGGCAAACAAACACACAAACAGCTGGCTGAGGGCTGTTTGAGCTTCTCAGCACAAAGATCTGCCCAGGTCCTGGTCTGGCTGCATCTATCTCCACTGCCAGCCAAGGAATGCTGATTACCAGGTATTTTACACAGAACCACAATGCCCATCAGGCTCTCCACAGCTGAATTATTTTTCCATCCCTGCCCAGAAACCAGCTTTGGCATTCAGGTGACTAATGCAGAGACTTTGGGAAGTCCCCCCACACAGAGCCCCTTCCCTCCTGCAGAACCTGCTGGGCCCCCACACCTCTTCCAGAAACTCCTCCTTCTTCTTGAGTTCCTCTCCCACCCCATTTCCCCAGCTGAATTTGGGGATGCAGCTTGCCATCCCATGTGGGTTTCCACAGGAAGGATTTGGGGGGTGGTCCCAGCCAGCAGAGCCCCTCAGGGGCTGGTCCCAGTCAGCTCCACCATCAGGGCTGAGCCCACCAGGGAAGATGATGGCTTCAGTGTGAAAGTGTGTGAAAGCATTTCAGAAAGGGAAGAAAGCAGCAGATGGGAGGACAAGGAGAGTGAAGGGAGAAGTGCAAGAGGAGCAGAGAGGTGGAGCAGGAGGGGCTCCAGGGGCAGGAGATTTTCCCTGCAGCCCAAGGAGGACTCAGAGCAGGGCAGATGTTGCCTGTGCCTGTGGAGGGGACCCTGCCATGGCAGATCCTCACACAGCATCCCATGGGGAACCACTCCAGGGCAAATGGATATTCCTGAAGAAAACACAGCCCATGAAGGACTGCAGGTTTTCCTGAAGGGCTGCAGGCTGTGGGGCTCCTGTGCTGGAGCACAGGAAAGATGAAGAGGAAGGAACAAGAGGAAGAAACCACTTTGTGCTGACTCTGACCTGCTGCCCTCAATGTCCCTTCCACCACATTTCTTGGAGGGGCTGATTAGGGGAGTTTGTAGTGAAGCAGCAAAACTAAATCTGAGAGAGGACTGGGGAGTGAGGAAAACATGTTGGTTTGATATTTGTCTTTTTGTTTCCCACTATGCAAATTTTAAGGCAGTAAATTAAATTACTTTTCCCCAAATTGAGTCTGTTTTACCCTGTGACAGTAACTGGTGACTTCCTCATCTTATCCCAGCCCATGAGTTTTCTTGACCCCTTTTTCCCCCAATTTTTTAGGGAAGTGAGCAGCTGGATGGGAGTTCTGCTGTCAGCCAAGGCTCTCTCATCACCCCAACCATGGCAGGGGCTTGGAATAAGGTGATCTTTAAGGTCCATTCTACCCCAAACCATTCTTGGATTCTATGATTCCATGATCACAGAAGGAAAAGCTCTCCCCTATGGCTTTCCCCCAGTACTGTTATTCAGTCTCTCTGCCTTGAAAGGTATTCCTGCCATTTTATTTTTGCCAAAAAATCCTCACACAGGGCACCATTTGTCGATTTGTGGTGCTTGTTTTTTAAAAAAAAAAAAGCCTAGCAGCTATGCATTGCTATAAAGTTATTTATTACAGAGGCACATCAGTCTTGAAAGGCAAAGAGCCACAAGCGTTCAAGTCCATGCTAAAGGTTTTAATTCAATCCCTGCACTCTGATTTCCCTCTGAAGAATTCAGAGAGACCTTTGATTTACAGACTCCAGCACACAGTCTGAGGAAGGCCCAGCCCCTGTTTCAGAGCAGGTCCCTGCACAGGGAGCATGGCAAGGTCTGGTTTTGCTGGCTGGAGGGGACTGATGGGGATATTTCATGGTCAGATTTTTTTATTGGCAGGAAGAAAAAGCACCTCGAACAAAACAGTCTGAGCAGATGAATCAGGCCCAGATGCTTGAGCAGTTAAAGCAGGAATTAGAAAAAGAACACGGGAGGCTCTCAGCTGTGACACCAGGAGAGCAGGGACATGTCCCAGGGACAGGGGCTGCAGTGTCCCCTCCTGCCTGGGCTGCCAGTGTCTCACAGTGACACAGGGGGCTGTGGGGGAAGCTAATTGCCAGCTCTAATTGCCCTTTGAACCAGGAGGGGGCTGAGGGGGGCTCTCCCCCTCCCACAGCCCCACACTGCAGAGCCCAGCCAGGACTTTGTTGTCCCACTGGGTGTCCTTTGTGTCCTACCAGGCACCATTGTCAGCCTTTGTGTCCTGTTACCAGCTGGTTGGTTTTATTGATGGCTTTGTGTGGTTGAAGTGAGCTTTGAAAGTGGAAAGAAGGAGCAGAGTTCCAGAGGGGCTCCAGCTGCACGTTCCTGTATCCAGGATTAGTGGCACTGGCTCAGGTGGCAGGGGAGGGGTGGCAGCAGTGCCATTGGCTGTCATTGCCAGCTCAGGGAACCAAGAAGCAAGAGTCAGAAGCCTAAGAGGAAATATTCCATATTGGAGGCAGCCAGAACATGTTTCCAAAGATTTCTTCAAAGCAAGTAATAGAGGCACAATGGTTTTACTTTTTTTTTTTTTTTCATATGTTGTGATCCCAAGACGTTGGGATTTGAGTTTTTCTGAAAACAGATTTGTGATAGAATCAAACAAAACAGGGGAACACTGCTAAGGTTTGGATATGTCTCATTTCCAGGAGGATTTTCCAAGGCCCAGGAGTACCAATGGTCTGGGCCAGCCTCACCTGGAGCCTCTCCCTCCCCTGCTGTCCCAAGGGGCTGCACTGAAGCTCCAAACCTGAGCTTTTGCCTGGGATTTGCTGTAGCTCTGCTGCCCCCACTCCCTGGCAGTGGGTTTCACTGATGCTGACCCTGGTGTGTGAAGGGATGCTGGATCTCCTCACCATCCCCAGCCCCCTGATGAGGGATTGCCCTGGATTGCCCCTCCCCAGGGGCTGCTGGAATCCCTGCCTGGCCATGGCATCATCCCTGGCTCCCAGCTCCCAGTCCCTCAGGAAGCATGGAGCCCTCTGGCTCCTTGACAAGAGTAAATTCCTTTCTATACATTTCATTTATTGAATGCATTTACATTAAACTTTTTTTTTTTTTTTCTTTCCCAACTTGCCCACACGTTGAGACAAAAATTCTCCTTGCTCCTGGACCTGCACCCAGAGAGCAAACAGACCTGTCCTGGATGCCAGAACCTCCCTAATTATCCACATGGGAGAGAGTTCAGTCTTTGCACCACTGAAAAACTCCAGCTGCCTTTGGGCACTGGGAGCATGGAGATGCTCTGAGGGCTGAGCCAGGCTGGGAGAGCTGGGGGTTCACCTGGAGAGGAGGAGGCTCCAGGGAGAGCTCAGAGCCCCTGCCAGTGGCTAAAGTGGCTCCAGGAGAGCTGGAGAGGGGCTGGGGACAAGGGATGGAGGGACAGACACAGGGAATGGCTTCAAATGGACAGAGGGCAGGGATAGGTGGAATTTTAGGAAGGAATTGTTCCCTGTGAGGGAGGTGAAGCCCTGGCACAGGGTGCCCAGAGCAGCTGTGGATCCCTGGCAGTGTCCCAGGCCAGGTTGGACAGGACTTGGAGCAGCTGGGACAGTGGAAGGTGTCCCTGCCCATGGCAGGAGTTGGGAATGGGATGAGCTTTAAGACCCCTTCCCACCCAAACCATTCAGGAATTCTATGATTCTATGATCAATCTCTGCAGAAAATCCCCCGTGCTGGCTTCGACAGGGGCTTCCCTCATCCTGTGCAGAGACAGCAAAGCTGCCACCACCCACACGGGGCTGTCACAGCTGGACCCAGCCTGGGCTCCCTCTCCTCTTTCAGAGCTGCTCTGAAGCCTGCAGGGAGCTGGGCTCTCACTGAGCTGTTTCAAAGCTCTCTCATTAACTGCTTGCCAGCAGCCAGCTCTCCCATAATGGGGATCTCCTCTGGAAATTGCAGCCCCATAGCAACAAGGAGTTTAATGGCTGTTATTCCTAAATGAAGGATACAGGTCTGGTAATCCACCTCGTGCCTCTAGCACAGGCCCTTGGAAATGATGATTTCCCACTGCAGGTAAGGCAGGAAAACACACTCAGTCACAGGAGTGTTAAAATGACACGGCCTGGCCTGGCAGAGCAGTTTTTAATATTTCAAAATACTGGATTTTAAATTTTTTTTTTTAATTCTTTTTTTGTGGAGTCAAGTGAACATACAGGAAACCTTGTTGTGTTTTAAAAATGGAAAGATATTAATTTTCCTCACAAGAAAAAAAAGGGAAACCTGTTTTCAAGGACAGGACTCATTTCACGTGGTCTGCAGCAGAGAGAGACTTTTTGCACCCTGTGCTTGTGCTTGTCCACTTTCAAGCTAAAGAAATTTTCCTGTGTGCCCCATTGTTCAGTAATACAGAACCCCAAAATCCCAGACTGCTTTGGGTTGGAAAGGGCCTTAAAGCTCATTCCATCTTCCCCTGCCATGGGCAGGGACACCTTCCCTTATCCCAGATTGCTCCAAACCCCATCCAACCTTGTCATTGGATACTGCTGGGAACCAGGGAAAAAGCAGCCTTGAAACCTTGGGTTTCTCAGGCTGCACAAGGACAAGAAATTATCACAATGATTAAACACCTGCAGGGTGTGTGAGAGATGTGATGTTTTGCACAAAGCATGTTTTCAAAGAGTGCTGCCTTCTTAGACCAATGAGCCTTTTCTATTCTGTTTTGCACTAACTACCCTATATAAATGTAGTGTTTGTTTAAATAAAGCTCTTTTGCTCCTCCATTACATGAAGAGCTGTGTTGCATTATCCTTTTCACCACTCTCCTATAGCAGAAATGCAGCAGGACCTGGCCTTGGACACTGCCAGGGGTGGGGCAGCCACAGCTGCTCTGGGCAGCCTGAGCCCATTGCTGCTGTCCTTTCCCTGCACCCCAAACCTGGCTCCATCCTCTCCCCAGCCCTTTCAGGCACTGCAAGGTGCAGTGAGCTCTCCTCTCATGTGTACAGTTCTCCAGCTCTGTCCATCCTCCCCTGGGCTCACCAAGGAGCTCTGCTGCAGCTCCACTCATGTTCTCATGATCTTTGTGCCATTGGCTCTCACCATTTCCTTCTCCACCAATTTAAGAAAATACACAGCTTGCCACTACAGGAGCCTTTTTATGCAGTTTTGTCAACATCAAGGAGGGGGAACCAGGGCTCTGCTCTCAGGTAACAAGTGACAGGAATAGAGGAAATGGCCTCAAGTTGTGCCATGGGAGCTTTAGTTTGGATAGAAGGTAAAATTCCTTCTAGAAAGGGTGGTCAGGCACTGGCACAGGCTGCCCAGGGCAGTGGTGGAGTCCCCATCCCTGCAAGGATTCCAAACCATGTGGATGTGGCATTTGGGGACATGTTTTAGGAGCAGACCTGGCAGTGCTGAATTGATGGTTGAGCTTAGAGACCTTAGAGAGCTTTCCCAACCTTAATAATTGGAATTATCAATTAGTTAATTAAATAAGTCCATGACTTCCACCCACCCAGCAGCTCCATCATCCCTGTGATGGCCACCAGTGGGTTTATTTGAGTTTCCTTGGACATGATCAAGCTGAGCTTGGTAAGAGGCTGACCACCTCAGCCAGGATGAGTTAACTCTGGAGCTGGTCCCAGATGTGACAGGTGGTGCCATCACCCACCCCATCACTCCTTTTTCCTGCCTCCCCTCATCCTGTCCCCAGTGGAGGGGACACCAGAAGAGTTTGGAGCTGTGGAGTGGCCTGGGAAAAGCAGAATATCATTTTGCTTGGGTGAAGAGAAAATGGTCAGAGAGGCTCCAGGGTGGGAGCCTGAGGGGAAGGTGTGCATGGATAAGGCTGGAGAGCAGAGAAGATTCTGGTGGATTCATGCCTGGCCATGCCTGGCTTAGGGCCATGAAGATTTTAGGGGTGTTTTCCTGGAGCTGCCTTTTGGAGCCCTTGGGGCCCACCCACTGCTTTTTTCTGTGCACAGTGGGGCTGCAAAAGATTTCTGATTTTTTTTAATGAAAGCAGCATTTCTCCCAAAGTCATCATGGTACCCCAAGAGCTGGAAAACACTGAATATTATAATATATATAATATATATAATATATAAAATATATATAATATATATAATATTTATAATATTTATAATATATAATATATATAATATATAATATATATATATAATATATATAATATATATTATATATATATTATATATAATATATAATATATATACAATATATACAATATATACTATATATACACTATATATACTAAATATACTATATATAATATATATAATATATACAATATATACTATATATAATATATATATAATATACACAATATATACAATATATACAATATATACAATATATATATCTACAATATCTACAATATCTACAATATCTACAATATATAGAATATATAGAATATATATCATGTATATAATGTATATAATATATAGAATATATAGAATATATTATAATATCATTGTGCATCCTCTGTAGAGTGGACAGGAGGCTTGAGCTCTGTGTGTCCTTGAAGAGTCACCCAGCCCAGGCAGGCAATGCCTGCTGGGGAGCAGCCTGACCCCAGGGAGGGGATCCAGCACAGCTGAGCCTCTTCTCAGCAGAGCTGTGTTATCCTCTGGCATGTCCCAGGATGCTGGAGCTGCTGTTTCCCAGCCTGCCCTCCAAACCAAGACAACACCAGCATGCAGTTCATGCACAGCCATTGCAGTGACTGGCATGTGCAAACCAAAACACTGCAAGAAAGAAGAGTTGATTCAAGTCTTAAAAGGGCAGTTTGGGAAGCTGCAGCTCCAGTGGCAATGAGACAGGGAAGCTTCCTCTTCCTCAGCCCACAGGGGGATGGGGGGATTTGGGCAGGGGCAGAGGAAGGAGGCACAGTGTAAAGGTGGTATTTGCACCACTTAATGAGTGGCTTGTTCTCATTTTCTTCTGTCTTCACCCAGCATCAGGATTAAAAACACAAAGGTGAATTTTCTCACGTTTGGGTTTGGTTGTTTATTAAATCTTATCTAAAGTACAGAGAGTTCTGCACCACCTCTAGCTACCTGCTAAAAGTGAGCAAAATGGAGATGAATCCAGCTAAGCTAAACAGTCCAACAGAGAATTAACACCTATATTATTTATACTTTTGACCCAATAACCAAACATCTGTGACCCTCAGTGCAGCACTAACTGTCCAACCAAAATCTACTGCCTGAAAATATGAAGAAGGAAGAAGAAGATGGAAAGAGACACCACCCAAAATCCTCCATCTTGTCCCAAACCTATTACTGTATTATAAAACCTCAAATTCAAAACCCATCACCATGTGAAATCACACACTTCTATTTAACTACACACCAGTGACTCCAACTGCATCACAAATTTGGAAACCTTCTCCAAGGCCTCAAGTCAAGTGTTGTCAAGGGGGTGAGTGCCAGAAAGCACAGAAAGCTCAAAAGTCCCAGGTTAAGGCTGTGTGCACAGGATGGGCTCTGTGCTGGGCTGGGTCTGTGTCAGTCCCAGCACAGCCTGCTCACACTGTCACTCTGAGGATGCTGTGGGTGCCCTGTGTCCCCAAGAAGTGTCCCCAGGACGTGTCACCTGCAGTGTGACCCAGCTGCCGTGGGCTGGGGCACTGTGCCCTGCTCTGCCCTGCTCTGGGCACTTTAAATAGGTCAGCAGCAGGTGACTGGATGAAATTACCCTTCATTTTATTGTAAGGGAGCTGCAGACTCGGCCCTTCCCCGTGGCTAACAGCAGGGATTGCCAGTGACAATGTAATGATTTTAATCCTGCAGTTTTCATTAACTCCTCACGTGCCGTGGGGCTGTGCTGGTTCAGCACCAGCCGGGTTGGGAGGATGAAGCCACAGCTCTAAACGTGCTCAGGGACACGTCCCCAACACCAGTGTGGGACAAACCCATCACTGGCACTGGGTGGAAAGCCCAGAGCCTCTCTCTGTGCCCCTCTGGGTCAGTGCAGAGCCCAGCAGCCGTGGGGGCAGCCCTGGGACAGCAAAGTGACAGTTCAGCCCAGCAAGCAAAATCTCTCCATTTCTGGAGGTAAACAGAGAACAACACAGCTCTTTGTGTGTCACTGGGTGCAAATGGACATTTATTTGCCTTGACTTGACCATCAGGGTATGGACATGGGGCACAACAGGACAGCAAAGGAGGCAGAGGTGAGGATTGAGTGGTGGAGAAAATGATGTCAGATCATGGGTGACCATGAGGGCAGGGCTGTCCCACTGGGGAAAAGCAGGCTGAGGGCTCAGAATGACTTGTGGTGTCAGGAGCTCAGTGTGTGGGGCAGAGGGATGGTGAATCCCCACAGTGTGACAGAGAAGCTGATTGTCTTTATCCCCTGAGTTCTGAGGTTAAACCCACCTGCCCTTTCCCAAGCCTCCAGCAGGCCCTTTTGAGAAGCAGGGCTGACACAGGCAGCTGCTTTTTCATCAAGCAAGGTCCCAGTGACTGTGCAGGGACAGTGCAGGGCAGCCCAGTTTCTACTGGAACCAGGGCCAGAGGAGTGATGGTGTTTGAGGTGCCAGAGCAGACCAGGATTGCAGCTGGGGTGATCCACTGTCTCTGCAGCTGGGACACTCCAGATCCCAATAGTTAACCCAGAGAGCAGAGAGGAAAGAGGGTGAAACAAGGGCAATCCTCCTCCTCCCCCCTCTCTCTCTCCTCTCCTCTCCTCCTCCTCTCCCTCTCCTCTCCTCTCCCTCTCCTCTCCTCTCCTCTCCTCTCCTCTCCCTCTCCTCTCCTCTCCCTCTCCTCTCCTCTCCTCCCTCTCCTCCTCTCCTCTCCTCCCTCTCCTCTCCTCTCCTCTCCTCTCCTCTCCTCTCCTCTCCTCTCCCTCTCTCCCTCCTCTCCCTCTCCTCTCCTCTCCTCTCCCTCTCCTCCTCCCTCTCCTCTCTCCTCTCCTCTCCTCTCCTCTCCCTCCTCCCTCTCTCCTCTCCTCTCCTCTCCTCTCCCTCTCCCTCCTCTCCTCTCCTCTCCTCTCCTCTCCTCTCCTCTCCTCTCCTCTCCTCTCCTCTCCTCTCCTCTCCTCTCCTTCATCTTCCCACCTTCCCCACCCTTCCTTGACCCCAAGCCCAGTTCCCCCAGTATCTCCTGTGCTTGTCCACCTTTCTGCAAGGGGTTTCAGCTCCCAGACCCAGTCCAGGAGATCCCAGCACCTCTGAGGTGTGTGCTGAGCACCTCTGGAGCAGTGGAAGGTAAGGCAAGACCTCCCCCTTGTGCTGAGATGTCACAGCAGATTTACAGCTCTAGACAAATGCTGCAGGCATGAGATTATGAAAGGAATGGTCTTTTAAGTCCAGAGAAGAAAATTCCTTTTGCTTCAAAAGGTAGGATGAAATTACTCATGTCCTGGAACAGTGTGGGGGAGGAGACTGCACCTCCATGAGCTGTGCCTGGACTTTTTATTTTATTTTTTCCTAGGATGTCCTTCAGAATGGAAGGATGTCCTGAGGTCAGGAAGTGATTTAGTCCAACTTACAACTCAAACAAGGGTCAGCTCTGAGGTCCAGGCTACCTAAGGCTCTTTCCTGTTAGGTCTTGGAAACCCACAAAGTCTTCTGGTCTTCTGACAGCACAGTGAGATTCCTGGGATTGTCCTGTAGGGCAGGAGTTGGACTCAAAGATCCTTGGGAATCCCTTCCAGCTCAGGGGATTCTGTGACTCTATGAACTGGTTTTGTGTCAGGCTGTTTGGAAGATTCCTTAAGGGACACAAATTGCTGTGTCCCACTGCTCTGACCTTCAGGTACGTGACTTTATATCAAATTGTCTTGTCCAGGTGATGGGCTGAATGTGAGCAGTGCCATTCCTGCTCCCAGCCCAGGAATAGGGGCAGCACCACTGTTCCATGTCCATCCTGCTGGAGCAGGAGGAGAGGAGGATTCCCTGCTCTCCTCATGGCATGGATGGGGCTGCACAGCCCAGGGACATGGATTGGCTTTCCATGGGCCAGGATGGCAGGAAAGGAGCAGGCTGGGTGCCCAGAGAACAAACATTTATCAAAAATGGGGAAAGCCTCTGAGCAGCAGTTCCACTGCAGGCTGGTCAAGCAGCATGACTGAGACCCTGGGATATTTCCCACAATACAAAATACAAAATACAGCCAGGAATAAGCAGCACTTATGAGCCAGCCTTGGCTCTGTTTGAGCTGTTCCCTAAGCTTCAGAGTAACCTTCACATTTCTAAAATGAGGCTGGAGAGAGTGTGGAGCAACCTGGTCTAGTGGAAGGGGGAGTGGAACAAGACCAGCTTTAAGATTCCTTCCAATCCAAACCATTCTGGAATTCTATGAATAATGAAATGTTCTTGATTTATGGTAAATAGGGCCCATTCCACTTTTTTTTTTTTTTTTTAATGATTTTTCTTGCATTTGCTCCCCTTGTTTATGCTAAATATGGTCAGATCAATTTCTCTTTATAATTTCTCTTGAGTTTGCTCTGCCTGTGGCATATGGGAAGGAAACAAGCCATGGGCTCAGGGTAGCTGAGTGCTGAGATGTGAAGATCAATTCTTGATGTCCCCGAGCAGTGCTGGGCTCCTCTGCAGCCTGTCACAAAGTGCCACTGACCTCACTGGGCTATCCTGGCACTCACAGCCTCAGCAGGGTCACCCTCTCTCCCCTGAGCCAGTAAAGGTGTTGATACCATGTCCAAACCCTGAGGGACAGCACACAGAGTGTTTGTGAGACTCTGCTGATTCCTTGTGCTTCAGCTGTCTCACAGGGAAAGTGGAACTCCAACCTGTCCACGCCAAGCTGTTCACTGTTTGCACATATTAAAAAGAGCAGAAATACAGAAAACTGGGTACAGAGTACAGAGGAGCCCAGTGATGAGCCCAGCCCTGGAGGACAGACCTTCCTGCTGTGCAGCACTCAGAGCTGGGGCTTCCACAGAGTCTGGCTGGGGTCCTTGAATCACAGGCTGGCTTGGGAGGTAACTTTAAATATCATCAAATCATAAAGTCAGAGTGGTTTGGGTTGGGAGGGATTTTAAAGTGTTCCACGCCCTGCCCAGGGCAGGGACACCTCCCATTACCTCAGGTTGCTCCAAGCCCCATCCAAGCTGGCCTTGGACACTGCCAGGGTTTGGAAATGCCAGAAACTACAGAAGAAGGAAGTTGGACAATGGGTTTAAATTGAATCTGTGCAGCTCTGAACAAAACCACTCCAGGGGAAGGGGAGGTGAAGGAATTGGACCCTTTAATTTAAAAGTTGCTTGCTGATACATTTTTGACCCTCCATCAGGCAAAATCAGCTGTACCTGGATCATGTACCTGGGCAAGCTGATGTAGTGGTTGGCATCCCTGCCCATGCAGTGGGGCTGGAAGCAGGATTCCTTCCAGCTCTAAGGCTTGGTTTGAAGTTTCCCTGATCTTTCTCACAACTGTCCAAGGTCAGAGACTGAGACCCAGGCCCCCACTGCTCACTCTGGGCCCGAGTCCTGGCCAGGCTGAGGTGGATGCTTGCCCAGGGGCTGCTCTGCAGGTGTGTGCTGTACTGTCAGCACACTGCCTGTGTGCAGCTATGGGCTGGAGAGCTGCACCTGCTTCTCACAGCAAGGGGCCTCTGCACACAATAGCCCATAAATCTTTGGCCAGAGGCCACTCACCTTGGAAAAGGACTATAAAAAGTGACTTTCTGAAGAGACTCTGAGATCTCTTTCTCCCCACAGGTGCCTCTATTGGCCTGAGGACGGTGTCCCATCTGTTGGTAGCTATTCCCCATCCTTCTCCCTTTCTCCCTCCCCTTTTACTCCATTTCCTTTCTCTCTCTTTCTCTCTTCTATCACAAACTGAGTTGTTGGCGCTCAATAAAGTGCAGCTGAATAAAACCTGAGTCTCTTGCTGTTTGTCTTTTGCACCCTGGGGTCGAATGGACCATCAGGGCTCCTGCCCAAGCTGAGGGATGGTGACCCAGCCCAGAGCAGCCTGTGATTCCAGAACAGACAGGACACTGGGGGTGCATCTGGACTCCACTTCGAGGCACTTAGAAGCTACATTGACATCTCAGGGTGGGGCAGGAATAGGGAGGATTGTGGCTCATGGTTTGGGAACTCACAGGCATTTCCAAAGATGTGGCAGACTTAAAAACAATTTGGTCCAAGCCAGGTGTGAGCCTGGCTGACACCTTCCCTTGTCACCCATGAGCAGCCTTGTGTGCCAGGGGACAGCCCAGGACTGGGGTTCATGCCTGTGCTGTCCAAAGCACAAAATCTCCCCAATAACATTTGAGGGGGATTGGGATTTTTGAGCTCACTGGGATATTTGAGAATGATTGTCACTGGCTTGTGGCAGAGGAACAGTGTGGGATTAAAGCTTTGAGACTTGGGGAATGCACCTTCAGATCACACTTTAAGCTCAAGTGCAGCTTGCCTAGGGAAATATTCCAATTCACAAATTTATGGAGTTTTGTTGGAGGCACTTGAGGATGTCTCTGCTCCAACCTCCAGCTCAAAGCAGGGTTGGATATGAGGTCAGAAAGGACTTCTCAGGGCTTTTTCCAGTTCTGCCTCAAAAACCTCCAAGGACAGAGACTCCACCATCTCTCTGAACAACCTCTTCTGACATTTGATTGTACACATAAACCTAGCTGCACATGATTCCTTTATTTGTGGAGCTCCTAAATGCCTGACAGCATATTTATTAAAAAGATAGTCCTAAAAATATAAAATATATATAAAAAATATATGTATAGGGGGCTATATAAAAATATAGCCCTAAAAATGTGCTTATTATTTTATAGAACCACAGAATTATTAAGGCTTGAAAAGAACTCCAACATTTGACTGCAACTATAAATCCTGGTTTCTGCCCTGTGCTACTTCCAGTCCCTTTTTCTGTCCTAATAGATAAAATTCTACAGGTGAGGAGTACAATAGATTAGGGTGAGATGGTGGAAAGAATTGGGAAGATGTTCAGATGGCCTTCAAAGCTGGTACTGACAGACAATGCCCAAAAAATGTGTCTTGGTGGATTTGATTTATTGGTAAATGATGAGTAACTTAATACATTTTAATACTTTACTTTCCCAGAGCAATTCATACAAAGCTGTTTCAACAAAGCAGAAGGAAGAAATAATATCCCCTACAAAACACCCCCAAAGCTCACAATAAATAAATTGTTGTTTTCCTTTGGAAGAAAGAGAAATAATTTAGTGCTACTGTTTGGATGTCAGTAAGGACCACTGGTCTCAGGAGATAAGGATGAAGCCCATAATGAGGTACACTCATAAATGTTTTATTCTGACAGAATATTAAAAAAAAAACTGATCTGAATAGAAAACCAAATACAAAACTATGAGCATTTCTTTGTGTGGGGGTGAGGAATGATGCTGGCAAAGAGAAGAGGTAAATTCTTAAATACAGAGAAATTTAAAGTACAAGGGAACATGAGTGTGAGAATACAAACACAGAAACTTCTGAGCAGGGCTTGGAGAAGCCAAAATGCAGATTTCTGTTCGCTCAGAGGTCAAATCATTGGAGGAAGAAGGAGGGTGGGCAGCAAACTGAACTGCAGGTGTCAGTCCCTGCCTTGTTCCTGTCCATGTGTCCCTGGGCAGAGGGAGGAGATGCTGGTAGTGCAGGAGGGACAGCAGGAAAACAGCCCCAGTGCAGCCAAGCCCATGCCAGGGCTGTGGGTCCTGCCAGGAGGGACCCCAACACTCCCACTGTCCCCATGCTCTCAGTCCCTCCAGCACACAGACACTGGGAGCTGCCAGGAGACTGATGGTATGTGCTGGTTTCCAGATGAATTTGCATGAATTTGCATACATCTCCCTCTCAGTTTGCATTCATTCCCTGCAATGCCTTTAAGAACAAGTAAAACATTGTCTGCTCTGAATGAATAAAATTTTCTACTTTAGTTTTCTTTTTTTTGCAGATACACAAATGTGAAAAATTCAGCTACTGGTTAATTATTTTCTTCCATTTCTATTGCTTTTCCCACCTCCCTTCCACCCTCAGCTACCATAGTGATCTATTCTTCTTTTTTTTTACATTATATGAAAATTGTTATCATAAATTATTCCCATAGTTGTGCACAAAGCAGGCAATATCCCAAACTGTAGAATTCACTGTCCAATTTGCACAACACTGATGGTTCACAGGCTGATCTTAATATGCTCCACTTTTCATTCCCTTTCCTGGAAAAACAGGTCTCAATACTGACATGTGCTCGGTGAGAAATTTTATTTTATAAAATTCCACACAATTAAATCTTGAGGAACAATTATCCTGATAGCTCTTTGCTGTGCAGATGAGGAGTTGAGTGGAAGACCATGGGCTGAGAATGCTCATTCTGCAGGGAGCACTGTGGCTCTGGGGAACAGCAGATATTTTGGGGAACATGGTCACTCTGGGAGCTGATGGAGTGAGAGCTCCTGTTTGTTGGCATTTTGTCCCACTATGGCACCTGGAGCCCTGTTGTCTCTTTGGTGTCATTCTCTAAGTGCCCTCCAACAGTCTTTGGCAGCCCCTCAGCATGGTGTGACCTCATCTTGGTGTGACAGCACAAATCAGCTCCTTCCACCTGTGCTGGGGCCAGGTCAGAGCCTGACCCTGAGCCATGCCCTGACCCCTGAGCCATGCCCTGACCCCTGAACCACCCCCTGACCCCTGAGCCCTGAGCCATCCCCTGACTCCTGAGCCATGCCCTGACACCTGAACCATCCCCTGACCTCTGAGCCACCCCCTGACCCCTGAACCACCCCCTGACCCCTGACCCCTGAGCCATCCCCTGACCCCTGAGCCATGCCCTGACCCCTGAACCACCCCCTGACCCCTGAACCATGTCCTCAGCCATCCCCTGACCCTCAACCATCCCCTGACCCCTGACCCTCAGCCATGCCCTGACCCCCTAAACCATCCCCTGACCCCTGAACTACCCCCTGACCCCTGAGCCATGCCCTGACCCTAAACCATCCCCTGACCCCCCTAAACCATCCCCTCAACCATCCCCTGACCCCTGAGCCATGCCCTGACCCCCTAAACCATCCCCTGACCCCCTAAACCATCCCCTAAACCACCCCCTGACCCCTGAGCCATGCCCTGACCCCTCAGCCATCCCCTGCCACATCTCCTGTGTGTTTCTGTCACAGCCTCTTGCTCTGGGTGGAGAAGGGGCTTTGGGGGATGGGCAGCAGCAGGGGATCCCAGCACAGAGCAGAGGGGTCTGGTAACTGCTCCCTTCTGGTCCCAGCCCAGTTTGTGGTTTCCCTGATTTGCCATGAGAGTGCACTGTTGACTCGTGTTCCCTCTGTCCTCCTGCTCCTTCCAACTGATCCATCACTCCCCAGGCTGAGCTACTGACCAGGGTTGCCCTGCCCTGGCCTGGAGCAGTTTGAGAGGTTCCTGTTGGCCCAGATCTGAAGCTGGTTGAGGTTCTCCTGGGCTAAAGCTCTGCCATTCCCATGCCAGCTGCTTCCTCATCTCTGGTGTTGCCTACAGACAGAATGAGGCTGCACCTGGATTGTCCCCCAGAGAGCACATGGAGATATTGAACTACCCCAGGCCACTGCTCAGCCCTGGGACACTCAGATTGTCACCTGGGACACTCAGATTGTCACCTGAAGTGAATGAAACTCCAGTGTGACTGTACCCACTACCTTTCCTTAGCCATTGTCCATTGCCACAGCCTTTAACCCAAGATTTTTCACTGTATTAATTCAGGCTGTGTCAGGGAGGTTTAGGTTGGATATCAGGAAAGGTTCTTCCCCCAAAGGGTGCTGGCACTGCCCAGGCTCCCCAGGGAATGGGCACAGCCCCAGGGCTGCCAGAGCTCCAGGAGGGTTTGGACAGGGTGGGATTGTTGGAATTGCAGGGTCAGGAGTTGGACTGGATGGTCCTGGTGGGTCCTTTCCAGCTCAGGACATTCCATGTTTATACATTCCATGATTCCATGTCTTTCCTGAAACCAGTCTTCTGTTCCACCACCTTCAAGTTCCCTCCAGCTCCTTCCATTCCTCTGCTTCCCTTCCACTCAGCTGAGTCCCCCCTGTTGGATGATTTCCTGGCTGGAGTCTGACCCTTCTCTCCTGGAATCACTGCACCACGGTCAGGGCTCTGGGCTCCCTGCCCCTTCCTGTGCTTTGGGACTGTTTGTCCCTCCTGGGTGACCCAGGCACAGTCAGGCCCTGGGGGATGTTTTATTTGGGAGGCTGGAATGCATTCCTGTGTGGATCTGTTCTGCCTAGTGAGGCATTATCCCCCTTGTTTGCCATCTCAGGATGTCCTTACACTGGTTTATGTGCAGCAGGGAAAAGGCAGGAGCCTTTCCAAGCACCTGTACACAGCTTGTTCATGACAACTCTGAGAGGGAAAATCTCCTTCAGTGACCAGGAGAGAACTGTTTAAAGTCAGTGGGACAGAGATGGGGATGTTCTCTCATTTTCCCCCTTATATAACACTGTTGCCATGCCAGGAGATGGAATTTTCCTGGTTTTTTAAGTCACAGGTGAAACACTTATTTCTATATTAATACTATTTTTATATTTAATACTTATTTTGATACATAATACTATTATTTGTAGCTGTGCTCACTATTAACTGTAAACCACAGATCTAAACAGGCACCTGAGTTGTGTAACCAAACTCCTGAGGAAAACCTGAAGATTGCTCCAAACTTGGCACATAAATAAATAGCAGCAGAAAGAGGTGAGGCTCTCTGAGGCAGGATTTCCTTCTGAGCCAGGGGACTTGGCACAGGGAGCTCTGAGCAAGGACTCACCTGGGGAGCCCAGGCTGAGTTATTCCACTGCCACAGAGGGAGGATGGACTGGGGATGATCCTGGTGGATCAGTTACCTACTGATCCTGTGGTTAACTACTCAAGTTTTAGCTACAAACAATACATAACATGTTTAGAGTTAGTTTGTCAAGCTATATCTTTTAATTAGCAATTTGCTCTTCTGTTTTTAAAACTCTAGGAGGGCAAACTGTAAATATGATCTCTAGCTAAGAAAAAAAAGCCCTCCATAAAATCCATTCCTCTTGCTTCTCTGGAATCAGACATGTTGGGATTTGGCCTTTTTTCCCATTTCACCAGCAGATTTGCTCAGGTTTTCAGTAATTTGCTGTTTTTCCTTGTGCATCTCTCAGCAGGCAGTGCAGCAGGAAGGGTTAAACGAGCCTGGGAGTGTGCAGGGGACGTGCTTGACTTTCATTACTGGTTATGGCACATAAGACAGAGAACCCAGCATGTCCTCTTTAAAGGAAAATTGTGTTCCTCTGCCTGCTTTAAGTGTGTCAGCAAAGCAGTTGTGAAGGATGCAATTTACTGAGTCTTTCAAAAGCCTTTGTCAAAGTTCCTCCTGAAAGTCACAGAGAGCCAAAAGCTTCTCATGAAACTCTGAGTCCAGCCAGGCAGGGGCTGAACAGGGATCCCCCTGCTGTGGTCTGGGGGCTCACAGGTGAGCCAGGAAAATGAGAGGCTGCTCTTCAAATTAAATGTAAAAGGGGCTCAGGGGGGATCTTCTGGGTCTCCACAACTCCCTGGCAGGAGGAGCAGCTGGGAGTGGGGGTTGGTTGGGCTCTGCTCCCAGGGAACAAGAGAAATGGTTGGATATTAAAGAAAAGTCCCTCCTGAGCACTGAAAGGGTGCTCAGGCATTGGCACAGGCTGCAGTCACCATCCCTGGAAGTGTTCAAAATCCCAGTAGAACCTTTGTGCTGTGGTTTGGTTTAATGGGAATTAAGTCATCTGAAGGTTTGACCTGATGATCCTGGAGGGCTTTTCCAACATTAATAATTCCCTGATTCTATGAGATCCATCCCCCTCCGTGGTTTCCACCCTGCCCTGGCTCACAGAACTGTGTGGGCACAGCTGGCTGAAGGGACAGGAGTGACAGCAAAAGAGAAGAGTGATGCTTGTAACAAGCCCAAGGTCCAGCAGAAACCTGTCCCCCAGCAGCCAAACCCCAACAGTGTCTGTGCTATTTCTCATTGTGTTACCCCAACAAACACACCAGATCCACCAGAGCCCCCAGACAAGGAAACACAGGCAGCAGAAATCAATCTCACTTAAGGCTCACTGAGGGTGGGGCAAGAAAGAGTCTAAAGCAAAAGATCACACTGCAATAAATGTTGGCTTCTGGGTCAAAAGTGTTGCCCAAACCCCTCTTATCCCTGTCAATCATGAGCACCCAGGGAGGGATTGTGATGACACATTTGGAAAAGTGTCAGCTGCTGTGTCCTTACAATCCCTCCCTGGGTGCTCTGGAGTGGGGTGGAAAATGGATTTTGGATAACAATTTATGGCACTGTGCCCCACCCAGGCACCACATCCTGGTGTATGTGCATGTGAGGGGGCAGGGGGCAGGATCAGCTTCCCTGGAAATTTAAATTAAATCAAATTAAATCAAATCAAACCCTTTTCTGCTGCCTGGCAGTTTCTCACAGGGTTTTGGTGCACTCACCACAGTCACTCCAGACTCTTCCCTTGTGGGACAGAACTTTTCTCCTGCATTCCTGCAGAAGTTCCTCAGGGCTGCTCTGCATGGCTGAATGGAGAGATTTCCTGCACAGGGCTCTGTCCCTCTGCCCTGAACCACGGGCTGCCTGTCCCAGCTTGCAGGTGAATCTCAGGGAAGATGTATTTCTGCAGCTGTTTTCTGTGCACAGTGAGGGGTGAGCAGCCCCAGGGGTTAGGAAAAGGCCTGGCTGGGCTGCAGGTCCCTGGCAGCACAGGGGAAAAGACTCAGTCCCTAGAGAAAAAAAAAAATTAAAAAGAGGAAAAAAATTAAAAGGAGGAAAAAAAATTAGAAAGAGGAAAAAACATTAAAAAGAGGAAAAAAATTTCTCGACTCCAAACTCCTCTTTGCCTTTTTCTACAGACAGAGAGATGGGAGACAAGGACCTGGGGAGCAGGGAGAGACAGAGGGCTTGGGAAGGAGGGAAACACTGCCAAAAATCTGTGTCTGCAGGCAGCAGGAAGGGACAAGTTGAGACCTGAGGATGACACATCATTTTCTGTGATAAGTTGGCAGGCTGGGAAGGGCCAAGGGCTGTGAGTCCCAGAGCTGGAGGTGTTGAATTGTGCTTCCCAAAGCTCCAGCAGTGCTCAGCTGCCTGGGCAGCTGCTCCCCCCAGCCCAGCAGGGCTCAGTGTGTGCCCCCAGCACAGTGCCCATTGCTGGAGCAAACCTGAACTGGGATTCTGGGATGCCTTGGGATTGCCTGGTGATGAAGTGGGGGCATGGAGATCCATAGAATCCTCCCTCTGCACCCTCAAGGACACGACTTTGGGCACCTGAACCCTCCTTCCTGCAAGACCCTGCATGTTCTGCTTTGTTTCACTTGCACAAAAAGGGCAAGGGAGCTGCTGGTGGTAGGAGATTCAGCAGTGCTGTGATTAAATTGCAGCCAAATCCAGCTTTGATTCCTGCTCTGCTGGGCCTTCCTTCCTCCCCTCAGGGTCAGAGGGAACCAAGGACTGAATGGAATTCAGCTACAGGGACAGACTGTGGCATCCCACCCAAATATCCTGTCCAGAGGCTCCAGCTGTGCCTTGTCTCCTCCAGAGAGCAAATTCCTGTGTCCCACAGGTGGAACCAGGCTCAGAGCAGCCAAGGCCTCCTCCCAGCACCAAGGGACACTCCTGGATGAGCACAGGGACTCTGTGGCAAGGGGCAGCCCAGGAGACCTGATGTGGAAAACTCCTTCAGCAGAGCTGATGGAAGGAGCCCACAGAATCCAGGGAATGAAGAATGGTTTGGGTGGAAGGGACCTTAAAGCCCATCTCATCCCAAATCCTGCCATGGCAGGGACTCCTTCCACTACCCCAGGGTGCTCCCAAACCCTGTCCAGCCTGGCCTTGGGCACTGCCAGGGATCCAGGGGCAGCCACAGCTGCTCTGGGCACCCTGTACCAGGGCCTGCCCACCCTCACAGCCAGGAATTCCTGCCCAATATCCCATCTGTCCCTGTCCTCTGTCCATTTGAAGCCATTCCCTGTGTCCTGTCCCTCCATCCCTTGTCCAAAATCCCTCTCCAGCTCTCCTGGAGCCCCTTTAGTCTCTGGAAGGGGCTCTGAGCTCTCCCTGGAGCTTCTCCAGGCTGAACATGCCCAGCTCTCCCAGCCTTTCCTCAAAAGAGAGTTGTTCCAGCTCTCACCTCATGTCCCCTTCCCTCTCTGGACTTACTCCTTACCTATGGAATAACCCCAGGAGCTGGAACAAGGAGCACAAGGAGCTCTTTCTGAAGAGAGCTGAGCCCCAGTTATCCCAGTTCTGTCACTAAATCCTCCCACAGTGGTGCACAGTGCTGAGGAGGCTGCAGGGTACAATCAGAGGTCAGCAATGCCAGTCTGGCTGCACCTGGGAATGTCACCTTGACTGTTCCCTATCCTGGCACAGGTGCCCAGAGCAGCTGTGGCTGCCCCTGGATCCCTGGCAGTGTCCCAGACCAGGCTGGACAGGGCTGGGAACAACCTGGGACAGTGGAAAGTGTCCCTGCCATGGTGGGGGATCAGAATGAGATTAACTCTGAACTCCTTTCCAACCCAAACCACTCTGGCATTCTGTGACTTTATGATTTTGTGCTTCAGCCCCCAAATACCCATTTTTGCTGGGGGTTTTTGACACATGCTGATGGTTGAGCAGGGTTGGTCACAGCTGCTCACCCAGTTTAATGAGAACCAACACTGGGTTCTGTCTCTGTGCTGAGTTCACTCCTGGAGTGGGAAAACACTGACCTGTCACAGGAGGCTTTCACCTGGGCTTGAGGCATCTGGGAACTGCATTTTCAGGACAGGGCAGAGCACTCTGATAAAGGCCACCTCAGCCTTTCCCACTGACTCAGAAGCTCCTTATTGTGAAACACTTCCCTCTTTCCCAACACTGCAGTCCCAGCCAAGAGGATCATGCAAGAGCCAGGGGAAAACACTCAGGCAAAAACAGGGTGTACAAGAGTTTGTCTAAACAAGTTCCCATCACAAATCCCGATCCTTAGTTCAGCAACAGTGAAAAATAAAAGATATCATTTCCTCCAGAGGTGAGATGATGGTGAGCCATCCTACTGCCCCCCAAACACTGAGACCAAGGCAGAACAAATCCCTTGAGGATGGGGGAGAACAGCCAACAGATCAAAATTCAGCTGTTCCCAAAGACCAGGAGGCTCAGAACAATGAGCTGCAATTGGGAACAGGTAAATATCTCACCCAGCCATCAGTGCTGCCAGCCAGGGCTCAGCACCAGGGAGCAGGGGAGACAAATAATTCCTGTTTACAGCAATAAAGAGATCGGTGCTGAGCAGGGAACTCATCCTTTCACACCTGGGCTTACCCAAATGCCCCACTAGGGCCAGCTGATTGCTCCTGTGCAGGTGATTTGTTTCCCAGGCAGCCCAGAAAAGCTGCTCAGAATCGTTTTGATGTGCTCTCAGTTGCTTGTGGAGTCAATCAATGAGGGCTCTGGGTCAGCTGGGGATTTGGGGGAATTTTAACAGCACCACTAATGGCAGCAGAGGGGCTGGAGCCTCCACTGTGAGTGCTGCTGCTCCTCCTGACCTTTCTGGTCATTGTCCAGCTGCATTGTGTTTGCACAGAACTTCAAAATCCCCTGCCTCATGTACAGGCCCTTTAAACCCCCATTTAACCCTGAATATTCCCCCAGACCCCACTGTGTTTCTTGAATTGAGTCCCTCCCACCCCTTCCTGCCTTGCACAAATTCTAATATTCATCACAGAGCTCAGAAGTGCCTTATGGCTTATTAAAATCTGTCTCAGTCAAGGGAAAAGATTTAGACAGGAATCAGCTCACTCAGCAGAGGAAACTGTTCTCCTAACAAACTCATCAAGCCATTTCCCATAGGAAACCAGTTCCAAAGGCACGTTGGCAAGCAGCAGCCTAAGACAAAAGGAGATCAATTTGCTGAATAAATTGCATGCTGCAGACAAGAGGTGACATAATAGTAGTTTTTTTTCTTGTGCCAGGTGAATTTCACCCTGGCACAGGGTGCTCAGGGCACCTTAGATCATACAAAATCATTTGTTAAGGAAATAAAGTTTTGTGCTGGCTTACCAAACTCTAGACAATGTGAAAAAGGAGGAGGATTTGCTGTTGGATGCCTCAGAGCTGCAAGGAGTTAATTTATTTATAAACAGCCCCTCTGCAAGGGACTCTGAAGATGTGGAAGGTACCTCACAAATAATTCACAGAGCCTGGAGCTGCCCAGCACACCCAAGGGCTGCTGAGGTCTGGGGGTGAGGGGGGAGCTGTGGTCTCGTGGGGAGCACGAGGGAGCTGTGACAGCTGAGAAGCAGAGATTTTGCCAGCCCTGGGTCTCAACCCATGTCCTTTGGTCGTTTGTAAATTGATAATCAATATTAATGTTTACTGGAGCTTTTTGTGAGTGCAGGGGCTGCTGAGCCATCAGAGCACCCTGGGGTCCTTCTCATGGCACAGTCCTGGCTCTGCTTGGCTGGTCCTTCCCAAAGCTGATCTCAGGAAAATACTGCACTTGGCACTGATGATTTCTTTGGTTTTACTTTTACAAGGAGTTGCCCAGAGAAGCTGTGGCTGCCCCTGAAAATGTCCAAGATAAGGCTGGACAGGGCTTGGAGCATCCTGGGAGAGTGGAATGTGTCCCTGCCCATGGCAGGGGGTGGAACTGGGTGGGTTTGAGGTTCCTTCCAACCCAAACCATTCTTTATGGAATGTTTCTGATCACTTCTAACCACATTCCATGTTAGAAACCATTCTAACATGGAATATGTTATTTCTAGCCTTGCTGTCTCTCACATAGTCAAACTGCAAGTTGAAGTCACTGCTAGAGGCAGAACAGAAATTCTGTGTAAGTACCTGAAAATCAGGCACTTATCTCAACAAATTTCCCCTGTGGCTTCCTGCTCATGCTCTGCCAGGGAAATCTTCTATCCCTGTGTTTCCCTGACACATTTTCATGCAGAGCCCCTGCTACTCCAGCTCTTCCCCTGGAGACAAACCTGCAGCCTGGGGAACTTTGATCCCCAAAGGACTGAGCAGAGGTTTTTGGTGGGGAGCTGTGCCCTGCAGCCCTGATCCTCAGTGCTGCTGCTCTGTCCCTGCTGCCAGCCCTGCCAGGGCTGCTGGCACAGCCTCCAGCCCTGCTTGAGTGGCACTTCAGTCACCAAAGCAAAGGCAGGGTCACACATGGTCACTGTAATTAAGGTCTTTATTTTCCAACACGTTTCCCTGTCAGCCTTGCTCCTGAACTTTTGAACTTCCCTGGCATTGGGCTGGGGCTCCTGGGGGTGCCTTGCTGCCACGTTTTTATCCCACTGTTGTTCCCACTTATCCCCATCACCCTGGTGCTAATGGATACCCAAACCCCACAGCTGGTGGCTTTGGGCAGTGAGGTGGAAGCTCTGATCCTGGTGTCACACCCTGACCCCTGGAGCTGTGATTTTGTATTCCTGGGATTGCCCTCAGCCCTGCATGGCACAGGTCTGGTCTAACCCTGCATCCCTGGGTTGCTCAGAGCTGTACCTGGGCACACCTGGTGCTCCCACTCCAGATTTTTCCCTGCCAATGACAAGGACTTGGCACTTTGCACTGAACAGGTTGCCCAGGGAAGTTGTGGAATCTGTATTCTTGGAGATAACCAAAAGTAATTTGGGAATGGTCTTGGGCAACTAGGTAGCCCTTCTTTAGCAGAGATGTCCTGGTTTGAAGGACAGGTGTCTGCCAAAAAGGCAGGAGCTTCTCTTTGAAATGGAGAATGTAAACCCCCTCCTCCAAATTATTATAATTTTGAAATTGAGGGGCTCTCAGGCAAAGAAATGGGAATTAGGAATAACAGTTCTTTACTAGGAAAATTCAAATAGAAATGCAGGATTACAAAGAACAATCCCAAACCCTGCCAGAGTCAGAATCCAAGCTGACACCCGTCAGTCAGTCAGGGTGTTGGCACAGTCCCATTCCATGGTGGCTGCATCCTCCTGCAGTGGCAGATGTGGCTCAGCTGGAGCAGTGCTCCTGGAGAAGGTGCAGTTTCCTCTGAAGGTGCAGGGATGATGTGGAAAGGTCTGGCTTTCCTCTGGAATCCAGTGAAAAGAAGGTGCCTTGGTGTCCAAAATGTCAGTTTTTATCTGGGTAGGAAAGGCTTGGCTCCTGCCCTGGCTGGAGCATCTCCCATGGGATGATGGAATTTTATCAGCCATGCCCTGGGACTCACTGGCCATGAACAGGAGATCTCTCCTGGAGGGAGGATGGGCTGTGGGAAGATAAAGATGATTGCCCCAGCTGGTTTAAAGCTGGCCCATGAACAGGAGATATCCCCACAGAGATCAGGGGCATTGCCCCAGCTGGTTTAACAGCTGGTGACAGAATACAGACTTCTGGTCACATCCTCTATTACAACCTAAGACAAGGGGACATTGGACAAAATGAACTCCAGAGATCCCAATGACCTCCAGAGATTCCTCCCTGTCTCAGCCAATGTGAGATTCTGTGATTTTCTGCTGTTTCACTGTGGCTTTGCCAGCCCAGCCCTGTGTACAGATGTGTTGGTCAGGGCTCACCTCAGCAACCTCGAGTGGCCCAGTGCCCCACGGGGCTAATTCAGCTGCAGAACTCAACACAGCAGGGTGCCTTTGTGCTGCAAGCTTTCTTAGCTTCAAAACCCTATTAGGTAAAAAAACAATATATAAATAATATATAGATGATATATAAATAATATATAAATAAATAATAATAAATGTGTAATCATTTCTAATTAATAATAAATTATTTAATTAATTTAGAATACATTTATCAAGTAAATATACAAATAATATATAAAAGTATAAATAATCTATAATAATAAAATAATAAATATCACCTATTTTTTAAAAAATATGCATAAGCTGCAGATGCTGAGAGGAGGTTTAAAGAATAGTTTTATTCTGTTCTTACATCCTGCCCCCACTCCTGCTTTGGTGGGAGTTGTGTGGCCATCTGGAGAGTTCCTTGCAGGACAGCAGGGTTGGAAGTCGTGTCCACACATATCACTCATCTGAAAATCAGACTTCTCAGGGAAGACTAAGAAATAAAACATCTCCTTCCAAGCCAACAGTTCAGCTCCAGCAGAGTGAGCTGAAGCCCCAGGCTCTGTTGAGATTTCCCAGTGCTCCCCTCCTTCCCTGGGGGATTTTCTGGACACTGTGACCTGCTGTGGTGGGTTTAGTGCTGGCCCAATCCCCATCCCCTGCTCTTGTCCCCATCCAGCCCATCCTCTAGCCAGCCCTGGCACTGCACAGCACAGCCAGTTTGGAGCTGGCACCTCCAGCAGAGCCCTGGCTCTGCTGTGACCAGTCCTTTCATCAGCACATCCCTGGGTCAGGGCTGTTTCTCCCTGCTCACGTTTTCAAAGCCTCCACATCAAAGTCAGCCCGTGGGTTCCTCAGTTTCTTTCATATATCCCACAATGGTCTTGTTAAATCACAGAAACCTTTGTGGCTTTTCTCCTTTCTTTTCTTTCTTTCTCTATTATTATTTTTTTTTTTAAATAATCTTTTCATTTGGGGGGAATTGATAAGGAAAAGGGGTTGTTGGGGAAGGAAATTTCTTCCACAGCATTTCTTTAAGAGTCTTGCTTATCAAAGCACTGGAAAAGAAGCACCAAGGAAAATGCAAGCAGATGGATGAAATGCTTCCCTTTTATATATATTTTTTTCATGCAGCTTTGGAGATGTGCCTTTGATTTTCTCATTCTTCTCCTATCTACCCCCAGTTTGAATCTACAAAGTTCAGCTGAGGAACTGGCCAGAATCACCCCCCTGACCCATGGAATATCCCTTTCATTTTATTTGCCTTAAACTCCCACATTACAGGATCAGAGAAAACTGTTAAACCCCAAATTCCCATGTTTGTGCTGTGTCCCTTGAGCCCACAGGAATATGATGCAGCTCCAAGAAGGCCAAATAATCCAGGGACTCATGCTTGGTGTGAAAGGTGGGAGTAATTTGGGCACACTGGGTTCTGTTAAGTCATCTGAGTGTCTGTCAATAAATCCTGTCAGCTCCCACTCACCTGTGACGACCCTGCCCAAATTCTCCAGGTACCACCTGCTTCCAGGCAGATCTCTTTGGAATTTGCCATCATTTTTTAAACTTTCTTTGAATTTTTCTCCCTCCTGACATGAAAGGAGGTTTTCTTTAGGCTGTTGCTACCACTGCATCTTCCACCACCTCAAGTTTTCAGTCTAAACTTGGTCTGTGAATCCATCTCTGTCTTTCCTTGCACCACTGCCAACATCTGCTCTGCAGGCAGGCAGAGTCCCCCAAAATATTTACAATCCTTCATTATTCATTATTTTGCTTCTGGATCCTCCTCTGAGTGTCAGTCCTGGTCTGTCAGCCCTCCCAAGGGATGTCTGCTGGGTGGGAGATGCACTGGGAATGCTGCTGGGCTGCACAAGTGTCCTCACCTGCACCAAAGCAGATCACAAAATCAGATTAATGCAGATTAATGCAGATTAATTAATTACTCAGCAAAGACCCCCAAAGGGCAGCACAGCCCCAGCTGTGCCACCAGAGCACATCTGGAGGGATGGTGGTGGTGTTCCCACCTGCACAGCATTCCTGGGGCTGCCTCTGGAGAACTCTGGGCAGTTTGAGGATGCTCTGGGGAGGCCAGAAAAGCCTGCAAAGTCCAGGGGAGGGTCACTGAAACATCCCAAAGTGCTGAGTGTGTGGTGTGGGAGGGTCCTGGGGCTGCTTGGGGAAGGTCTGTGGCAAAGGGTTGATCAAAAAAAATCTCTGGCCCTGGGGATTTTCAAAACTCGACTGGACAAGGTAATGAGAAATCACAGAATCAGAGAAAGGCTTGGACTGGAAGGAGCCTTAAAGATGGTGCAGTTCCAGCCCACTTGCCATGGCACTCCTCACACAAAGCTCTGTCCAACCTGGCCTTGGGCACTTCCAGGGATGGGGCAGCCACAGCCTCTCTGGGCACCCTGCTTTGACTTTGAGATTAGTCCTGGGGACAGAGCAGGATGTTAAAGGTCCCTGGAGGGTTTTTCCACCTTTTTGTGAGTCCAAGACAGTCAAAGTCAATGTTTAGAGTACTCCTCAGCCCCTGCAAGTGCACCTTGTCAGATCTTGCTCACAGCTGGTTCACCCCCACCTGTCCCCCTGAGTGTGCCTGGCTGCAGGTGTGCCCAGCACTGCCCCAGAGCTGCTGTTCCACTGCAGGTGCACAGCCCCAGGCTGGCAGGAGTGCAAGGATTGCACCAGTCCTGGTCATTGCTCAACAAGTTCAGCCAAAGGAAGGCACCAGGTGATCACCCTCTGGGAATAAGATTCCCTGTTTCCTACAAGATGTAGGAAATTCCTGCATTCCTCTCCTGAGCTCTCCCAGGGTTCCTGTGCCAGCAGGAATTGCCAGATGGTGCAGGGACATCCCCAGCTCTGCCTACACCCCACACCTTTGCCTGACCCTGCTTTCCCACCTAAGAGGAGAGGCCATGCTGGGAGGAACATCCACATTCTCCTCTGCTTCCAGCAGCCACGCCAAAAGAGGGAGCAGATGCACTGAAAGCAAAGGTTGGAAGGGGAGATGACAAGAATATTCTGTGTTCCTGTGACATCTTGGGTCAGTTCTTGTGTCTGCACACACAGCAAGCAGCTGCTGGGAGCTCAGGGGTGGGGGGACTCAGAGTCTGTCTGAAGGGTCTGGGTTTAAAATCAGCTATCTCTGAGGTTGTGAGGCATTGTGGATGTGGTGTGAGAGCAGAACAGTGTCCACAAGCTTTCAGAGGGTGGGGGGATGTTATCACCTCCTTTGCTCATCACAAACTGCCTCCAGCATCCTGGTGTTCCCACCTGCAGGAACACGGCCTCTGGGTCTGCTCTGAACCCAGACTGGCTCTGGTTTTTTTCAAATATGCCCTTGAGCAATTGCTCAAAACTTTTCTTGGCTGGGGATCAAGCCCTGGGACAGCAAATCCCAATCTCACATCTCATCACAGTCCAAACCAGTCCTGCAGCAGAGACACCTCAGTGCTCACAGGCTGCTCAGAACCCACCCCAAACCCCACAGTGCCTCTGGGATCCTGCTGCTATCACACAGATAAATGTGCTCAGAGGCACAGAGTATTTCAAAAGCAGTGACCCACCAGAGAAGGGTTTGGCAGGAATGTCCCAGCCCACCCAGACCTTCCTTCTCCAGGGCAAAGCCAAGCTCTGATTTCCCCATCCTGCCCGTGGCTGTTGTGGCCCCACTGTTGCTGCCATTCCCTGGGGGTGCAGTTTACAGAGGCCACACAATTGTCAGCACAGGGATTTCTCAGGCTGATCCCTGCAAGGGCTCTGTGCATGCTCCATCCCCCTGCACAGCCTGGAGCAAGGACAGACACTTTGCTGGCCTCAGAATCTGTAAAGGAACAAGAGAGCTGCAGAGGGACTTGGGACAAGGGATGGAGTGACAAGGACAAGGGGGAATGGCTTCCCACTGGAATAGATGGGATATTGGGAAGAAATTCCTCCCTGTGAGGCTGCTGAGGGTGTGGCACAGGTGCCCAGAGCAGCTGTGGCTGCCCCTGGATCCCTGGCAGTGCCCAAGGCCAGGCTGGACGGGGCTTGGAACAAGCTGGGACAGTGGAAAGTGTCCCTGCCGTGGTGGGGGATCAGAATGAAATTAACCTTGAAGTCCCTTCCAACCCAAAACACTCTGGGATTCTGTGACTTTATGATTCTGTGCTTCAGCCCCAAAATACCCATTTTTGCTGGGTGGTTTTTGACACATGCTGATGGTTGAGCAGGGTTGGTCACAGCTGCTTGGAGCAGCCTGGGACAGTGGGAGGTGTCCCTGCCCATGGCAGAGGGGCAGAACAAAATGAGCTTTAAGGTCCTTTACAATGCAAACCATTCCATTCTATGTTTTGTGGCCCAGGAAAGTGAGCTGTGTGGGTTGGGAGTCTCAGGAGCCTCATGGGGAATGTGGGGGTGGCACAACTTGCCAGTTGTAAGCACAAAGATGGCTTAAATTCTTGTCTGCCTGGATTTAAGACATCTTCCTGAAGCTGCAGTTCTCTGGTGCCAGGGCTTGGCTCTGTGCCTCACTTAAGTTGAGCTGGAGGTGGGGACAACACCCAGTGCCTTGTGCAAAGCCCAGTGGGGAGAATATGTGAAAGAACACTGAAAAGCTGTGTGTGATCCCCACATGCAGAGCTGCCCTATCCCAGGACAGAGCCCCAGCCCCAAGGAGGATGTTCTGATCCCTGTCAGTGCTTTGCTGGCAGGCTGGGAATTCACACTCTGCAGGGGGATACAGAAGCACAGTCCTGGGATGGTGAAATGAGTAAAATCCAGCATGGCTGGAACCTTTCAGAGGCAGAAAGCACAGGAAAGAGCAGTGGCAGCAGGGTGGGAAGGTGGAGGGAAGCTCATGTATATTCCCTTCTCCAGAGCTGGAAAACAGGCTGGCCACCCCTGCTGCTTCTGCAGACACAGCACAGAGCAGGGGAGGCTCTCCTGCCCTCGGACACCTTCCTGGGGAGAGCACCATCAAAAGCAGGGGATCTTTGTGCTCAAATAGTATTTCCTATCAAAAAGGTTTCCTTGATTATTTCCCAGCAAACTGCAAGTCTTTGCAGTAGCCCAAACATCACAAGAGGAGACTGAGGGACTGGCTGTGAGGCCAGCTCAGGGCATCCCCATCTCCTCAATGCTGAGCTTGAACTGTTCCTCTCCCAGCACCTGCACAGAGCAGGAGGGAGCACTTGGGAATCACCAAACACCCCCTGTCCTCCATCCACGGTCCCCCACCCTGGAATCACCAAACACCCCTGTGCTGGGTTGATGTGACCAGCAATGTGAATTCTGTCCCCATCTGTTGGAGCTGGGTGGGGCAGTGCCCCTGATCTCCTGGCACACATTATCTGCTCATGGGCCAGCTTTAAACCAGCTGGGGCAATCATCTTTATCTTCCCACAGCCCATCCTCCCTCCAGGAGATATCTCCTGTTCATGGCCATTGTTAAAAACTGGGTGTGGCAGCAATTCTTATCTCTGTGGGACTTACCTCCTGTTAATGGGCCATTGTTTAAAACTGGGTGTGGCAGTGATCTTTATCTCCCTGGGGAATCTCCTGTTAATGGGCAGCTGTTACAAACCAGCTGGGGCAATCATCTTTATCTTCCCACAGCCCATCCTCCCTCCAGGAGAGATCTCCTGTTCATGGCCAGTGAGTCCCAGGGCATGGCTGATAAAATTCCATCATCCCATGGGAGATGCTCCAGCCAGGGGAGGAGCCAAGCCTTTCCTACCCAGATAAAAACTGACATTTTGGACACCAAGGAACCTTCTTTCCACTGGATTCCAGAGGAAAGCCAGACCTTTCCACATCATCCCTGCACCTTCAGAGGAAACTGCACCTTCTCCAGGAGCACTGCTCCAGCTGAGCCACATCTGCCACTGCAGGAGGATGCAGCCACCATGGAATGGGACTGTGCCAACACCCTGACTGACTGACGGGTGTCAGCTTGGATTCTGACTCTGGCAGGGTTTGGGATTGTTCTTTGTAACACTGCATTTCTATTTTAATTTTCAGTCACATGCAGGTTTAGGATACAGGGGAATCATGTTGGCTGGGGTCAATATTCCAGCAGGAGCCTGAGCAGAGCTCTGAGAATTCAGCATTTCTGATTGAGAGGAGACCTGAGGCTCTTCTCAGGTTTGGCTTTGCAGTGCATCAGCCATGGAGGGACAGAGGGAAGGGCATGGGTGGGTGTCAGGGTGGGAGCCCCCCTTTGCACTGGGACCGTGGGCATGGCTGGGCAATCCCCCTGGCCCAGGAGCACGAGGGGCTCTCACACTCCATGTGCTTCCCCAAGGCCCCTGCCAAGGTGTCAAGGTGAATATCAAACAGTCCTGAGGAGCCCCAGGAATTGGGCTAAGGATGCAGTCGCCATGGCAACAGAGTGGCTTTTGGTGACGATATTGAGTGATGTGTCACATTCATAAAGTCACAGCGCCGAGGCAGCGCCTCCGAGGAGCCTTGAGAGCAGCCCAGGATGGAGCAGAGAGAGCCAGGGCTGGGGCTGGGGCTGGGCTGGGCTGGGGCTGGGGCTGGGGCTGGGACTGGGACCGGGACTACTGGGGCTGGGACTGGGACTGGGACTGGGGCTGGGACTCGGCTGGGCTGGGGCTGGGACTGGGGCTGGGGCTGGGACTGGGACTGGGGCTGGGATTGGGGCTGGGACTGGGGCTGGGGCTGGGGCTGGGGCTGGGACTGGGATTGGGACTGGGACTGGGATTGGGCCTGGGGCTGGGACTATGTCTGTGACTGGGACTGGAATTATGACAGAGGCTGATGCTGGGGCTGGGACTGGGACTGGGGCTGGGATTGGGACTGGGATTGGGGCTGGGGCTGTGACTGGGACTGGGATTGGGGCTGGGGCTGGGACTGGGGCTGGGGCTGGGATTGGGACTGGGACTGGGATTGGGGCTGGGGCTGTGACTGGGACTGGGATTGGGCCTGGGGCTGGGACTATGTCTGTGACTGGGACTGGAATTATGACAGAGGCTGATGCTGGGCCAAGAGTTGGCACTGGGGCTGGGACTGGGGCTGCTGACTCTGATGGTGTTTATTTCTGGGCAGAGGTGTTCTCAGTTTACCTCCTTCCCCATAAAAGCTGGTGATTTCCATTGTTATTCCACACTGCAGAGAGGTAGGGAAGTTCAAAAGCCAACAGATGGATCCAAACCACCAGGTCCTACTTTACATTCATGCCATGACCTCCTTCAAGATTAACCTTTAGGATAAACCTTCCTGAAAAGAGCTGAACAGAGGCATTTTCTCTTCTTAACAGGAGGTGATAGAATTGTGAATTGTCCTGAAATGGAAGGGATCCACTGGGATCATTGAGCCTAAGTTCTGACCCTGCACAGACACCCCAACAATCCCACCATGTCCAAACTCTCCAGGAGCTCTGACAGCCCTGGGGCTGTGCCCATCCCTGGGGAGCCTGTTCAGTGCTTCCTCTGGGGGAAGAACCTTTCCTGATATCCAACCTAACCCTCCCTGACACAGCTCCAGCCGTTCCCTGGGTGCTGTCCCTGTCACAGCAGAGACGAGTGTCTGTCTCTCCTCTTCCCCTCTAACTGTGATCAGCCTCCCCTCAGTCTCCTCCAGCTGAACAGACCAAGTGCCCCCAGCTGCTCCTTACAAGGCTTTTCCTACACCCTTCCCCATCCTTGTGGCCTCCTTTGGACACTCTCTAAGAGCAGAAATGATACTTTAATGCACTTACCCTGTTTATGTTTCTCCTCCACTCCCTGCAGGTTCAGGTGTTGGCTCCCTGAAGCCCCAGTTTCATTCCCCACACAAAGTCCAGAGCCTCTGTGAGCTGCAGCAGAGCCCAGCCCAGGACAATGAGCAGCCCCACACAGAGATCCCATGGCACATCCTCCCCTCTCAGCTCCCCTGACCCAGCTGGGGAGCTGGTGCTGCTGGGCACAGACCTGGCAATGCAGAACCTGCCTTGCTCTCACCCTGCAGCACAGAACTGAGCTGAGCTCACCCCAGAGATCTCTTGTTAAGTCTCTGCCCTTTGGATGTTGTAGCTTTTTTTTTTCCTTACCCAGTAAATGTCAGATGTAAAACACCTAAACAGTTAGAGCACAACCTCAAGGCATAGTTGTTTGGGGTTTTTTTTTTTTTCCAGCAGTGCTAGAGAGAAGAGATTTCCCACCTGCTTGCTCCATAACCTGTGGATTTTATGCTCAGTTTCAAAACATGCACACAATGTATTAATGCTCCTTCTCCAATTTCAAATGCTCACAGAGAGTGAGGGTGGAGGGACAGGTACTCCTGTTCTCCCTTTCCCAAATAACTGCAGATAACTCCAGATCCCAGCAGGGATGCAGGATTTGCCCTTTGTGTCTGGAGCAGGTGCTCCCATTGCAGGATACAACACAGCTGTCCGTGTTTTATAAGAAGACAGAGGTCTAAGTGTCTAAACATAGGAATAAGTTTCATGCTCCAAATCCCAATTTCACAAGTTGCCTAAGTGCTGCTCTTGGAAAGACACGTGAACTCATGTGGAAGAAGCTGCACACAACCTGTGTCATTGTCATCTCCAGGGCAGAGCCGTGGCCATCCCTGTGCTCAGCACCACCCTTGGCACCAGCCCTGCTCTCTGAGCTGCTCTTCCCATTCTCACTCCAGGCTCTGCAGGTTCCCCCAGCTCAGCACTCCCTGCTCCTCAGTTTGGGAGGTGCTGCACACCACAGAGCAGGAGTCCAGCATGAATTTAGCCAGAAGAACATTGTCATGATGAGGGATGAGCGTGTGGAGGAGGAAGGAGTTGAACATTAATAACAGAGGACAAGACTTGTCTGCATTGATGGATGGTTCTAGTACCAGGAAATCAAAACAGATTTAGGCTGGACTCGGGATAATTTGCAAATTAGGCCAAAGCAGATGAACCCATGAGAACCTTTTTGTTTCTCTGTGCCCTCAAAACAGCATTGCAGAGACATAAAGCTCTTATCCCCACTTGGATCCCAAACTGCTGTTTCAGAAGAGACCCTTTGAACAGGTGTCTGTGGGGTGTTTGTGAGGAGGTTTTGGTGGAGAGAATCCATGGGAGAGCAGGGGCTCCCTGCAGGACCTGCCTTGGAGCAGATGGAGGCTCCTGGCAGGAATCACAGCCTGCAGAGGAGGGGAATGAGAGGAAGGAGCCTCTAATCCTGACTGCAGCCCTGCCCTGCCCTGCCTGCTCTGTGCAGAGGAGCTTGGTGTGACCTGTGATGGCAGCAACAGGGGCACAACAGGACTCAGAATCAGGTCAGCCAAAGAAAGGGGGAGGAAAGGTCCTTTTCCTTTGTGGGTCTTTCTGATTGCCACTACCTAAATCAATAATTTTAACTGTTTTAAATATATATATATATATTGATGTTTTTATATGTAATTTGGCACTAAAATAATTTCCCCAAGCTGAGTCTGTTTAATCCACAACAATGGGGCCCTGAGTAATCAAATCTAGTGGGGGCCATCCCTCCCTGATGATGTTTGAGGTCTCCCTTTGAACCCAAACCATTCCATGATTTCTAGGATGATTTCTAGGATGATTTCCATGATATTTGGTAAGAGGTCTTCCCTCTTCATCTCAGCCTATGAGTTTTCTCATTCCTGATCTTCCAAACCTTCTCCCCTCCTGCTGCAGGGAGCAGTGAGTGAGCAGCTGGGCAGGACTTTGGCCACTTACAAGGACCAGCACACCAGTGTCCACTCCTTACCAGAGGTGTAAGTCTGCCTAATAAAAAATGCTTTCATTTTCTCCTTTCTGCCTGTATCAGCTCATCAGTGTGTAATTAATTAATTACCACTCCAGCCTGTGGTTCACCCACCACAGGTCTGAGCTGTGACACCCAACTTGGCTTCAGTTCTCAGCTCCCAGAGCTGACCACAAGGATGTCCAGAAGAAAATCCTACACAGCTTTTATTGGAGATTTAAACTTTAAAATGCCAACTTGGTTTAAATAATAGAATCCCAGACTGGTCTGGGTTGGAAGTGGCATCAAACCTCATCCAGTTCCACCCCTGCCATGGGCAGGGACACCTTCCCCTGTTCCAGGCTGCTTCAAGCCCCACCCAACCTGGCCAAAATCTAAAGTTATGAAGATTCCAGTAATAACACGTGCAGGAAGTTTTTCTACCACCAAGGCTATTCTTTCAAAATCAGTTCTCTAAGAACTCTGTATTAGAGACAAACAATCCTCTTTGCCAGCAATAATCTCATCAATGACATGGTGTTCTTTAAGCTGCTTTTTCCCCAAATACAGCACAAAACATGCACACACACACACACACACTTTTTTCATCCTTATTCAGCAATTCTCACCTCACATTGGATCTGTGTCATTATCAGAATTTTGGTTTCTAATTTACTCAAAAAATTTCTTTGCTGTGTTGATTGCAGCTGTGGATTTTTCACTGAGGACCTTGAACCCCTTTATCAATTTTCTGTTCTGTTAAGTGTCTCCTTCTCAGAGATTGTCAGGTATCACTCCCTCCTCCTGTTATTTAGAGCTTTTCTTTTTCAATAGTTCAGCCCAAGTCCCTGGGAGCTGGGGGCTCAAGCAGCAGGAGCTACTGCTGCTGGAATGAGAAGATGGGCCCCGAGGAAAGAGGAATGTGGGACAGACAGATGGGGCAGGATGGAGGGGGCTGGTTTGACTCAGATACCTTGAGGGTCTGGGAGGAGAGGAAATGGATGGGTGCCTGAGAGATGAGATTGCTGCTGGCAGCATCACAGGCTGGGGAGTGAGGAACTGCCACAAGCAGTTTACAAATGTGAGCCACGGGGGTCTCTCCTTGTCTGCAGCTCTGCTCCTGAGCTGCTCTGGCCACCTGGGAGTTCTGCAGTCCAGGGGCTGGTGACAGGCTGTCACTTCACTGATGGGGACAATGCTGGCCAGCTGCAGGGAGGGCAGGCAGAACACAGGGAAGGAGGAGAGGGAGTGGAGAAAGATGCTCAAGGAGCAATAAAATCAGTGTTGGACACACAGAAAGGAAACACAAAACACTCATAAAGAGGAGAGCTATCCAGAAGTTAAAGAAAGTGAAGTGAAGCACGAGGTGAGAGAGGGTCTGGGAGAAATCACATCTCCAGCAATGGAGTCCTTCCCATCCCCCAAACGTTCTTCATATTGAGAATAATGAATGCTTCCATTTAATGAGAGAATGAGGTGGGGAGCTCCTGCACAATCCCTCTGCTCTTGCTGGGTTTCTGGAGCACATCCCCTTCCCCTGCCCCACAGAGGAATTGTCTTTGCAGCCCATTGTAGGCAGTGAAAAGCCTCAGCCCAAAGCCAGAGAAGCCACTGCAGCACTTTGTGCAAAATGTGGGACACATCCCTGTGGATCCCAGAACTCCAATCCCTCTATTCCCACCCTGAAAGATGGAATTTATGCTCCAAGGCCAGTGGCTGTCTTCTCCTCCTCAGAGCCACAGAATCCCAGACTGGTTTGGGTTGGAAGGGACAGAAGATCTCATCTCATTCCATCCCCTGCCATGGGCAGGGACACCTTCCACTATCCCAGGTCACTCCAAAGTTGTTTGATCCATCCTGGCCTTGGACACTTCCAGGGATCCAGGGGCAGCTACAGCTGCTCTGAACATTCTTGTGGTGCTCTTCTCTTGTGCACAGATCCCTTTCCTTGGTCAATCTACGACCCTCACCCTTTTCCAAACATCCAAACATCCCTCTGCAATTTTCCTTACAAGAGATTATGAGAGGAGCACCAACATCTGAGCCTGTCAGAGCAGTGGTGGGCCCCTGATCCAACAAAGCAACCTGTCATGGGCAGCACCTCTGGCCAGGAAATCCTGCTTGGAATGTGGCATGCCTGGAACTGAGCCAGAAACCAGAACTTGCAACCAAAAACTAAAACCTGCAGGTCCAGAGTTGTTCCAGCTGCACCTGCTGCCCATTGTGTCTGGTTCTGCACAGCTCCACACACAGTGAGTTATGCAAATAATGCCTTCAGCTACTTCTTTTTTATGTTTTCAGACTGTTTATCCCCAGCTTGAAGCATAAAATGGGGAATGGAAAAGTATGGTTTGGTTCATGGAACATCTGGATTCTGCACATGTCGCTCCTGTCTTGTTTCTTAGGATGAGAATTTAAAGGGCAGGACAGGAGGAAGTGGCCCCAGGGTGTGACAGAGGAGGTCTAGATTGGATAACAGGAATTTTTTTTTGGTGGAAGGAGTGGTCAGGCACTGGCACAGACTGCCCAGGGCAGAGGTGGAGTCACCATCTCTGGTGTAAAAAATTTGTAACTGTGGTACTTGGGGACCTTTAACAGTGACCATGGTAGTGCTGGGGCAATGGACTCAATCTTAGAGAGGTTTTCCAACCTCAGTGATTCCATGATTCTGCAAATGCAGAGGACAGCAAACCTTCCAGGTGGGCAAACCACACACACAAAGCTGTATCCCATTTCCTGATTGGTTGGATGTGCAGGGGGTTTGGTCTCCTTCTTTGGCTATTTAATCCCAAAACCCCTGTGCATTTTGAAAAGTAGGACAAGGAAGAGACTTCTGCAAACAAAAGGTGCACCTGGAGAGAGGGAAGGGAACAGGAACATGGAAAATAGTCACCCAGTCCATAGGGGGAATAATAAAAAATGTGATTGTCCTTTGCAAGCAGAACTTTCTGGGTTTTTTGAGGTCTGTATTGATTGTTTCAGGTATTTTTGTGTGGGGTTTTGCTTGGTTAGTTAGGGTTTTTCTGTTGCTTTTATTCTGGTTTGGTTTTTAAACCCCCAAATTTTTTTTTTTTTCCAAAAGATGAATCTGACCTTGAAAGAATTTTCAACCTTTAAAACCAAAGCTATGGAGCTGTGAAAGGAGCTGTTAACCAGGAGCAAAAGACATTTCCACTTGGGTTTTCAAGTAGTTCCTGAGGCTGCTTTTCCAGTGGACTTTGCATCAGTCCTTGTATCCAAACCAGCAGCAATTACCAAGAAGATTAGAAAGTTGCCCATTGGTGTCAGGAACAGCAGTCCCAGAGAAACAGTCTAATTAAGAATCAAATAATCCAGCATTTAGATAAATGCAGAGTAGCTTGATTGGGTCAAACCATCAGAGCTGCTGAAGGGAGAAGTGTGTCTTGTTAACCTGGAAAAGTTAATAAAATCCAAGAGCAAGGTGACCCAAGTGCGTGTCATTTCCTTGGATTTTGAAAACACTTTTTGTAAGGTTCCTCATAAAAGACATAAGGAAAATAAATAGGTATAGGAGAGAGGGGAATGAGTCATAATAACTGATTTCATTAAAAGATACAAATCAAAGCACTGCAATGGAAGTTTGCTCCCCAGAGGAGCAGAGGTAAGAAAATGGTTTTTGTCAGCATTGTTTTTTATAGTCCTTAATTAAATATTTAAACCAATGTTAAGTATATTGTTAATGGAAAACATGAATTTAAAGACATAGGAAATACCAAACATCCAACTTTTGTAACAAGGCTCTGAACTGTCCATAACTTTCAAATGGATTTCCTTGGCCCTTTGCCATAAACACCCAAAGAAACTTCTCTTAAAATCAAAACCAACAACGAACCACAGAGATTTTATCTGAAAAATGATAAGAACAAGGAGGATTTTGTTTTTTTCCAGTCTGCCTGCCAGATCCAACAACCTGATGCTGTTCTGGGCTGGAATAACCCTGCACAGGAAAAGTCATGTCAGTCACTGAGTTTGATGTCCCATTCTGGCTTCTGGAGCTCAGGGGAATGAGGACTGTCCATGAATTCACACATTAAAAAAGTTGAAAGACACACACATAAAAATGTCCTGAGTACTTCAGTTTCTTGTGGGTTCACCTAAGCAAACAGAATATTCTGAATATTGGGAAAAGAAGAATGAAGATGTGTGATTATTTGCACTCTGGTCACTCATGGAGAAAAGGAGGATTCAAAGAGGAGCTGGTATGTGAATGTTTCCTTTTTCCTTTACTGAAGATGGTGAGATGTGGAAGCACAGCATCTTTCATGGCAAAAATGAGTCTGAATTATTTCAGGTATCCCATCCAGGTGGGTGTTGTGCAACTTTTGGAGTTCCTGGGAAAAAAATGCAACAAAACCAAAACAACAAAAAAGAATTTTCTAATGGTTTGGGTGGGAAGGGACCTTAAAGTTCATCCCATTCCCACCCCCTGCCATGGGCAGGGACACCTTCCACTGTCCCAGGTTGTTCCAGCCTGGCCTTGGGCACTGCCAGGGATCCAGGGGCAGCCACAGCTGCTCTGGGCACCCTGTGCCAGGGCCTGCTCACCCTCAGAGGGAAGAACTAGGAAATGACAGATGTATCTGAGAAATGTTTCAGTAGAAATAGTGTAAACTTGAGGCCCCTGCCTTCTCCATGCAGGTTGTCAGCACTGGAATAACCATTCCCAGGTGCCAGATGTTTCCTGAGAGAGGAATAATGACAAATGGCCAATCTATTTTCATTTCATATAATAATAGACAAATCCTGGGTTGGAAAGGACCCATGGAGGTGTTGTGGTCACTTCACATTCTGAGCAGGTCTTTAAAGACCCATCCTGCTGTTCCAGTCATGTTTTGGCCTCCCCCAGTGACAGAGATCCCACAGCCTCACTGAACCTCTGTGCTGGTGCCTGGCCAGAATTTGGTTCCCCACTGGTCCTGGCAGGCTGAAATCCTGACAGGGATTTAGAGAAACCAGGAGTTTATGTGATTGTAAGAAGTACCTGCTGCTCCTGTCCCTTTGCAGTGGTGGTTATACACTAAGAATCATGTCTGAACTTCACCTGCAGTGTGACTGATACCAGAAAGATCCCAGTATCAGATGATAAAAGGGAGTTTAAACAGGATAAACTTCCTCAAGTGCTCTCTGGAGCTTGCAGAACCAAACCCACACCAAACTAAGCTTCACATGAGAGGGAACCAAGAGAATGGAGCAACCTGGGGACCAGCAATGAGGGAACAAAGCCTTCTACAGATGGCAGATTTTGAGACATTCTGCTCTCGAGGGATGAGCCACAGGGGACCTGGTGAGACACTGCCCTAGCACCAGGAGTCCCAGTGCCTGCCATGGTGCTTTTAATCAAGCAGCATGAAGGAGGGGTTTGTCAGATCTCCAGTGACAGGGAGGGAAGGCACAGCTGATACATCAGACTGATTAAAAGGTTCTTTTTCTCAGCTAATGATGCAGAGCTGCAGCAGTTTGGCTGTAGGAATTACAGCTCGTTGTTTGTGGGGTGGGGATGCCTTGGAGGAGCCTGGAACCACGTTGAGATGGACACAGACACGTCCAAACCACTTTGAGAGACAGGGATGTAAAGAGACAGGGAGACAGGGCAGTGGGAGGAGAAACCAAGGCACAGAGGGAGGAAGAATTTCCTGTTGGTCTTTCAGGCTTTCAGCTTTGAGCTGAAACCATCCAGTGCTCTGCCCACCCAGCTGGGGGATTGGACAACATCCCAGCTTTGAAAAAAAAAACAAAAAAAAAAGCCAATTCTCCTAATTCTTTGGCCATGATTCTGGCATTTGAGGGCTTAGATCTGTTTTTTTGCTAGTTCTGACTGGAAGAGCTGAGCATTTCTTATATCCATTCTACATCAAAATACCATTTTCATGGTCGTGTTTTTGGTTCTTTGACACTATTCATGGTGACTTCTGCACTGGAAATGAGAATAAAACAGAGCATGAAATTGCGAAAGATGGCACAGGATTTCAGAGCTTTGCTAGAAAGCTGAGGAAAATCCAAGAGAGAAGAGTATGAAAAGATAAAAGTTCTCTAATTTTGTATGATGTTCTAAAGCCAATGGCAATTTAAGGCATGGAAGTTGTCTTTCAGAGAGGATGGATGCTTAGAGAGATGGAAGACCCCTCCTGAGAGGAAAGGCTGGGAATGCTGGGGGTGTCCAGCGTGGAGAAGTGAAGGGAGACTTCAGAGCCCCTTCCAGAGCCTAAAAAGGCTCCAACAGAGCAGGAATGGTAAAGGCCTGGAGTTCCAGAATGAGGGGGAATGGCTTCCCACTGCTAGAGGGCAGAGTTAAAAGTGATATTGGAGAGAAATCCTTCCCTGTGAGGGTGGGGAGGCCCTGGCACTCACAAGAGCAGCACGACAGCCTTGCTTTCATGAGGTTCCAACACCTCAGCAGGGCCCCCTGAGCTCCATGAGGCCCCACTGTGCCACCCTGAGATTCCTTGAGGTTCCATACCCTCACTAGGGTGTCTTTGGTTCATTGGGGCTTCTCTGAGTCACCTTGGAGCCCTGGTTCCACTGGGTTCCATAACCTCACAATGCTCTCCTGGGCTCCAAGAGGCCTTGCTGTGTGACAATGGGGCCTTTGTTCCAAGAGATTCCATGGCCTCACCTTGTCTCCTGGGTTCCATAGGGCCTCCCTGTGACCCAGGAGAGCCTTGGTTCCCTGAATGAGCAGAACCTCCCAGCATCTCCTGGGTTCTATGAGTGCCCACTGTGTCCATTTAGAGCCTTGGTTCCACTGGGTTCCAAACCCTCGTGATGGTTTTGGCTTCCATAAGGGCCCCCCAATGTGTCACTCTAGCATTTTGGTTCCTTGAGATTCCACAACGTCAACGTGGTCTCCTGGGCCCCATGAGGCCCCACTGTGTCACACTGGAGCCTTGGTTCCCTGAGGTTCCAAACCCTCACCATGTTCTCTTGGTTCCATTGGGTTCCAAACCCTCACCATGGTCTCTTGGTTCCCTGAGGTTCCAAACCCTCACCATGGTCCCTTGGTTCCATTGGGTTCCAAACCCTCACCACGGTCCCTTGGTTCCCTGAGGCCCCACTGTGTCACACTGGAGCCTTGGTTCCCTGAGGTTCCAAACCCTCACCATGGTCCCTTGGTTCCATTGGGTTCCAAACCCTCACCATGGTCCCTTGGTTCCATTGGGTTCCAAACCCTCACCATGTTCTCTTGGTTCCATTGGGTTCCAAACCCTCACCATGTTCTCTTGGTTCCATTGGATTCCAAACCCTCACCATGGTCTCTTGGTTCCATTGGATTCCAAACCCTCACCATGTTCTCTTGGTTCCATTGGATTCCAAACCCTCACCATGGTCCCTTGGTTCCATTGGATTCCAAACCCTCACCATGGTCCCTTGGTTCCATTGGATTCCAAACCCTCACCACGGTCCCTTGGTTCCCTGAGGCCCCACTGTGTCACATTTCAGCCTTGGTTCCATTGGATTCCAAACCCTCACCATGGTCCCTTGGTTCCATTGGATTCCAAACCCTCACCACGGTCCCTTGGTTCCCTGAGGCCCCACTGTGTCACATTTCAGCCTTGGTTCCATTGGATTCCAAACCCTCACCATGGTCTCTTGGTTCCCTGAGGTTCCAAAATCTCACCATGGTCTCTTGGTTCCCTGAGGCTCCTCTGTGTCACACTGGAACCTTGGTTCCATTGGGTTCCATCACCTCACAGTAATCTCCTGCTCATCCCATGAGTAGCTGCTGTTTCAAATTTCAGCCTCAGTTCCATGAAATTCCATGATCTCCTTGAGGCTCCATGAGGCCCTGCTGGTGCTGGCCCAAGCTGTGGCTGCCCCTGGATCCCTGGGAGTGTCCAAGGCCAGGCTGGACAGGGCTTGGAGCCTGGGATAGTGGAAGGTGTCCCTGCCATGGCAGGAGTTGGGAATGGATGAACTTTAGGGCCACTCCAACCCAAACCATTGAGTGGCCTGTAGGATTCTCTGATTCCTGGGAGGATAAATGGGCAAAATGACCCTCAGGACACCTCATGGTGTGGGCTGAGGAGGTGTTGGACCCTCAGCACAAAAAGCTGATGCTGAGAAGTGAACCCAACACTCCATGACTGATAAAACTGACACTTGGTGACAATGTAAGAAAGACTCAGTTCTGAGGACACTTTGAGCTGCTCCTGTACAGGACTCTGCAGCAGGCACTGCTCTGAACCCCAGAGAGGGTCATGTGGATACTGGTGAGGATTCAGGGAAAAATGCAGCTTGCATTTTCCCAAGAGACCCAAAGAAAACAGAAGCAACAGAATCCATAACAGAGGTTGGCACCTGGTGTTGATCACAGTGCAGTGCGTGAGCTACGTGATGTTTGGTAAAAGTCTGTTTTCAAAAGGTGTTGCCTTTCTTGGACCAAAGAGCTTTTTCTATTCTGTATTGCACCATCTATCCTATAAAAGTGCAGTTGCTCTTTTATAAAGCGCTTCTTTCCTGCCTTGGGAAGAAGAAATGTGTGTTGCTATATTATTCACCCTTCCTAGTCTGACAGCAACAGGGTCATTTTGGAAGGGACCACAGTCCTGTGGTGTTCTCTGTGTGGTGTTCTCACCAGTCCAGTGGTGTTCTCTGGGCCAACCACGCCCTAAGCAGGGTCATCTACAGCACCTGGCACAGGATTGTGGCAGGTGAAATGAAAAATTCTTCCCTGCAGGAGTGATTGGGCACTGGAATCATCTGCACAGGGGGATGGTGGGGTCCCTGTCCTTGGACATGTTCAGAAAAAGCCTGGACGTGGCACTCAGTGCATGGCTTAGTTGATGAGGAAGCATTTGGTCATGGGTTGGACTTGATGATCTCAAAGGTCTTTTCCAGCCTGGTTCATTCTGTGATTCTGTGAAAGGCTGGAACAGAGCCATGGAAGGCTCACAGGTAATGGGAACCTCAGGGGATGCTGGAAACCAGTGGATGGAGGGAGGTGGTGCCTTGTGTTGGCAAGAAGAAATGTGGAAATGAAATATTGAGCTCTGGCAGGGGCACAGCAGGGCCAGGGGGAAGGCTGGACAGGACAGGAAACTCTCAGCAGCTTACTCTGCACTCCCAGCTCCAAACTAATTATGATTAGTCCCCTACAGTTATCAAATGCATGGGCATTGATGGGAATTATGGGAGCCTTTAATGTCTCAAAAATGGATTGAAAGGTAATTACTGCTAATATGGGCTCAGATATTTTAGGTGATGGATTTCTTTGCAAAAGTCAAGTATAACACTGCTTTAAACCTCGTTCCTGTGCGGTTATGAAAGTAGTAAAATTTGAATAAAGTGCGATCTTGGGCTGCCTTTTTTCACTTTAACTTTCAAAATGAGCAAAAGTAGGTCTAGAATGAAGGTTTGGAAGCTTAGGAAGGCAAACTTTGAAATCTAAGGAAATGAATTATTGAGTCTGACTAAGCAGCTCTGGGATCTGTGAGTGGAGAAGGCACAGGTACTTAAAATTCAAAATTCAAAAGGGAGAGAGAGAGCAGTGAGAAGAGGAATGTTTGAGAGGTTACAAACTGAAAAAGAAAATGACCAAAAACCCACCTCACATAGGAAATTAAAATTAATAATAGTAAATGGCACTTAAGCCATAGAAACCAAGGGGAGTCAAGAGAAAATTAGGACAGTTGCACACTTGAGATAAAAATGGATCAGAAGTTACCTGTTGCCAAGCCTGAAAATCTTATTCACCATGATGAACAGCAGCACCAAGGTGATACCAAGGGCATTAACAGAAATCCCAGGGTAAATAAGGGTGGGTCACAATGTCATCTGAGGAGAAGCCACAGTTTGGCCTGATTCAAGTGAAAAAGAAACCACTGATTTCTACCTGGACCAGTCACAGCAGTGTCTGAACAACAGATGGAGCGACGACCATGGATAATGATTATGGAAATTAGGGATAATCCCCATAATGGGGTAACAGATTAAACATCTCTGTCAAGAAGAGGGTGAAGCATGGCTCAGACAACTGTAGGCTCTTAGTTGCATATCAAAGTTATGGAACAAGAACAGATAAAGCCAGGGGAGCAGGGAGAAATGTATAAAGTACAAGATGATTTAACAAAGCTAAATTGTTTCTGGATAATTTAGCAGCATTTCCTGGTAGGATCAGTGCTGCCATGCATAGGACATACATGAACTAAATCCCTCTCACTTTATGTGAGAGCCTAATAAATTAGCCATGGATTTGGGCTCTGCAACTGAAAGTGAATAAAAGGAGTCTGCAAGTGTTCCCACTGAAGAGGCAATTACCACAGAAGGGAATGGTGGTGCTCAGTTCTGAGTGCAACAGGATGTGGAAATGTGGGGAAAAGTCTCCTGGGAGAGATCTCTGGAGAGAAAACTCCTCTTAGGGCAAAGGGAAATCTCTTTAGTATGGGATGGTGAGCAAAGACTAAAATTAGGTCTGAGCTTCATGACTGGAATGTGACACCAAACTGGGAAGTGCTACTAAGACTGGCAGAAGAGCTGGATCTCACTCTGAAATGGATCATGTTTTGTATGAGGAGACATTGAGGAGCACAAAGCAGACTTGTGTCTTTAGAGAGTCTCAACCAAGTCTTTTTGATACTTGCTCTAAAATAGGAGGCCAAGGGTTAAGAAAGAAAAATGCATGAACTACAGGCATAAGGAAGGTGGAAAAGTTTTAAGCATTTATAGGTTGCATGTGGCTTTTTATTTTTAGCAGCTCTGACACTCATTCAAGACCTGTTGTACAGTTAAAGAATCCCAGAATGGTTTGGGTTGGAGGGACCTTAAAGCCCATCTTGTTCCACCTCCTTCCATATGAAGAGAAGAATTATGAACAGCAAGGTTGTTCTGTCCCTTGTGTTCATAACTCCTCCAGGGGAAAATGCTCACATGACAGAACATCAATCCCATGTGTGTGTCACTGGGAACTGAGGGGTGGGTCTGCAGCCATGGCTGGAGGTGGATCATGAGCCACTTTGGACTGGGATTGGGAGAATCTTCCCAGTTCAAGAATGAAGTGCACCATGGCTGGCAAGTCAGCATTTGTCACTGTGGGGCCAGAAAGTGGCAAATGAATACAGCAGCACAACTCCTCTTCCAAGCAGCAAGAAGAAGTGATTTATTGAAAAGCCATGGCATTTATATAAGGGAGATCACGAAAAACAAAGTAGAAAAGACTCATTGGTCAAAGAAGGCAACACCTCTTTGAAAACATGCTTTGTGCAAAACATCACGAGACACTCACATGGGTCAGTGGTCAACACCAGGTGTCTGTCTGTGTTTTCTTTCTACCTTTGCTTGTTTTGTCTCTGAGAAAGATTTCCAGCCTGGGAAAGATCCAGGCTGGAGCTGAGAAAAGTCAACAGCTTGGGAAAAAACAGATTAGGTTCCCCACGAGCCTTCAGCAGTGTCCACAAGCATTCACCTAAAATCCAGTGGCCTGTTCATCATACCCCAGTGATGGGATCAGAGTCACAGAGAATTTCCCAACTCCCTCAGCAGCTGCAGAGGTCTCAGAGCAGTCAGTGAAGCTCCTGGGTGTTCTTGCAGCATGGTCTTCATGACATGGCTAAAATATTATAACAGCACTGGCCAAGAGGGCCAACAGCACCTGGGCAGTGCCAGCCATGGTGTGACACAGGAGCAGGCTGTGATTGTCCCCTGTGCTGGGCACTGGGGAGGTGAATCCTGGGTCAGTTCTGGGCTCCTCATGGCAGGAAAGGCATTGAGGGGCTGGAGCATGTCCAGAGAAGGGAATGGAGCTGGGAAAGGGTCTGGGGCACCAGGAGCAGCTCAGGGAGCTCCTGGAGAAAAGGAGGCTCAGGGGAATCTTCTGGCTCTGCACAACTCCCTGACAGGAGGGGACAGCCAGGAGGGGATCAGGCTCTGCTCCCAGGGAACAGGATGAGAGGACACAGCCTCAAGCTATGCCAGAGAAGGTTTATATTGAATATTAGGGAAATTGTTTTCATTAGAAAGGGCTGTCAGGCTGCCTAGGGCCATTCTGGAGTCACCATCCCTGGAAGCATTCAAAGGGTGTGGTGGCACTTGGGGACATGGTTTTGTGGTGGTGCTGGCAGTGCCTGATGATCTTAGAGGCAATTTCCTGTCGCTGGATGCTGCTGGGAACCAGGGAAAAAGCAGCCTTGAAGCCTTGAGTTTCTCAGGCTTCACAAGGATAAGAAATTTTAACAGTGATTATGCACCTGCAGGGTGTGTGAGAGCTGTGTGAGTGTCTCAAGTTATTTTGCACAAAGCATGTTTTCAAAGAGGTGCTGCCTTCTTGGACCAATGAGTCTTTTTATTCTGTTTTTCACATACTACCCTATATAGTGTAGTGTTTCTTTAAATAAAGCTCTCTCTCTCTTTTACTTATCCATTGCACAAGGAGCTATGTTACATTATCCTTTTGGGGCTCTCCTACAGCCCAAAATGCAACAATTTGCAGCCTCAATGACTCTGTGATGCTGTGAGCTCAAGGGAACCTGGCAGCAATCCTGCAATCCCTGTGTCTTGTGGGGTACAGGTGGTTTGGTTGTCCCTACCCTCTGCATCTCTTCATCCTTCTGCCCCACCTGCCTCCTGTGGAACAATTAGTGCCTTTTTTAATGAATCACAGTCCTGTGGCTCAGTCATCCTCTGTGACACACATGATACCAGGGGAGCAGAGCTCCTGGTGGAGCTGCTGGCAAAGATGGAATAAAAACCATTCATTTTGATACTGGAGCATTTTCTGAAGCTTTTATAATTCACCATGGTTGTGAAACTGCTACAGGAGCTGCTCTGCTCAACCCATCAGCCTGGAGAAAATGCTTTTCCCTCCTGAGTCACATTTGGTGTCACGAAGCAGGAGCAAATGTTTGAGTGAAAATGCTCACTATAATAGAGAGGCATTTTATCTACTAGAAAGAGGTACAGGGTGGTTAGGGCATTATCAAGTCCTTAATGTAAAAAATGCTTTAGATAGAGGGAAACTGGCAAAAATGGGAAAATTACTCTTTATCAAGATTATGAAATACTTTCCATTAACTGGATCCAACATATGCTCCTTGTTCTACACAATCTATCAGATTTTAAGGAAGATTTCTTCTAAAGCTAATAAAACCATTTTTGAAATATTCACTCTTTGCTCATTTGCATTTGCTTACAGAAAATTGTGTCTACTGTAAAGACAGCAAAGCAGTAATTATTTAAATTAGTTTGATAGATGTTTAGCAATGCTTTGATTAAAATATCAATTTTAGATACCAGTAAGTTTGTGAAAAGCAGAGCGTTTAAATGATAATGAATTTTTCTTCAAGAAATAGTTTTATTCTGCACAAATGATTTGGAATGAAAAGCCCTTTTCATATAAAAATTTCAGGCACTCAAACAATGGAAGCAGAGCAGAACTGAGGTCAATCTGGTGACCCAGCTGGATCATTATAAGACAGAAAAGGGGCCCATCTCTGTAAGATGAAATATGGGTGGATCCCCCTCCACAAGAGAAGAGTTTTATTATGTGGGTGATGCCCAAGCAACACCAGCTTGCCTGGAAAATTGTCCTGAAGGGCTGACAGACTGCTCAGGGATGGAGCTGAAGGTCACTGGCAAAAGGCAAAGCCAAACCAACACATCCATGGGGGCACCTGAGCCCAGGCCACCCCAGGGCTCCTGTGCCAGCCTGCAAGGGCTTGGTGAGCCCCAGAATCAGAGAGCAGCAATTTGTGGGGATCTGCAGCCTGCTGGTCCAGCCCTGTGCATTCATCTCCCCGGATAAATATTCATCTAATCTCTACATCAAAATATTCCACAATCTCCCTGCTGACTCTGACCTAAATCCTGTTATGCAAATGAAACTGAGTCGTTTCTGTCCTATCTGTAATGGGTTTGGAACCAAAGCTATTTGTGTAAATCAGCTCTTCCTCTGGATAAACATCTCAAATCCTTTTTTCCCCCTGCTTGTAATTCTCTATCCAACTGGTCTCCCTCTCCCCCAGCTCTCAAACTGGCAATATCATTCCCACTGTGATCCTGCCCTTTCTGAGCACAACACAATGATCACTGCACATGCTGAAAGAAAGGCAGAGAAATATTTACCCAGAGCAGCTGTGGCTGCCCCTGGATCCCTGGAATTGTCCAAGAGAAATCTGGGATAGTCAAGGTGTCCCTGCCCATGGCTGAGGTGGAATAAGATGGATTTTAAGTTCTTTTTCAACCCAAACCACTGTGGGATTCTATGCTTCCATCATTCTGTGATATATAAATGCTTTATTCCCCTGTGGTTTTTTTCCAACAGCAATGTGTTGGTGCACCTTAGAACCAATTCCTGCTTCCCAGGTCTCTTCTACATTGTTGTCACCAAGCTTCATTTTTCCTGCCCAATATTTTCTGGAGTATTGATTCTTACCTGGTAAAAACAGCATGTTGAATTGATGTGTATCAAATCACACCTACATTTTTCTGGGCCTTTTCTCATCTTCTCAGGGTTTTGCTGAATTTTAAGCTTTTTTCCCCACCTTTAAAAGGAGTGGGCAGAGGAAGAAGATACTGACACTGGTTAGCTGAAGATAAATTCTCATTTGGAAAATATAAGGCTGTGGTGGGAGATTCAAACTGCAAATGGGCAGCCAGGGGTAGATTTGGTCTCTGGATTAGAAGGATTATGATTTGAAGTTCAGAAATGTTGTGAATGACAAACCAGGAGTGACCCCCTCCTCCCAGCTGGCAATCACTCTAATGCAGAGGGACACAAGCCCTGTTACCTATTGCTGCCTGGGAGCAGTAAATTAGATGTGGAGCTGGCCAGAAAAACAGGATTTCTATCTTTTCTCAATAAAACTGTGCTTCTGAGACAATAAATTTCTGAGTGAACAGGAGCAGTAAAGGTGATGTAGGTGTCTGCTGCCCTAATGAGCAACATGCCAGGCTCTGTGCCACAATCATGAACCCAGGCAGGGTACACCACGTCCTCACCAGAGATTTAGTGCAGCAAGCCTCACATCCTCCTAAACAAAACCCAAAATGGAAATATTTAGAGCTTAGTAAAGGATTTTTTTGCTAACGAGACTTCATTTAATTAGCAAATCTGTGAGCAGGGCTGATCTGCTATGAGAAAATCCCGTTTGGCTCTCGCTGTGCTGATGTTTGCTGTTGGGTAGGAACACCAGGGAAGTGAAGCAAGCCCACAGCCAAGCTGCAGTAATCACTGAAAACTGTCTGGAAAACTGTCTTTGCTGCATTTCATTTTCCCATCTTCTTCTCAGGCAGTCTCCCACGCCAGATTTCAAGTGAGGGCTGAGCAATGTTTTGCTGTTTGATCCTCCACAAACCAGCACCTTCAGTATTTCTTTCACTGCACAGCTAAAGGGACCTTGCTGCATCAGATTGCACTAAACAGCTGTGGAACAGAGAGGAGCAGACAGATGCTAAAATGAAAATAATTCAGCAACAGCAAAGCCATTCCCATTGCCATGAGCTTGTCATGAACCTTTGGGAGTTTGTGCCAGCAGCTCACATCTGCACAGTCCCAACCACAGCAGAGAGAGGCTCAAAAGCCATTCAAAAGGAAATGCCTTTATGCTGATAAAGGGCAGATTTAGATGGGATATTGGGGAGGAATTGTTCCCTGTGAGGGTGGACAGGCCCTGGCACAGCTGTAGCTGTCCCTGGATCCCTGGCAGTGCCCAAGGCCAGGCTGGACAGGGCTTGTAGGAGACTGGTAGTGGAAGGTGTCCCTGCCATGGCAGGGGTGGAAGGAGATGAGCTTTAGTGTCCTTCCCACCCAAAATCATTCTCTGATTCTGTGATTCTGTGATGCCAAGAGATGTCAGTGCCACACCACCCTCACAAAGAGCATCATCATGGAAAGCAGTAAGAGATTAATCACTGCTGTGTCTCAGAGATCAGCTCCCACTGACTTGTCCTGCTTTTTTTTTTTTTCCTCGTGAGCTTTGCACTCTCCAGAAAGATCCATGCAGATATTTTATGACCAAATCCACAGTCTCTTGTTTCAGCTGTTGTTTGAAAGAGGCAAATTGGCTTTAACAGGCTCATTATCACAGATGAGGAGAGGAAAGAAAGTCCAGCTGCTGATGGTGGAACAGACAACATATCTCCTCTTGACCTTCAGCCCCCTTCACCCCTCCACCCTCTGTCCCTGGAAAAATCCCCACCCCATCTTGCCATGGTGTGAATCAGCACCTTTCTCTGGAGCTCTCCAATTAAGATTCAGCAGTGCTTGGAGAGCAGCAGTCGGCCCACACTGGACTAATTAATTTTTCCTGCCTGAGTAATTACAGTCCAGAGGTGACCATGAAAGCCAAGCAAATCAATTTGTGTTTTACTGAGATCCTCATCAGTCACGGAGCACTAACCAAGAAGAAAAAAATGACCAGGGACAGAGCTGGCCCCTGTGCAGCAACCAACAAAGGTTGCTCTGAAACTGCTAAACTTTGGTGCTGGCAAATGTAGTCTTCAAAATATTTTATTTTTGTTTTGTTTTGGTTTTTGGGATTTTTTTTTCGCCCAATCACTCTGCTGCTCATAAATTTAAACTCCATCTCCCTCACTGGCACTCACATTCCCTGCAATTGGCTCATTCCAGTCAAAAACCCTTCAAAGCTCAGTTTATGAAGATGAGCACAGTCATTCTGCAAATGTCTCAGCAAGTGTTGGGAGTGACTTTCCCACTTTCCAAACAGAGGCAATCTGCTGCTCTGCTGAGCCAGTGCAGTGCCACCAGCAGCTGAACCTATCTCCCAGGAAAAGCTTTCCCAAATGTGCCAGGGATGTAAACAGACAGCTGTCTCCACACACCACTTGTTGACACGCTTGTGAAATGTCTTGCTCAGCCATAACAGAGAACATCCCAGAGAAATCTTGTCTCCTGAAGCCAAAGATTCCATCTAAATTTTTCCACGGAGTTCAAGCAGTGATTTGACTGGTGGTATGATGGAGAAGATCAAGTTTTCCCCACAGTGCAAAGAAGTGGGACACAGGGCTCTCCCAGGGGGTGTGAGGGTTTGTGGACAGGAGCTGTCTCACCTGGAATGATGCAGGTGGAGTGGAAGTGCCAGCTAAGAATGACCTTTAACCTCCCTTCCAACTCAAACCATTTTAGGATTCTATGATAGGATTGTGGGATTCTTCTGCCCAGGCCAAAGGAGGTGGAGGAGTCCCGTGGGGTGCACATGTCCCAGAGTCACTCCTTAACATCCTCTCACCTTGTTTTCATGGCCAGCTGTGGCAAGGGCAGTCCTGCTAACACTGTGGGTTTGGGATGTCTCAGGATGCCTCGCCCCTCAATGGGGTCAAGGCAGGCCACAGTAAATCCCATTTGTCTTCCCCAGCACTGATCAGAGAGGAAGTTACTTTCCCTTAATCTGCTGGGCACAACTCTCTGATGTTGCCCAGGCCTCATCTGCAATGGAATCAAGCTCTTGGCAGACATCCCACCTGAAATCACAGCTCCCTCAGCAGGTCCTGTGACTTTTCAGCAAGTCTGAGAGAATCCAGTGCTGTCAGGTGAGGGGCTGGCCTGATTCAGACTCTGGGATGTCACAGTGCATGGACACACAAGAGGAGAAGGCTGCTCAGGTGCATCTGGCTTTACCTTCCTCTTTAAAATAAATATCTGTGCCTGCTGACACACCTGTGGGGGCGTGGGATGAGCCTCACTCTAAGCCCCTTGTGCAGATGGGTGTCTCTAGCAGTTACTTCAAAGCTTTGAGGGTGCTCAGATGTGGCATCAGCTGCCTGCTTTATTTGTGCCTTTGGAGCTGCTGTGCACACAGGACAATGGAATTACTGCCAAAGGCTTTCCAGGATGCTCCTGTCACAAACAATCCTGCTGCAGCCATGTCCATCAGGACTCATCAAAGGTCAGTGGCACGGGTCTCAAAACCAGGATCAGTCAGGAGGAGAATGGGATGGAGTGGGGAGAACAATTCTGCCCCAGAGTTGATCTCCACATTCCCTTGTCCAACAGGCATTGGACAGTGAGGCAGCATTGCCCTGACTGATATCACCCTGCTGCACCCTGCACATGGGCTGGTTCCACACCCTGCACATGGGCTGGTTCCCACACCCTGCACATGGGCTGGTTTGTGGAGAAAATGTCACTGCCAGGGGAGGAGCTCGGGTTTGTCACTGAGGTTCCATAATGGGGCTGGAAAATCATCAAAGTGATCATCAGGGGCTCTGTGCCCAGATTTGCACAGTGTGATAGGGATTGCTCCATCCCTGGAAGTGTCCAAGGCCAGGCTGGACAGGGCTTGGAGCAACCTGGGATAGTGGAAGCCCCATGACAGGGGCTGGAACAAGAGGGCTTTAAAGTCCCTTTCCAACTCAGACTGGTCTTGGATTCTGTGATTCTCTTTAAGTCCATGGCCCATCATTCAGAGAAGCCACCTTCCATAAAAAGCTGATCCCATTAACTACACTGCAGTTGGCATTTGGGTTTTTTGTGGTTTTTTTTCCTCCCCATGCACAGAAGCTGGTTGGGGTTTTATTTGGCCACCCAAAATGATGGCTTTTTTCCAGAATGGACTTTTCCTGCCAACACATTTATTTTTAGACATAATTGCTCTTCAGTTCCTCCCAAAGAGCGTGCTTTGAGGAAACGCTGCCTTTGGAAAGGCCCAAGCCCTGAGTTCAGCAAGAATTTCTAGAGAGGCACGGAATTGTTGGGATTTTTCGCTGTGCTCTTTCTCCATGATTCCTCCCCATCATCCCACTGCTGTCAAGGCAAAGACCTTGTTTTTTTTTGCCTCTCCCAACCTCAGCAAAGCTCAGGCTGAGGGAGCCTGAGGCGCTCTTACCGCGATGAATGGCGCACCAAGAGCTCTTTGTCCTTCAACGCGACTCTGAGCATGGCAAACCCACCCCGTGGCTCATGGAGGACGATAAAAAACACCACAAATTATTTATCAACATGGTCATGTGAAAGCCAATTGGCGGTGACAATTACCAAATTTGCACCCCAGACTAATTATCTCTCACTGTAAGATAAAAACCTCCCCAAAATTCGCCCGCCCCTCGCGCAATGGCGCCAAGAAGATGATTTCTCTTGACGTGCTGAACTTTTGAACCTGATGGAAAAAATCTTTTTTTTTTTTTTTACAAGAGAGTCATCGAAAGTTCATTGCCCTTTCTCACATTTGCACCACCAAAGGGACATAAGGAAAAAACATCAAGTGTAATATCCGTCAATGTTAGTGAGGCATTCAGAATATATCACCGATGCATAAATAACCCCCATGAAACTCCAGTGGCAGGGGGAGGTTCTGGAAGAACAGAGATACACAACAATATTTAATTACAAATTGCATCAAAATGATTGTCTTTACTCATCAAAGGGTGTCTCACAAGAATTCCTTTGGTTCAGATGTGAGCCTGAAATCCTGGATGCCCCCATCCAAAAGCTTGGGATTTTTCTTGGTTGACTGGCTACTTTTTCCTGCCAAAGCTCATAAAAATCCAGACACCAATTTACTTAACACAAGGGGTGTGAAATCCCCACTTAGGGAAGGTGAAATTAATTGGAAAAGAAAAAAAAAATCATAAATCCAGGCCACTGAGCAGTTTGAATTGGCGAGCTCTCCTGTGACCTTGATTTGTTGTGGTTTTATTTTCCTGAAATGTTTTTCCCAACACAAGTTGGGTGGAAAAATCCACTGGAATCACCAAACATTGGGTTTTCCTACCTTTTGTACAGAGCAGTGGGTGTGTACTCTTTGTGTAAGGCAAAGGCTGATGGAAAATCTTCCTGGTAGGAGCAGCAGGAGGACGTGGGTGGGAGGAACCCCAAATCTCTCTAAGGATTAAAGACTTGGGAGCTTTTTGTGCTTTTCAAAGCAACACCTCCCATTGTCTATTCTTGACTTGATGCTGTCAGGGTTCTCTGATCCTCAGTGCAAGGCCACTGGGGTCTCTGTGGTGCAGAATCACAGCGTGGTTTGATCACCCTGAAGATGACCATTCCTGTCCCATGCATGGCCCATGGGCCACGTCCCTGCAGCAGCTTTGTCTGAGAGTCTCCAAAATCTCCCAGCATAGGCAATGTTGGGAGCCAGGGCCAACTATGTTTTGTTTATAAAACAATGTTTTGGAGCCTTCATGGAGACTTGTTTTTTTAAGACTTGTTTTCTACACTGATATCTAGGACTTTGTTTTGCAGCTCTCATTGAAACTTGTTGATCTGTCTCTGAGGAAATCAGAGAGGCCTCTGTTTCAGACTCCAGCATCTCCCCCTCCTCCTTTCAACCATATATAGTCCCTTAAAAGATTTATTAATCATAGATTAATACCAATTAATATAGATTCCCTTAACAGTTTTATTAATCATTGGCAGCTGCTGCTGCCAACAGCAGTGCAAAGAAAATTCTCTGGAGCACTTCCATTGCTATCCCAGGAATTCTGTGGGTCAGGGATGACCCATGCAAGGAAGAAGCTCAGGCTCAGGCTCAGTGTTGTCTGTGGGGGGAGACTCTGGAGACTCAGACAAAACTGCTGCCCACAAGGCCATGGATAGAATGGTAATGATGAGTCCCTTCCAACTCAAGCCCCTGTGTAATCACAGGCACCCCAGCAGGGCAGAGATTCCAGGCACAGACAGCACTAGGGAGGCTCAGAGAAGCCCAGGAGGGTGTTGGCTGTGGTCTTACACTTAGGATGAGATTACTTGTTGTTGGATGCTGCTGGGAACCAGGGAAAAGCAGCCTTGAAGCCTTGGGTTTCTCTGACTGCTCAAGGACAAGAAATTATCACAATGATTAAACACCTGCAGGGTGTGTGAGAGATGTGATGTTTTGCACAAAGCATGTTTTCAAAGAGGTGCTGCCTTCTTGGACCAATGAGCCTTTTCTATTCTGTTTTGCATGAACTACCCAATATAAATGTAGTGTTTCTTTAAATAAAGCTCTTTTTGCTTCTCCATTACACCAGAGCTGTGTTGCATTATCCTTTTTGCCCAAATGCAACAATTACTCTGACAGCCTGAAGTCTAAAACAGACCATGGGAGATGTTAATTTGGAGAGAGCTAAAGGCTTCCTAGTCTTCAATCCCTAGAGAGGCTTTCTTTCAAACACTCACACGTGTTAAATAATATGGGTAAAGCACCCTCACATGGAGCTTGGAGGAAGCTGAAATCACTGCACCCCCATTTCTGTACCAGTGGTGGGGGAACCCTTCACTGCTGCCATGTCTCACTGCCAGCAGCCCCTACTCCTGCTGAAAATGCACATTTGCTCTTTGCACAACAACTCCCCTCCCAGGAAGCTGTGTGGGAATACAGGGGGAGAGGGAAAGGAGGAAAGAAACTGTCCCAGCTGGAGAGAGCCCCACATTGCTGCCCCTCTGCCAGACCCAGCTCCCAAGCCTTGTCCAAATATCTGGGTGGGGAACATAAAAGACAAGGTGGAAATCTTACCCACAAGGTGTAAACATTCCACAGTCTGGGATGCAGCCACCACCTCTGTGGCTGTCAGAGGGAACGGGGCAGGGACAGCTCCAGGCAGTGTTTGCTGCAGGAGTAGCCCTGTGCTGGCCTGAGGATGTGATCAGAAACATGTGGGGTCATTAAAACCCCCCCTTAATCCCTGTCACAGCCCGAGGGGTCTCCTGAGCTGGAGATCCCCTCAAGAGGACATGCAGGTGGTTTGAAATTCAGGTTTTCCCAGTTGGTTGCTGATGAAGATTCAGGGAGCTGTTCTCTGAGGTTTTCAAGGTTGTTTATTGTTCCTTATCTAAGAAATTCTTTCTCTAACTAACAGTGATCTGTTCAGCTTGAGATCCAGGGCAGACTGTCCTGCCCTTGGGACAGGACTTATCTTTTATACTATAAATTACATATCTAATATTTACAATTACTTTCCTATACATGACAATTTTGTTACACTGTGCAACTCTGTCTCAGACCAACCAAAGGATGCCATTCTGGCACTTAACATGGATGGCATGAAGAAGAAAGAAAAGACATACCACGCCCAAAATCCTCCATATTAGCTACAAAACCCTAATATAAACATTCCTAAAAATTCACTTTTCTACCTTCTAACAATCTAATTCATATACTACTTATTTTTTGTGACTTGCAATTCTTCCTGCAATGTTGTCAGATTTCTCCAGGGGCTGAAATCCAGTGCCCAGGACCCCTGGGCATCATTCCAGGGCCTCTGAGACCCCTGGCAGGGGGGTCTGGAGGCATCCAGGGAAACCAGGGGAACACCCTGGACTCCCCCAAATCCTGAGCTTTGTGTCAGTCCAGAGCAGGCAGCCCTGACAAGGATCTGCTGTGGGAGAGGAGCAGGAATCAGCCTGGGACACCCAGCTGATATTCACAGCTCCACCATGGAGACAGGCCATGGAAAAAAGGGAAATATAAAAGGATACAAGTGCAGCAAAAAGCAAGCTGAGGCTCCGTGTGTAACACTAAATTATCAGAGAATTATCTGGCAGATATGCAAGGAGCAAAGTGCTGCAATGGAGATGCTGTACTTGGATAGGAATGCACAGCAGAAGGCACGGGAAAGGGCACACAGAGCTTGGAATAAACTTAATATTTTATATAAAGAGCAAGACACCTTCAATCATTATGTCTGATTGAGAGTGGCAAAACAACTGAGCAGCAGATTTCCTAGAGGGAAAACCAGCTTTTTTCTAAGTGATACAGAACGCAACACCTTTTTTGGTGTTTTGAAAAGTTGCAGAATTTAAGTTAAGGAGGAAATAAAGTCAGAGCAGCATCTCCTCCAGACACCAAGGCAGCAGAAACAAACCAGAAATGTACACAAATAATTATTTCCTATCTTCAGGTATTTTAGACATCTTTTGTTTATTGAAAAATCAAGGGCAAACTCAAACTTTCTTTCCATGTACCAGTGAAAAAAACTAATTAGGTTTACATCTTTCCAGTGAAAGAAATTAATTATTGTTTAATCTTCCCCCTCTTTCCCCCTCCCTAATAAATGATTTTAAAAATAAATATAAAATAATGTAAATATAAATATAAATATAAAATATAAAATAATAATAAATATTAAAAGGGCATTTTAATCTGAACAAAAGAGTTTCCCATATTTAGTCCCTGCTGCCATTTTCACTCCACCAGGCTGTGCTGTCCATGTGGATTTATTGTCACAGCTCACTGAGACTCGCTGGCTGTTACCAGGGTTTGGAGCATGTTTTCTTTGTAATAATCCATTTTCTGCCATTTTCTACACCATCCCTGGATTTATGACATTATTTATTCTCTATAAATTCCCGTTGTTTTTTTTTTTTTTTCCTAATGGCAATATCATCCTTTGTTTCCCAGACCTGAGGGTGCAGGGCTGAGGGTTTGTTGCACTCAGTAAATGAAATTATTGACACACCTCCAGCACACACACATCCATGTGTGTCCAGGTTTGATGCTAATAACACATTTGAAAAGGAAAAACTAAGAGTTCAGGAAGGATGGAAATTAGTTAAAAATTGCATTCTGTGGTGAATCTTTTCAACCAGAATAAAACAGGATTTTTTTCAAAGACCAACCAATCCTCCTCCAACAATTGCAAAGAGAATCATCTGCCTGACCAGCCAGACCAGTGACTTGTGACATTTTCACATGGAATGATCTTACCTTTGGTTCAGAATAACATCTGTAAGATATTTACATTTGGAAAACAAAAAGAAGAAATCACACTTGGAATTTTTAATTTATTCTACTCCTCCTCGTGGGATACACGAATTTGTGGAACCAAAAAGGGTCATTTTCAGCCTCATTAAATTCCTCAGGGATCATGTGCGTGGTTTTAATTTTTTTATTTGATTTAACAAAACCAACAAAACCCTGCCAAAAAAGAAATTTCATTTTGATTTGAGCATCCTGCCCTCTCTCCATGGTTTGGTAAATGAACAATTGATTATTCCCTTTCCACTGCACGACCACTGACACTGCATTTATTTCCCTCTCTGCAAATCTTCCCATTGAGAGCATTCCCAGCTCCATAAATTCTCATGAATAATGTACTAACGAGCATAAATGTGACACTTTCATATATGTGGCCTGATCTGATTAATTGAGATCCACAACATCCTATTATCTATGTTATCTCACCCTGGCAGTTTATATATATTAGATTGACCTGAAATACACTTTTAATTGATTTTTATCAACAAATCTGAAGATCAGTGGTTTGATTTTACTGTGCTTGGAGTGAGCTTGGATCTTCACTTAAGTTGAGCTGTATTTCATACTTTGATGGATTTTTCATTAAGATCACATGAAAAAACATTATTTAGACATTAAAATGTTAAACAAAACATGGCATAAAGGACTAAGAGAGGAGAATGCAAACCAATACAGATAAAATTCTTATTAAAATAAATACACATCAACAATGACCAAAAGAAGTTTGATACAACAGAAAATAAAATTAATAATAGAACTGTGAAACAGCTTGGCTAGGGATTAAAAAAAAAAGGAAAAAAGTCCAAATTCAGTGCTAATAATCAATGAATGTGTGGAAGGAAGATGTTCAATGAAACATTACAATTCTTCATTTGAGAACAATATTTATCTCTATTTTTTTTAAGGGGGAATGAAGCCTCAGAGTCTCTGTTTGGAGTGGGGAAAGGGTCATTTCTGAGGGTGCTGGGGGATGGCCCCGTTTGGGCTCCCAGACTCATCTGCACAAAGCCATGGCTGGCTCAGCCTCCCAGCACTGGGAACATATGGGAATTCATATTCAACATATGGTAATTGCAGATTCCCTTGTGAATGTGCCTGGGAAGACCTGAGGAGTGAAAGCTTTCAGAGTGTTTTGCCACTAAAAGTTGGAATTGGGAAGGAGTTACAGCTCCTAAAGGTGCTGGGGGGGGGGGAGTGTAGGAAATTCATTTGGTCTCTCCCTGAGCAAAAACACCACAAAAAGGGGGAGCTCCTGGTGGAAATGGCCCAACAATGAGCCAAGGTGCTTCTCGTCCTTGGTTTGGCTGCTGAACGCCCTGAAAGCAAAGGAAAAAAGGATAAAAAAGCCTTGATGAGCAAAACCAAGGCCTTGATGAGAAGAATTGAGGCTCTCACTGACTTAATTTTGGTGATGAGGGAGGCTGGAAAGCACAAAATGAAGGGGGCAGAGCCAGAGTGAGCTGGAGAAAACATGAAAATATTGGATGCAAGGAAGGAACTCCTATTCCTATTCCTATTCCTATTCCTATTCCTATTCCTATTCCTATTCCTATTCCTATTCCTATTCCTATTCCTATTCCTATTCCTATTCCCATTCCCATTCCCATTCCCATTCCTATTCCTATTCCTATTCCTATTCCTATTCCTATTCCTATTCCTCTTCCTCTTCCCATTCCCATTCCCCCATTCCCATTCCCATTCCCATTCCCACTCCATTCCTATTCCTATTCCTATTCCTATTCCTATTCCTATTCCTATTCCTATTCCTCTTCCCATTCCCATTCCCATTCCCATTCCCATTCCCATTTCCCATTCCCATTCCCATTCCCATTCCCACTCCATTCCTATTCCTATTCCTATTCCTATTCCTATTCCTATTCCTATTCCTATTCCTATTCCTATTCCTATTCCTATTCCTATTCCTCTTCCCATTCCCATTCCCATTCCCATTCCCATTCCTATTCCTATTCCTATTCCTATTCCTATTCCTATTCCTACTCTTACTCCTACTCCTATTCCTGCCACAGGGTGCCCAGAGCAGCTGTGGCTGCCTTTGGATCCCTGGAATTGTCCAAAGCCAGGTTGGACATTGGGCTTGGAGCAGCCTGGGGCTGTGGAAGGTGTCCCTGATCATGGAACTGGATGAGCTTTGAGGTCCCTTCCAAACCAGTCTGGGATTCTATGCAGCAAAAAAAAAAAGTCAAAACCATGAAAAGCATATAAGAAAATATACAAGAGGGGGGATAAATGCACAAAAAAGGAACACTGCAGACAGTGGATAAAATGCCTTAAGAAAAATGCCTTGTATCTAATAATCATTGGCAAATCAACTATTATACAGGAGTCTGCAGCCCAGGAAAAGCCAAGGAAAGGAAGCACAATAGAAGCAGTGCCTCAAAATATCAGATTTTATACATTTATGACACCAGCACATTCCAAAAAGGCAGGCTTTTTTTTTTACAGCTCTGACTAGCACCAGATAAGGAAAAAACCAGGCAGAGGCACACAAACAAGCAGGAAATTGCATGGGAAGTCGACATCAATGCTCTGGGAATGAGCTGAGCTACAAAGACTTCACTGCATTGAGCCGAGGGAGAAAGCAAACCCAGAGCTAAGCAAAGAGAAATTAAAATTTCATGCAGGGTCTAAGGCAGTGTAAGACACAAACACACCAGAAAGGATATTTATCAGCCAAACAACACAGGGATTGTTACTTTCAGCAGTAAATTAAAGGAATGCTGACATGAAATCAGAGAGAAATATTCCATACAAACCCACAGGAGTGAAATGGGTAAGCAAACATAAAATATTCAGTCAGGATGATGCATCTGCCAGCAAGGGAGAAATTGTTTCTGCTACCCAGAACTGCAGACATTGGTGTAACTTCAGAGCCAAGAGCTCCAAGATGGAACTGACCTCCCACACCTCCTTTTGCACAGAGAGGACCCTGAAGGAGGCTGATGTCACAGAGAGCATCAACCATGGCAGTTGTGGCACAGGGAAACCCACCAGGAGCTTTGCTGGGGTATTTTCAGGGAACTGTGGAGGTGGGAAAGCACTGAGAGAGGTGCCCAGAGCAGCTGTGGCTGCCCCTGGATCCCTGCAAGTGTCCAAGGGCAGGTTTGGATGGGGCTGGAGCAGCCTGGGCTATGGGAGGGGTCCCTGCCCATGGCAGGGGTGGAACAAGATGGGCTTTAAAGTCCTTTTCCAGCCCAAACCATTCTGGCATTCTCTGATTCCATGGCTATTCTCTGATTCCATCATTATTTCATGATTCCATGAACCACATCTCAGCACAAACATCAAGACACCGAGGGTTCTCTGCTGGTGTCACAGGTGAGAGCAAACACATCCCCAGATCCCAGGGACTGGGAAGGGGAACTCAGGAATTCAGGAAAATCCCTCTGGGCTGAAGGCTGACCCTCAGGAAAGGTAAAACTGACCCCAGCAGTGGGTCCCTGGCCACCAGGCTTCTGGGTGGAGCTGAAATTCAGCACATCAAAGTTCTCCCAGGGCAGAAATCCAGGTGCTTAAAAGACTGCACAGTTTTGGGGATCATGATTTACTTTGGAGCCTGAGCTCCAAAAGGGGGGTCTCAAGCAGGGGTTGCTGAGACCTAGATCTGGATCTGCTCCAAATTCACTCTTTAGGAGTCTGTAACTTCTGGAAATTGCAGCTCTACATTCCCAGGATAGATTCTGATTACACAGCAGTTTCCTCTCAGTGCTTTTCCACTGATTCCTGCTGAGTTCTGCCTGACTTCCATCAGTGTGATGGGAGGGAATTCTCAACTACTCAGCACTCACTGCTGTGTCTTCCTGGGGTGTAGTGGATAAGCCTGGGGGGGATTTGGGGCTGCTGTTGGCACCAGCTGGTTTTCAAAACAGGACAGTTATGGGGGAATGGATGGCAGGGGCCAGAACAGCTCTGTGCTGTCACCTTCCCTTCCTGGAGCAGGAAAGGAAAAACTTACAGCCTGGGAAGTCTTAAGTTTTCACACTAGACACATCCAGCTGAGATTCCTTTTTAATGGGTTGCTCTGAGAGCAAGGAAGCAGCCTGGAAACAGCCCAGGCAAGAGCAGTTTCACATTTGGACAGCAGCAAATCCCCTCCCCAGTGTCACAGAACCATGGAATCATGGAATCTTCAGAGCTGGGATGGACCCACAAGGACCACAGAGCCCAAATCCTGATCCTTCCCAAGACAACCAAGGATCCCACCCTGTGCCCAAGAGCTTTGTCCAAACACTGTTCTTTGTGCCAGATCTTTTGCCTGTAGCTACATGAAAGACCCATTGCTCTGTGTTTATTACCAGCTTTGAGTGCAAGTGTTCCACCTCCCAAAGTGTCACCTCTCTCAGGTTTGTCAAGGGGCTCAGGAGCCTCCCTGCATGGTTTGCAGGTTGTTTCTGCACTCAGAGCAGGTGGAGGAGGGTGTCCAGCACTGGCCAGCACAGAGGCACTGGGGGGAGGAAGTGCCCTGATCTCACACAGGGCTGGGAGGAGAAATGGGAGCTGAGAGAATTGCTGGTGCAACAGGAGAGCCAGGAGGAGCTGCCTGCCTCAGCCAGCCTGGCAGCACTGCTGCTCAATGTGTGCCTTCCTTGGGAAGCATTTCAGGTGTGCCCAGAGAAGTCCTTGGGAGCTGATCCTGATGCCTTGGGTTTTAACTTTGGTATTTTTCAGAATCTCTGCTGTTTAGTGTGTAACTCTGAAACTTCATATTGGGTGTTAGTGAGGTCTTTTCACTGGGTAGTGACAAACAATTCCATTTCTAGCCAGAGAATCAAGGACAACTGCTACCAGAAAGCAGAAACAATGGCTAAAGGAATGGGGCAAGCCAGGGGGCTGAGACTTCATAACCTGGGGCTGTGTTTGGATAATTGACCCCAATATGTAAATGAACCCAAACTTATAAAAGTGTAAAAACTCCTGACCAGGATCCATCCTGGATTTGATTTGGGTGTAGCTCCAGCCAGGCTCTTGCACTGCCCAAGGAGGATCCTTTCAACAAATTCCTATTTTATTCTATTTTATTCTATTTTATTCCTTTTGCTCTGTCCAGTCTTTGTTCCCAGGCAACAATCCTGACCCCATCATCTGTTCAATAGGTTTCCAACAGAGATCAAGTCTTACCCCAGATGAAGACAACACTGTTCCCTGAAGTGGCAAGTAGGGTGGGAGGTGAACTTCAATTTAATTTAAGGCAATTAATGCCTTCACTGCCTTCCCAGACCCTCCTCTGTGCTTGTTCTGCTCATGGGTTTGGGGTCAGTGTCAGGGTGAGTCCCAGCTCAGAACCACCTGGTCCCTCTCAGGGATCCTTTTTTTCCCAGTTCTGCTCCTTGTAGCCCTTGCTGAGCTGTCCCTGCAGGGAATGAGGCTCCCTCCCTCCCCAGACACCTTCAGGGACTTTCCAGGACCCCATGAAAAAGCAAAAAGGAACAGCACAGCTGTGTGGTGCTGGTTCACAAGCAAAGGAAAGCCTTGCTGGGCTCACTGGTTTCATTCCAAGGCTTCCCACCCACCTTTCCTGCTGACATTTTGGGGCTGTGTGGGCTGATCCTGAGCACAGGTCAGAGCTGCAGGATTCAGGCTCTGACCCAAAGATCCAGGAGGATCCCTCAGCTCCTGTGCTCTGGCTCCAAGTACACAAGTGTCTCATGACTGCAGAAATATCAAACCCAAGCTTCTCCTGACAGATCCACGCAGAAATTCCTTTTTCCTTTGGAAAAGAAGTAGGAGGTGACAGAAGCAGACACACAGATCCGTGACTATGAGCTAAATTATTGATGTTCTTTTCTTATGAGTCAAAGTCTTTATTGCAGCTGAATGTTGGAGTATGACAGCCAATGGTCTGTGCAGACTGTTCACTGCATTATTTATATCAATCATCTGAGCTACACCTTGTTCTCTTGATGGGGGCTCTTCTAAGGTTGAAAGATCACTGCAGAGAAGAATTTGTGGATAGTAATTAAAATAAAATCAAAATCATTACCATAGGACTTGATCCTTTCACTGATTTACAATAATCCTTTACATATGTGATTTTTTTTAAAATTTTTTTTAGTTTTTTCACACAGGATTGTCAAGGGAACGAGATTCCCATGAAAACAGCTGGGATTTACCCCCAACACGGGGTTCAAGCTGGGGGTTGGTTGCTTAGACACTGAAATGCCTTGAATTTCCTTCTCCTCTTCACAATTGCTTGTCAATCCATTGGGCATTGGTACCTCCATGAATAATGAAGAAAAGGAAAATCATCACTGAAGTTCTGAGCTAAAATACTCAAACACATGCACATATAAATTTACAGCATATTTTAACTAGAGAACAAGTTAGTGAAAAACAGAGTGGATAATTTATTGCTCCACTTGAGGATTAATTATTCAGACTAAACGGTTTAAGCAGGGTAACAATGATGTTTGTTTCTCTTGCAGTCATTTACCAGGCACTAAACAAGTTCTGGGCATATTTTCCCCTTTTTAAGTAATCAGCATCTCTCTTGTTTCTTTACCTTCATATTTACACCCAAGCAGGATTATTGGGAAGGGGAAAAGTTGGGACAAGTGTCTAGAAAGGAAAGCCACAAGCAAATGCTTCAAACTTTACAATTCACATTTATTTTGAAAAAATGTTTTGTTAAAAATACTCCTACAAAGGCATTGGAGCAGCAGGTTTCTGTTTCCTTTATAAATACATCTGATTTATTTCTTTATTTCTTTATTTATTCTCGGTAACATCGAAAGACATCTGACAAAGCCAGGGAAGCCCTGGGCTGAATGGAAGACACATCCCTGTGTAACAAGGACCTGCACACGATCTCCTCATTCACAATTTAAAAAAAATACAAATACTGTCATGAAAAGTGTTCTGTTGTCCTCAGGGTCACGGCCAACACATGGGAAGAGCAGAACTCAGGGCTGGGCACACCCTGGAGCCCAGCTGGTGGATCCTGGGGCTGGTGGCAGGGGAGGACAGGACACTGTGGTGACTGGACACCCTCGTTTTTGGGGGGCTGAAGGACTCACCCCATTTCCCCATCCAGAGCCATAACCTTGAGGTCAGAGCCTGGCAAAGTCTCCTCTCCCTGCAAACCCTCCCTGTGCCACTGGTTGGGTTGATGTGACCAGAAATGTGAGTTCTGTCCCCATCTGTTGGAGCCGGGTGTGGCAGTGCCCCTGATCTCCTGGCACACATTATCTGCTCATGGGCCAGCTTTAAACCAGCTGGGGCAATCATCTTTATCTTCCCACAGCCCATCCTCCCTCCAGGAGAGATCTCCTGTTCATGGCCAGTGAGTCCCAGGGCATGGCTGATAAAATTCCATCATCCCATGGGAGATGCTCCAGCCAGGGGAGGAGCCAAGCCTTTCCCACCCAGATAAAAAACTGAGATTTTGGACACCAAGGTACCTTCTTTCCACTGGATTCCAGAGGAAAGCCAGACCTTTCCACATCATCCCTGCACCTTCAGAGGAAACTGCCCCTTCTCCAGGAGCACTGCTCCAGCTGAACCACATCTGCCACTGCAGGAGGATGCAGCCACCATGGAATGGGGCTGTGCCAACACCCTGCCTGACTGACGGGTGTCAGCTTGGATTCTGACTCTGTCTGACAGGCAGCTCCTCCACAAACCCTCCAGGGAGGGACATTTGCCACCAGATGCTGTCACACCTTGGCAGGACCCCACGAGCAGATCACAGGAATCAGTGATGGACAAGAGAACTCCCTGCCACACCTCCCCTGTAGCTCACTGCCACCTCTCTGTCACCCCTCCCTGCCCCTGGGACCTTCCTGGGATTTGGTATCAGCTGGGAAAAGATCTTCCCTCCAAGGAATCTTTAGGAATGGGAGCATGGACAGCTTTGGTGGCTGTTCAGCTCCTCAGAAGCCCATGGGTGGCACAGGAAGAGGGTTGAGGAGATCTCTGAGCTCCCAAGCTCACGTGTCCTGCTCCCTACAGGTTCTCTGAGCTCCCAAATTCCTGTTTCCTGCTCCCCAGTGCTCTCAGACCATAGCTCAGGGAAGTGAGAAGGGCCATGCCTTTATTTGGGATGTGCTTGGAAGCACCAGGCTCATTTATCCAACAAGAACTGAGACACCTCAGATCTGGCTTCAGGAACACCCCCAGGCTCCCCAAACTTAAACCAGGGCCTCAAAGCTCCCTGGGTGCACTGAGTTCACATCAATGCAAACACAAGGTCAGCAAAGCCTTTCCAAAGCAAACCTGGAAACACAAATCTTGTCTGACACTGATGGATCTGCTCCTTCACCTGTGGCCAGGGGCAGGGCTGGACCCTTTTCCCAGGGAAACACTGGCCAGGGATCTTGGCACACCACACCTGCTTTGATCCAGCTTTCTACTGCTTTATCCAGAAAGATCTGTGATGTGAGGTGGATGTTTCCCGAAAAAACGGAGGCAAAGGGGGGATTTTTTCATGGGAAGATGTAGCTAAGCAGAGGTTCCCTGCAGAGATGAGCTGAGGCAGCTCCAAGGAAGGGAATCCCAAACCTGAACAAACCAGAGAGAGACAGAGCTGAAGGTGGAGGGCAAGCAGTGACAAAAAAAGGGTGCAAGAGTCACAGGCTGCAAAGTGAATGGAGAAGTCACTGGAGGAGGGAACCCAACAGAAATCTCCTCCAGTGCAGGGGCTGTGGATCCACAGCAGAAGCAGCAGATGCAAGTGCCCATCCCTGCTGCTGGGTTTGTCCCCCAGCAGGGTGGCAGGGGATGTGCTGTGATGTGAGGAGCACCCTGAGGTGATGATGTCCCACTGCAGCTCTGAGCCCCAGGGATGCCTTGGGCCACACAAGAAACTGGGAGGAGGAAGCCAGTGGTTTCCTGCCCCAGTGCAGGAGGAGCTGGGTGATGCTGGAGGAGGCACCAGGGGCTGCTCCCCCTGCCAGGGCACCCACAGACCTGCAGCTCCTGCTCACTGTCTCCAACCCCCCCACCCTCCAGGGGGGCTTTCCCTCCTCCCCTGCTCAAACCAGGCTGTTCATGCTCAGATCCCACTTGGGTGGCACAGGGATGGGCACACTGCTCTGCCCCTCTGCCCATGGCCCATCCTGGGCAGGGGGAGCCAGGCTGGCTCACTGGCCTCCACTTTTGAACAGCTTGAAAGAAAACTCTGGGAGGATGGATGGTCAGGATGGCTTGTACAGACCTGAGGGACCCAGCCACACCTCACAGCCTCACCCTGAGAAAATCCTGGCCCCAGAACCATGGAGGATTTTGGGAACTCCTGCAATCTGAACTTTATTTCTCTGTCCTTCAGTCCTGTGGAAAACCTGGCTGGGCTCTAGGACACACTGGAGCTGCTCAGGTAGGGTGGGGATGGTCACAGTGGGAGCTGGGCTGGCCAACATGAACCCAGAGCCCTGAACCTTGGCTGCCTCACAGCAGGGCTGGGATTTTCCTATGATCCCAATGCTCCTGGGATCCTAGACACAGAAACTGGGATTTTTAGAGGAAAAAAGAACCATCAGAGAGCTCATAAAGCCATCAGCTCCTCCTGGAGATCAGAGCCCAGCCTGGGCCAAGCAAAGCACAAATGCACCAAACCTGTCCCTTCCCTGGTCCCCTGCAGCTCCCAAGGGTCCCCAGGAATGCACAAAGCAGGGACCCTGCAGCTCCAGCCTGACCCTGCCCCACATTCCTGGGCTGCTCTGCAGAGGGACAAAAATCCCTGCCCGTGCCAAAGAGCTTTTCACTTGTGCCATCAAGGCAGACCAAGCAACAAAAGGTTTTAATACCTGGATCTAAACTGTCCCCAGGACACAAAGAACAAATTTAGAGCTGGGCCAGCACTCAAAACCAAACCTTGCACTTCATCCCTGCCTGGATCTTGTCCTGGAGGCCTCAACACCCAGTGCCTGCTCTGGGGCCCCTCTGGGATTTCCCTGCACTCCCCCAGCCCAGCCCTGAATTGCTCCATTCCACCAAGAACTTTTTGCCCATTTTAGAAGCTTGTCCCAGTCTCCTTTCCTGCATTTTAACCCTTGAGGCAGCTCTGACACATCCATGTGGACTGCTGGTCAGATTCCCAAAGCAGCAGCAGGTCACAGGCTGAGCCAGGGGGAAAAATCTCCTGTCAGAAACCAGCCCAGAGCAGAGAAGGGAAGGACAGGGATGCTCATAGCGAGCACTCCTCAGGTTCATGGGAGGTTTGGGTTAAGAATGCTTCCACAGAGAGCTTCCACATCCCACACATGATGGATCACCCAGCCAATCTCCCTTTCTGTGCTTTTCCAGCTGTTTGAGGCACTGATGTCCCACTGCAGCTCTGAGCCCCAGGGATACCTTGGGATACACAAGAAATTGGGAGGAGGAAGCCAGTGGTTTCCTCTGACATGGGAAACCCTCTGGCTCTACACTGAAATCCTTCCCCAGAAAGAGTGAAAATGGAAAATCAATGATGCCTGATGGAGCATTTGGGCTTTTAAGAGATGTGGAATGTGTCAGTCCCAAGCACAAGAATTTCTGCAGGAATCCTGTTACACACCCTGTGCCCCCAGGCATCTGTGACCCAGAAAAACTGGAAGAGGTATTTTTGTGTCAAGAAGATTATTCTTTTAGAAGTTTGTCCAGTCACCTTTTCAATCCCAGAATGGTTTGGGTTGGAAAGGACCTTAAAGCCCATCTCATCCCACCTCCCTTCCACTGTCCCAGGTGCTCCCAGCCCATCCTTGGGCACTGCCAGGGATCCAGGGGCAGCCACAGCTGCTCTGGGCAATCTGTGCTGGAGCCCTCCCCACCCTCAAAGGGAACAATTCCTTCCTAAAATCCAATCTAAACTCATCCTCCTTTAGCTTAAAGTCATTTCTCCTTTTCCTATCAATCCATGCAGTGCTGGGTATCCATGTTCCACCCTTTAATCACTGTGCTCTGTGCCCAGCAATATTCTGCTTCTGCTTCCCCTGCCTTGGAGCTGCTCCTGTCAGGAACAGTGACTGCTGCTTTCTCACTTTCCTCACCATTTAAGGGCATGAAAATAAATTTTTTATCATTGTGGTTTACCTCTGCCAGAGCTAAGAATCAAAATCTATTTATCTTTTATACCTCCCACAGCCTTCTGGCTGTTACAGAAGCCCTGGTCTGGCTGCACCTATCTATATATTAATTTCTTCATTTCTGTGTATCCCTTTTGAGTGGAGGAGAACAAAAGCATCTCTAGCATTTGCAGAGCCAGCACATCAAAAATTCACTGGCTCATGACCTTGTGTGAAGGCTCCTGAATGCCAATATTTGAGAGCAATCAGAGATTTATTCTCCACCAGCAAAGGCCAAGCCAGGCTGTGGGTTTGCCACACCATCTGTCCCAGACTGGTGATTTTATCAACCTCCATCTCCCAACCCAGCCCACTCAACTGGAAGTGCAGAGCAAAGGCAATTTGGGGAAAAGGGAATCTGGCTGCCAGCTTCACCCTCAGGTAGAGTAACTCTCCCAGTACTCATGAGATGGTTTGGGTTGGAAAGGACCTTAAAGATCATCTTGCTCCAACTCCCTGCCATGGACAGCACTTCTCCTTGAACCCCTTCCATTAGTTTTTCCTAACACAGCTGTTTGGCTCCTAAAGACAAAATTTATTCCTTCTGTCCCAGACTTAATTGGAATAAGCAAAGGATATGGCATGACATCTGTGAAGAGCTCCAGGCTGACCCCAGAGGTAGAAGGAGAAGCTACAGTTGAGGCAAGGGAAAAATTCCTGAAGTTTACTGGAACAAAAGAGCTGGAAATGGATCAACCAAGTTGGGTTTTTTTGTTTGGTTTTTTTTTTCTTTTCATGAAGGCAAACTGGGTTCCTGATAAAAAATGGGGCATGCAAGGCTGAGCTGTTGTTTGCTTGCAGGGATGGCAATGGGGGCACTGGGATGTCCCAGTGGAATCAGACAGGAGACAGTGGCACTGCTGCTGCACTCCTGCACAGCTCCCAGAGGGATTTGCTGCAGAATTTAAAAAGGAGAAAAAAGGGAGAGATACTCCTGAATAAGTTTTAAGACAGCAGGAATGCAGATTCAGGAAAAGATTTGTGGGGAGAGAGGACTTCTTGCTTCCAGTCCCAAATTTCTGCAAATAACATTTGTTAGTGGAGTTGGCAGGAGTTAACACAGCAAGGAGGTAAATTCCAGGAAATATTTGGAGAGTGCAGGGAGTTTTCTAGGAGAGCAGTGGAAGACTGGAACACATAAGAAAGCAAACACAGGCCAAGGTTGTGTCCTGTGTTTGGGAAGGGCAAAGAATTACAAGAAGCAAAGACATCCTGAACAAGTTCAAATAAAAAAGGCCAAAAACGTGACTGCAGATTAAAAAAAGTCGAATCCTGTATGTGAAGAACTTGCAAGTATGTAACATTTTTGAGGATGGAAAAAGACCTACATTAAATCAGCCTCAAGTTAGACATGCAGGAAAGAAGATGATTTACAATAAAACCATAAACTCCACTAAACCAAAGCAGACAGCAGTGACACTTGCAGTACTCTGGATTTGTACATCCAGGGCAGTCCCAGATTTATTGCATCATCAGAGGATACAACTGTTAACAATGCAGCAGAGTTCAAGCCCTGACTCCAGGATTCCTATAAATCAGCCTGGCAAAGGGAACAAGAACTTTCCCCAGCTGCTCCAGCCCTCCAGGAGGTTCTGTCCACAGAACAGCCTGGGTGAGGGTCCCTGGGAAAGAACCTTTCCTTTAACCCAGACTGCAAGAGCAGCTCCAGGGAGTGTGGGAAAAGCCCTGAAACTGGGCCTCAGCTCGGCTCAGCTCGGCTCAGCTCGGCTCAGCTCAGCTCGGCTCAGCTCAGCTCAGCTCAGCTCGGCTCAGCTTGGCTCAGCTCGGCTCAGCTCAGCTCGGCTCAGCTCGGCTCAGCTCAGCTCAGCTCAGCTCGGCTCGGCTCAGCTCAGCTCGGCTCAGCTCAGCTCAGCTCGGCTCAGCTCGGCTCAGCTCAGCTCAGCTCAGCTCAGCTCAGCTCAGCTCAGCTCAGCTCAGCTCAGCTCGGCTCAGCTCAGCTCGGCTCAGCTCGGCTCAGCTCGGCTCAGCTGGCTTGGCTCAGCTCAGCTCAGCTCAGCTCAGCGGCTTGGCTCGGCTCAGCTCAGCTCAGCTCAGCTCGGCTCAGCTCAGCTCAGCTCGGCTCAGCTCGGCTCGGCTCGGCTTGGCTCAGCTCGGCTCAGCTCAGCTCAGCTCAGCTCGGCTCAGCTCGGCTCGGCTCGGCTCAGCTCGGCTCAGCTCAGCTCGGCTTGGCTCAGCTCAGCTCGGCTTGGCTCGGCTCAGCTCAGCTCAGCTCAGCTCAGCTCGGCTCAGCTCAGCTCGGCTCAGCTCAGCTCAGCTCGGCTCGGCTCAGCTCAGCTCGGCTCAGCTCGGCTCGGCTCAGCTCAGCTCAGCTCGGCTCGGCTCAGCTCAGCTCGGCTCGGCTCAGCTCAGCTCGGCTCAGCTCGGCTCAGCTCGGCTCGGCTCAGCTCAGCTCAGCTCAGCTCAGCTCGGCTTGGCTCGGCTCGGCTCAGCTCAGCTCGGCTCGGCTCAGCTCAGCTCAGCTCAGCTCGGCTCAGCTCAGCTCAGCTCAGCTCAGCTCGGCTCAGCTCAGCTCAGCTCAGCTCGGCTCAGCTCGGCTCGGCTCAGCTCGGCTCGCTCAGCTCAGCTCAGCTCAGCTCAGCTCAGCTCAGCTCGGCTCGGCTCAGCTCGGCTCAGCTCAGCTCAGCTCAGCTCAGCTCAGCTCAGCTCAGCTCGGGCTCAGCTCAGCTCAGCTCAGCTCAGCTCAGCTCAGCTCAGCTCAGCTCGCTCAGCTCAGCTCAGCTCAGCTCAGCTCAGCTCAGCTCAGCTCAGCCCAGCCAGCTCAGCTCAGCTCAGCTCAGCCCAGCTCAGCTCAGCCGGCAGCTCAGCCCAGCCAGCTCAGCCCAGCTCAGCCCAGCCCAGCCCAGCTCAGCAGCCCAGCCCAGCCCAGCCCAGCCCAGCTCAGCTCAGCCCAGCCCAGCTCAGCTCACCCAGCCCAGCTCAGCTCAGCTCAGCCCAGCCCAGCTCAGCTCACCCAGCCCAGCTCAGCTCAGCCCAGCTCAGCTCAGCTCAGGGAGCTGCTCTAGGGCAGAGAGCAGGTCCTGGCAGGGGAAAGGGAGGCTGACAGGAGCCAGCAGTGCCTGTGTGGGCACTCCTGAAGGCAGAGCTGCCAAGGATGGAGCTCTGTGTGCCCCCAGGGCCTGCAGCCCTGCCCTGGCACCATGCAGGGCTCACCCTGCCATGGGATGGGCCCCAGTCCTCACTGGGATTACAGCACCAAGGATCCCTGCAGCAGTGGGAGCCCTGGGATGGATCCCAGTCCTCACTGGGATTACAGCACCAAGGATCCCTGCAGCAGTGGGAGCCCTGGGATGGATCCCAGTCCTCACTGGGATTACAGCACCAAGGATCCCTGCAGCAGTGGGAGCCCTGGGATGGGCCCCAGTCCTCACTGGGATTACAGCACCAAGGATCCCTGCAGCAGTGGGAGCCCTGGGATGGATCCCAGTCCTCACTGGGATTACAGCACCAAGGATCCCTGCAGCAGTGGGAGCCCTGGGATGGATCCCAGTCCTCACTGGGATTACAGCACCAAGGATCCCTGCAGCAGTGGGGAGCCCTGGGATGGATCCCAGTCCTCACTGGGATTACAGCACCAAGGATGCCTGCAGCAGTGGGAGCCCTGGGATGGATCCCAGTCCTCACTGGGATTACAGCACCAAGGATCCCTGCAGCAGTGGGAGCCCTGGGATGGATCCCAGTCCTCACTGGGATTACAGCACCAAGGATCCCTGCAGCAGTGGGAGCCCTGGGATGGATCCCAGTCCTCACTGGGATTACAGCACCAAGGATCCCTGCAGCAGTGGGAGCCCTGGCACAGCCACGTTTACCTGGAGCACACAGAGCCCCAAGCAGGGATTGCTGCCTTTGGGAGGATGCCATGCAGAGGAGAAACTCCTCAGCTGCTGAAAAGCACCAATCTCCACTAATTCATGCAAGGCAGCTCTGGGGGTTTCCCAGAGAGGAGAGCAGATCCTTTAGGGGGTGTGCAGCTCACAGTGCCCTGCCCTGCATCCTCACAGCCACCAGGACAAGTGATTCCTCATGGCTCTGCTGTGTCCCACACGTTTGGTTTTCCTTTCTCCTTCACACCCCAGGGCTGTAATTCCAGCAAATGGGCTGGTGGCAACAGCTCCAAATGACCCACAAACCAGATTTTAACTCTTTACTGCCCACACATGCTTTGCTTCCTCTGCTCTACCCTGTGCTGCTCTGCAGGGTTTGAACTCAGCAGTGTCCAACCTGCTCAGCATTCCCATGGAATGCCATCCACAGGCTGAGCCTCAGCAGGAGGTGGGAAGGGGAGAAGGGATGGGCTGGGAGGTAGCTCAAAAGGTAGAGGGGAAATGTGAACATTGCAGCAAACTGCCTGAAAATGTCCATGTGATGATTTTTGTTAAGTACCCACACATGCACACATGCACATGCACAACAGCATTTCACAGTGTCAATGTTAGCAAGTGCCTTTTCCCCCTTTCCCCCTTGGAACAGGCTGAATTTTCCATCAGACTCCCATTTTGTAGCAGTACACTGGAGACCCATGAAATAAATATGTTATTGTCACTCCAGTGCCTCTGCAGCATGTGCCAGAGGCATTTACAACCAAAGCACTTGACAGGAACTCGGTTCCTCGTGCTCCCAGGAAAGCTGAGGGATGCAGAAAACTGCAGAGTTTTCTGGACCATGTCTATTTTAGTCCAGCTCTCCATTAGTCCTACACAGCCAAACACAGATGTCACAGCCATGGCTGGTACAAACAGATGGGAAGGTGTTGCTTTCAGCACCACCACCATGTGATTGTTGGTCAGAAGAAGAGACAAGGATGTGCTTTCTCTGTCCTGCAGGTGGGGGCTGTGGCACTGGCACCTGTCCTTCACAGTGGGCTGGGTCTGGCAGGTAGATGTGTCTGAAGCAGCCAGAGGGGACATTCAGTGCATTGAGACCAAATGTCTCCAAATGAAGAAGACCTGAAGTGCCCTTGCAAGGCCTGGGTGGCTCTGGGGGGATGCTGCCAGGGCACTGCTCCCCCTGAGTGTCTGCAGGAATGCAGGGGTGGCAGAGAACAGTCAGGAATTGTCTGGGGAGGACAAGTGAGGGGCATCATGTGCTCCTTCCACATGGCTGCCCCTGGGAATGTGCTGGTGAGTTTTGTAGGAAGAGCTCTGGGGGCAGAGCTCTGAGGTCAGTGCTGGCTGTGGCTGGGCACTGGCACAGCACCATGCAGGCAGCTCCTGTGCCTGTGGGACACGGTGACAGCTGCTCCTTGTCACAGCACAGTGCCCACAGCGTGGCACAGACACCCCAGGGGAGGCTCCCACACCTCACTGGCCCTGGGCACACCTGGCAGCTCCTGGTGTCCCTGTGTGCCCTCTGCAACTTCCTGGGCTTTAGGCAACCCCAGTGATTCCTGTCCTTTCCAAGCTGAGCCACCATCTGAGCAGGAGTGAGTGCTTTTTGGATGCAAAGGCATCCCAAGGGTATTCCAAAGGCATCCCTTTGGATACACAGGCTGCAGCAGGCTGGATTTAGGGCTCTGCCCATCCAGGCACCACCTGCACAGCCCTGTGCCACCTGCCAGCCATGCAGGGGGTGCTGGGGCTCACAGGGGATGCCCTGTGGGCACTGAGCTGTGCTGGCACCCAGCACACAGCTCTGCAAACCCAGGGCTGGGCTGCAGCAAACACCAACACAACACTGCTCTGGGGATTTTGGATGAACAGGGGCTGGAGGGAAATTCCTTCACTGAAAGCTTGGCACAGGGCAAGAGCTCAGCAGAGAAGTCTTGCTTGTAGGGACTGCTCTGATGCCACTCACAAGGGTTTTGTTGGTGGATCTGGGCTGGCAGTAGAAAATGCTAGAAGTATTTAATTAATGGCCTCATAATTTACAAGCAGTCTGGGGAGATGATGTCTGGCCACAGAGGTCTAGACAGCTTGGGATTTTCATCCACAGCAGACATTTTCCTCTTGGATTCAGCTCCTGGAAAATGCAGCCAGGCAGCTCCCAGTGAATGTGCCTTCAACAGCCCTGGCTGCCAAAAACAAGAGAGGCAGGAATGCTATGGCAGTGGCAGACAGGGGATTGTGACCAGCAGTGCTGAGGCCATGGCCAGGAGCAGGGTGGGGAAATGCCCCATGTGGAACTGCAGAGATGTGAGCTGGTGCTGTGCAGGGAGAACAGCCTGGCTCCCATCTGCACCTGGCCTGGTGCCATTCACACACCCCAAAGACCTGCTCAGGAACCAAAGAAATTGTTCTCAGTTATTTATAAACCCATTAAATGGTCATTCAGCTTCAACCACAGCATTCTGGAGAGCTGGGATTAGAGTTTTTGTCCCAGGCTCTCTTTGGTGTGAGGGACTGAGCCTGAAGCTGCATCAGCCCAAAGGGACAGGGTCCCCAAGGCACAGCCTGGCCCCTGCAGGGACCATCCCCACCTGGAGATAACACACCCCCACCCCAAAATGCTGTGCCACCAGCTCCTCTGAGAGGACTGGGCTTGCCCTGCCTTTCCCTGCACCAATCCAACACCTCCCTCAGCAGCCAGACATTCCCAAAGGGCTCTGAAGCCAGCTGTGGAGTCACCATTCCCTCACCAAAGCCAAACACTCTCCCACCTTTCCCTCCCAAACCCCTGGGATGCTGCTCACTCTTGAGCTGAGCTGTTTTTTTTTTCCTTGTCAAACACCTGGAACCCCAACAGCCACAAACATCTGTCGTGCCACGACCATTGGAAAGAACAAAGAAGCAAACGGGAGGAAATGTGCATATAAAAAACCTTTTTCTCCTGTCATATGGTCAATAAGCTGCAATTTTTCCTTCCACAGGGAAGGGATTTAAGTTCTTGGATGATATGATACTTGGAGATGTCATTTCTTTTTCATTAAAAAAAAAAAAACCCCAAACCCTCAACCAACTGAAAAATTTCCACCCCCAAACTCACAAACTGGTGTTAACAAAACAACGTAAAAGGACAAATCTCCCAACAATGACAACCGAAAAATAAAGGTACACGTCAGCATTTGTAATCAAAAACTACTACATACTGTACTTGGGAAGTCTTCTGGGAAAAGATCATTGGCATCTAGAAAGGATAGCACTAAAAGTCTGGAGCAATGATATGTATGAGACACGATGCCACTGGAGGGTGGATGGACGGACCCTTAGGAAACTGTCACTCACAAAACTGTTCCATGACCAGAGAAAATAAGAGATGTAAAAAGGATTGGTTTTCCCCATCCCCACCCCCCCAGGCATTACAGATTCCTTCTCATTTGTTGGAAACAGCCTCCTCTAGTCTTAGTTTATTTGTTGTGTTTTTGTTTTTTTTTTAAAAAAAAAAAAAAAAAAGTCTTCAGCTTTTGTAGAAGTCCATCAGTTTCTGAGATGCACTTGGTTCCACAGCACCAAAAGCTTCAGCTCTCCCCATGGATCAGCTCACAGGGGCTCTGGGGAAGGGCCTGGCTCAGCATTCCCAGAGCCCATGGGAGGAAGAGATGTGCTTCTTGTGGCCTTTCCTTGCATTCCTCTTCCTGGAGAAGTCCCACTGCTCCAGAGGTGCCTGGCTCCAGCTGCAGCAGCCTTGTGCAAGAGGAAACATGAAGCTGCTCTTTTCTCTTCCTTTGCAGACTCCCATTGGTCTTGGAGCCCTTTTCAAGAATGCAATTGCTTTATTATTATTTAAAAATATTTTGTAGTTTGCTCGTTCTGTTGGTTTTTTTTTTCAAAATAGTTGTCTTTTTTTTTTTTTTTTTTGTTCCCTTTTTCCATTGCTTAAATTCTAGAAGCTCTTGGCGACTTCTCATTGTTGAGGACAGGGTGTTCCCTCCTGCTGCTGTGATCCTCAGAGCAGCTTCCAGTCTCTGGTCTGTGCAGAACACTCAGACCTGGAGCTTGGACACACAGGGGCAAAGGGGAGCAGGGCCTCAAGGAGGAGGAGTGGGAGGACAGGCAGCTCTCAAACCTCCACAGACTGGATTTGGTTCATCTGTGCTCTCATCACCTGGATACTGTTCAGAATTTTCTTCTGGTGTCCTGCTAAAGTGACCCCGACTCGCAGAATGTCCCTTTGGGAGGAAAGGAAACAAACACAAAGATCAGCAGATATTTTCTCACAGCACAACAAGATCATAGATGGTATTTAAAATTAACTTTAAGGTCCCTTTCAACCCAAACCATTCTGTGATTCTGTGATTCTGAGTCCATGAGAAAGGAATGTAGGGAGCTGAAATATCCACACATTTCTTCCATGAATGCAACAGATGCAAACCCTGTGAAACTTCCACTTTTTCTTGCTTATCCCAATCTTTGCACCTTCCACCTACCTGCAGCACCCTCAGAGTCCTGAACCTCAACAGAGTGTGGAACCAAATGCCACAGGCTCTGCTCTCTGCTTGTAGTCTTAGATTTGTCTTAGATTTTTTACTCTTGTACTGTTTTGGATTTTCTTTCATTTTGTGACACACTAACCTGTTTTTCCTACCCCTGGGGACACAGGACAGGGATGTCCTGCCCTCCTCAGTGTAGCTCTGACCCCCATATGCAGATGATGCTGTTCTTGATGCTTTTCCCTTGAGCTGATAAGACCATGAAGTGATGAATTTTTGCACTTATCCTTTTGTTAAATCATGGCAATCTCCCATTTGGGCAGCTTCTATTTTTTATAGATGTAGACATCTGAGAGAAATAAAAGTCATGCCAAGAGCATGAGTGTGGCTCTAAACTGGTCCTCTCCCTATCTCCAGCTGAGTTTGCTCTCATTTTCCCCTTGGTGAATAAACCTCAGTCATGAAATCTTCAGATCTTCTTCTTCCCATCAGGGGATGGGAGGCCACGTGACCCAAATGTGACTTGAAGGAATTTCAGGTGCCTTTTGTCCTTGAGTGTTAGGAACAGATGTTTAAGGGGAAGAGTGGCAAAAACTTTGCCATGTTTAGAGCAGAGGTTATTGGGCAAAGAAGGGTAAAGAGGAGCTCCAAAGGGTGGAAAAAATTCTTCACTCCTGTCTGTAAACTAGAATAAGACTGTGGCTCTGCACAACTCTGTGATTCCAAACCTTCTGCCCTGGACAATAAATATTTGATTGGATACTGGGAAGGAATTCTTTGCTCTTTGGCCAGGGTGATGAGGCCCAGGTTGCTCAGAGCAGCTGTGGCTGCCCCTGGATCCCTGGCAGTGTCCAAGGCCAGGCTGGGCAGGGTTTGGAGCAGCCTGGGACAGTGGGAGGTGTCTTGAAGCCCATGGATTTAAGATGAGCTTTAAGGTTCCTTCCAACTCAAATGGTTCTGTGATTCTTGGAATAATTCAGTGTCCCAGATGTCCCAGCCTGCAGACAAACCAGTGAGAACCCTTTCCTGTAGGTCAGTGTTGGGACCACGTGGATTGGGTGAACTGAGTCAGTCTGCAGGAAACATTCACACTTTGCTGGCTCTCCACCTCTGGATGAACCAGCAGCTCCACTGACATCCCTGTCAGCTTCTGCAAAGGCCACTGAACATCAGGGCTGGTGTCAAGTCCTGTTACACCACAATTCTCCAAGGAAAAAGGACCTGGACTGTCCTGTCTGTTGTACATCCAGCCAAGCAGGTGAGGAATGTGGAATGGAAATTTGCCAAAACTGGTGGGACATGAGCTGAGGATGCTCTTGGGATTGTGGTGAAGCCTCTTGGAGAGGACTTGAGGGACACTGTGAGGGACTGGGAGAAGTGGCATTCAAGGGGAACTGAGCATGTCTGTGAAAGAATTGCCAGCATTACTGGACTGGCTGCATCCTGCTTGCTGTCAGACATTGCAAACAGCAGAACCAGGCAGGGGTGAGCTGTGGTCTGATTCTTCTCTTTGGTCAAAGTTCTTCCCTATCCTTCAGATTTCATGGACTGTCTCTCCTTCTGTTGTATAAACACAGCCAATACTGTGCCAAAGCCATCCCCAGGGCCTTGGGATTGCACTACAGATGTCCCAAAACAGTCAGAACTGTCATGGGAACTTCTCAGCAGCAAATAAGAACAAAAACCAGAGAAGGTCACAGTGGCTGTTTGAGTGAATGGATTCTGACTAGATTTAAGAACTGGATTTAAGCACCAAATCCAGAAACCTCCTTGGCCACCAGGCTCAGAGACCCTGCAGCCCTTACAGACAGCTCTAATGCTTGGCTCTTCTGAGGGTTTCTACAGATACCTGCAGCCAGCCACAAACCTTTCAGCAGAGACATCAAAGTGCCAGCCAGCCCCAAGGGATTTCAAAACCCACCAGAAGAGGGATTTCAGCTGCCAGATTTCTCTGAACAGCTAGCTAAGAATGTGTCACTGCAGGATGGCTTTTGTAGATGCAGGACATTTTTAGTGGATACAGCACAAACTTGAAACCACCCTCCACAAGGGGATCTTATCAAGGTGTGTGAGGGGACGTGGCAGAGGCTGGAGGAGGCTCTGCTCAGTATGGCAGAGCAATAGGCTGAGAGGCAATGGGAAGAAACCAGAAAGATCCACCTGAACATGAGGAAGAACTTCTTTATTGTGTGGGTGGAACAGGCTTCCCAGACAGAGTGTGAAATCTCTTCCCACAGATATAAGCCTGAGTGAGGAGCTCTAGAAATCCCTGCTGGAGCAGGAAGGTTGGACTGGATCACCTCCAATGGTCCCTCTCAACTGTAAGCACTCTGTGATTCTGCCTTTCTTAAGCAGAACTTTGCACCCTGCTTATCTCCATCAACACATCAGCCATCCAAGGGGACTGCAGAGTTCAGAAGTGCTCTGGAGAACTGTCTGATGCCAGCCTGAAATCTCAGTCTGTTTCTTGTGGGGGTTTGGACACCTGTGGCAGGGATATTCATTTTCACAGAGTGGTAGTGGGGAGAGGAATTCTGCAGGGGCAGAGTGACAGACACATGGTCTGGAGACTGAATAAAGATGGCTCCACAAAGCAACAGTTCTATAAAAATAAAACTACATCATATGAAAAGAAAATCAAATTCAATACCAATTGTTGCAAAACCGCTGGGACTCCTTGTGCTTTGGGACTCAAAATCTGGGCACTTACTCTACAGTCATCTGAGATACTACATCAAAGGTGGTGAAACCAGCACTGGCAAAGCTCTCCTTGTACTGGCTCATCTTGATGGCATCCAGCCACTCATCCACAGTGTTGAAGCTGGTGTAATCTGGGATTGTGCGGTCAAGGAGGGGGAGGTTCATCCTGAAACACAGAAATGGGCAGTGACTGACCAAGAGCTGCAAGCACCACTGCTCCTGCACCCTCCAGCAGCTGGGTCAGCATCACTCACAGTGCAGGCACTGCCCTGGATTGAGGAATTCCACCCAGGAATCACTGCTGTGCCAAGGGAAGGACTGTGCAGAGTACCAGGGAAGCCTTTCTGCATTGGTTCATGCAGGAGAGGCAGGAGCCATCAGAGATGATGGATGCAGCTTTAAATCCTGGCTGCACATAGAGGAGCACTGCTGGTGCAACCCACCCAGCCCAGGGAACTCCACACTGCCTCAGGGGGCTTCACCTGCCTCCAGTGCAGTGGGGCTGGAACACCAGAGCAATGCCACTGCCCAGCATCCCCATGTTCATGAAACCAAGGTGCTCCTCTGAGTGCAGTGTGCACTGTCCAAGAGCTGCCTGTGCTCACCAGAGCTGCCCAAGGAGAGGGACCTCGACATCTCTGTGGATGCCCCAAGCCTGGCAGTGTCCAAGGCCAGCTTGGATGGGGCTTGGAGCAACCTGGGATAGTGGAAGGTGTCCCTCTCCATGGCAGGGGGTGGAATGGGATGGGCTTTAAGGTCTCTTCCAGCCCAAATTGTGATTCTATGGTCTGTTAATGCTATATAAAGCATTATTGATCCCTATAAAGGATCAAACACAGGCCAAGCTCTAAAGTAGCTCCTGAGAGCTGCAGGGACAGTGCCACCAGGACCCAGAGGACACCAGACCTGTTCAGAGGAGACCAAGGACAAGAGGAGGACAGGGACACATACCCAGAGGAGAGAGGTGCCATGGCTTTCAGGCTGTTGGGATTTCGGATCATTTTATCCAAGGTGTTGACAATTTGCCCAAATTTGGGCCTGTGGTTTCGGTCCTTCTGCCAACAGTCCAGCATCAGCTGGTGCAGGGCGTTGGGGCAGTCCATGGGGGGTGGCAGCCGATAGTCCTGCTCGATGGCATTGATCACCTGCAGGAGGAGAAGGAGCCATCAATGCAGCTGTGATAAATCCTACTGAGTTCATCATGGGCCTTTCCTTGGATCTGAGGGTGCCTGACATGACTGATTGTGTTGGGTTGATGTGACCAGCGATGTGAATTCTGTCCCCATCTGTTAAACCAGGTGGGGCAGTGCCCCTGATCTCCTGGCACACATTATCTGCTCATGGGCAGCTTTAAACCAGCTGGGGCAATCATCTTTATCTTTCCACAGCCCATCCTCCCTCCAGGAGATATCACCTGTTAATGGGTCATTGTTAAAAACTGGGTGTGGCAGTGATCTTTACCTTTCCCATGCCCCACCCTTCATCCAGGAGACATCACCTGTTAATGGGCCATTGTTAAAAACTGGGTGTGGCATCGATTCTTATCTCCCTGGGGATATCTCCTGCTAATGGGCCAGCTTTAAACCAGCTGGGGCAATCATCTTTATCTTTCCCACAGTCCATCCTCCCTCCAGGAGAGATCTCCTGTTCATGGCCAGTGAGTCCCAGGGCATGGCTGATAAAATTCCATCATCCCATGGGAGATGCTCCAGCCAGGGGAGGAGCCAAGCCTTTCCTACCCAGATAAAAACTGACATTTTGGACACCAGGGCACCTTCTTTCCACTGGATTCCAGAGGAAAGCCAGACCTTTCCACATCATCCCTGCACCTTCAGAGGAAACTGCACCTTCTCCAGGAGCACTGCTCCAGCTGAGCCACATCTGCCACTGCAGGAGGATGCAGCCACCATGGAATGGGACTGTGCCAACACCCTGACTGACTGACGGGTGTCAGCTTGGATTCTGACTCTGGCAGGGTTTGGGATTGTTCTTTGTAATACTGTATTTCTATTTTAATTTTACTAGTAAAGAACTGTTATTCCTAATTCCCATATCTTTGCTGAGAGCTCCTTACTTTCAAAATAATAATAATTTGGAGGGAGGGGTTTACATTCTCCATTTCATAGAGAAGCTCCTCCCTTAATTGGCAGACACCTGTCCTTCAAACCAGGACACTGGTCCTGCTGCCTTCCCATCTCATCCCCACCTCACACTGTGACTTCCAGCCCTGGGCAGGTCAGGTGAGGTGTCCTGGGGGTGACTCCAGCCTGGATGATTGTCATGATGTCCTGATGTGGGGAAAGAGCACCCCTGCTGTCCTGGCAGGATGTGTGATCCCACAGCTCCAGGCAGGGGAGGCAGAGAGAAGGGATCATGCTTCCCTTGGGCACAGCACAACAGCTGGCTGGGAAAACATCCCCATGCAGAGAAGGGGGGAGTTACAGACTGGGAGCCTGTCCCTGTGCTTGCCATCCTCAGGGGTGTTTGGTGCTCCTGACACAAACCAGCTGGTCCAGGTGACAGGGTTGTGCCATGGCCTGGGTGTGCTCAGTCAGCAGAAACAGCTGGATGTGCCTGCAGGCTGTGCAAGTGCAAAACTCCCCAGGGAGCACTCAGACCCCAGCCAGCAGAGCCAGGCCCAGCAGAACCTGGCTGCAGAGTGCACAGAAGGGCTGCAGCACACCTTGCCAAAGCCACACTGCAGCTCCAGGCTCATCCAAAAAGCCTTTGGTGTCTCCTTTCTGCTCCACACAATCTGAGAAATGCCTGGTCTGTCAATGTTCACTGGAACACAGGCTGGAGGATGAGGATCCTCTTCAAGGGGAACTCCATCCTCCTGCCACTCTGCACCTGCACCCTCCATCCCCTCCTGGGTGACAAAGGAGGATGCAGCTGCTCCACTTCTCCCAGGACCATCTGTTCCTCTGCCAGAGGCAGGCACAGCACAGGCACTGGAGGATGAGCAGAAGGAGCCTTGAACACCAGAGATGGGCTCGTGCATGGCAACAGAAGCCAGAAGGAAGGACACAAAGCAGAACTGAGCATACTGCAGACATCAGGAGCAGATCTCAAAATCACCAGCTCTCCATGTGAATGATGGAAAAGGGAAAGAAGAGTGACAGAACCTCCTCCAGGGATCCTGAGGAAGAACCTGGCTATTCCCACCATGGGATCAAGGCTGCCCTGGCTTTGTCCAGCCATGTCTTGCACAATTCCAACAGCAGAGATCTTCCTGCTGGGATTCCCTAGGGCTGTGCCCCCATCCTAGGGAAGTCTAGACATACTTGTGGTGCTGGATATATCATTGACTGGGAAAACTACACAGAGAAAATGAAGGGGAATGGGAATGGGAATGGGAGAGAAGCAGGGAAGAGCTGGTGGCTGATCCATGCCAAATAATTCAGAGTGTGAGGTGGGGCATCTGGCAGGGTTTGGGATGGTGGCTCCAGGCAGGGAATGGACTGGGAGGTGCTGCAGGCACTGCTGTGCGTGGCCAAGGTGCTGGGCAGGCTGACCTGAGACACAGGGCTGGCACTGCTGCTGCCAAAATTGGCCAGGTGGAAGAGTCCTAGTCCTCCCCCAGCTCTGCTGCCCTGGCTGGACAGGGTGGTGGCCCCACAGGGCCTGTGAAGCTCTGACCAGAGGAAACTCCTCCACAAATCACTGACAGGAGGGTGGAGCTGGAGAGGGTTGGTCTCTTCTCTCAGGTGACAAGTGGCAGGACTAGACTAAATGGCTTCAAGTTGAAAATTTAGATTGGATGGTAAGGAAAGATTTCTTCATGGAAAGGGTTGTCAGGCTTTGAAACAGACTGTGCAGGAAGGGGTGGAGTCACCATCCCTGGGAGGCTTCAGCAGGGGTGTGGATGTGGCACCTGGGACATGTTTAAGGTGAATGTGGCAGTGCTGTGTTGGACTCAATGATCCCAGAGCCTTTTCCAGCCTCAAGGATTCCACAGCTGCTGATGTGCTTTGTGCAGCTCAGGGATCCTCCCAAGGGGTGCTGAGCCTCAGAGCAGCTCCCTGGGTGCCAGGTGTGCCCAGGACAGCAGCAGGGCAGGGCCAGGGTGGGGACCAGCACCACACAAACACCAAGCACTCTCTGTTCCAGGAGCCCAGCTGCCAGCAGCCACATCCCAGAGCAGCCCCAGCTCTGTGTGCTCTCTCCCAGCAGCTGCCCCAGGCGTTCACACCCCAGGGTCAGGAGGGCAACCTGCCCTCAGTGCCTGCCACGCTCCACACAGCAGGACCTGCTGGGCTTAAGTGGGGACAATTTGTGGGGCACCGTGTCCTGGGGCATGGAAAGGGGGAGCAGGGGCTGGGGAGAGAGCAGGGGAGTGGGCCAGGGGCCAGGCACGGCTCTGCCACAGCCAGCTCAGTTCTGCCACACCATCCCAGCTCTGCCATCCCAGCTCAGCTCTGCCACAGCCAGCTCAGCTCTGCCATCCCAGCTCAGCTCTGCCACACCATCCCAGCTCAGCTCTGCCATCCCATCCCAGCTCTGCCATCCCATCACAGCTCTGCCATCCCATCCCAGCTCAGCTCTGCCATCCCAGCTCAGCTCTGCCATCCCAGCCCAGCTCTGCCATCCCAGTCACAGCTCTGCCACACCCATCCCATCACAGCTCTGCCATCCCATCCCTGCTCTGCCATCCCTGTCACAGCTCTGCCATCCCTGTCACAGCTCTGCCATCCCATCCCTGCTCTGCCATCCCTGTCACAGCTCTGCCATCCCTGTCACAGCTCTGCCATCCCATCACAGCTCTGCCATCCCTGTCACAGCTCTGCCATCCCAGCCCAGCTCTGCCATCCCTGTCACAGCTCTGCCATCCCTGCACAGCTCTGCCATCCCATCACAGCTCTGCCACAGCCAGCTCAGCTCTGCCATCCCAGCCCAGCTCTGCCATCCCTGCACAGCTCTGCCATCCCTAGCACAAACACTGGTGCTGTCAATGTGGCAGCAGAAACCAGGGAGGGGAAAGCTCCAGGAGAAGGACAAAGGACAGGGGGTACAGGAACAGCTGGTACAGGACATGCTGAAAACTGAGGTGACAGTGATGGCTTAGATCTGATCTTTCTCTGCTGAGAAATGCAGACCTCTGAGTCCCATCCCTCTGCATCCAAGAACTGATGGAAACATTTTCCTGGTGTGGCAGAGGCTGGGACAAGGCTGTGAACAGCCAAAGGTTCAAAGGCATCATCCACCTGCTCCAGCCTTAGAAATTAATGGTAATAAATTTCCCACCAGGCACTAGGGAGGAGATAGTCCCACTGGAGAAATGGATGGAGATCTATTGAGATGGAACAGGTCTGATCTGCCACAGGGACAGGAGTCAGCTGGGAGCTTGGCTTGCACTCCCTCCCTGGAAGGCAAGGTCTTAGGAGCCCCAGGATGGTGGAGATGGAAATGCCTGTCTGAGGGCTTCCAAGGGACTCCCAGAGGCTGCTCTGAGACACACTGGAAGCCAGGCAGAGACTGCAAGAGCCAGGACGAGCTTTCTGCATCCCCTAGGTCCACCAGGACCTTGGCATTACATGCTGAGGATTCATGAGGTGAGGAAGGGCAGCTGTTCTGAGAGACAGAGTTAGAAGAGCCTTTCTGACACACACATGCAGGTGCAGCATCCACACAGCACTCACTGCCACCAGCCAGGGGGGCTTTGAGCCCCAGGCACCACACCAAGAGGAGCAGGGAGAATGGAAATGGCCCTGATTGCTGAGGGCAGGGACTGCAGGCAGGGGCCATCCTGGAAGGAAACCACTGCATCCCTGGGAGCAAGGAGTGCATGTAACTGTTTGACCTGAATTAGAGCAGAGGAATGAAATATTTAAAACCCTCGTGGTTTCTGTTTCTAGATGTATTTAAGTTACTTGGCTTCTTACAGACCACAGTCCAAGCTTCCCATGGGAGATTTAATGACCATCTAGCAATATATGTCCTTGACCATGACAGGGGGTTGGAAGGAGTTATCTTTAAAGTCTCTTGCAACCCAAGCCATTGTGTGGCTTTGTTACAGACCCTCCTGGAGTGTCTGTGATCCCAGCAGATGAAGCTCTGCTCCAGAGGTTCTCAGCTCAGGGAGGTTCTCTGCTCCTTTTTCACCCATCTGCTCCCTCCCTTTCTCAGCACCTGCCAATACCCCTGGGGTGCTCCCCTTAACCCTGTGCAGTGGGTGCTGTTCCATCCCCAATCCCAGAATAAATCCCCAAATGATTCCATTGCTGATCCACACATCTGGCCCAGCAGAGAAGGCTGTGGACATGCCACGGGCTGGGCCAGGCCTGGCAATGCTCCCACTGTAGTTTCTGCCCCTGGTTCCCCCAGCACTCACATCCTGGTTGGTCATGTCCCAGTAGGGCCTCTCTCCATAGGACATCACCTCCCACATGACAATTCCATAGCTCCACACGTCACTGGCTGAGGTGAACTTGCGGTACTGGATGGCCTCGGGCGCCGTCCATCGGATCGGGATCTTCCCCCCCTGCAGGACACAAACAGGATTCCAACAGAGAGAGCAGCAGCAACTCAGCAACACCAGTGTCCACAGGCCCTGCCTGTGATAGGCTGGTCAAATCCCAGGAGGGAGGGAGCACAGGGCTGTCTGTCTGTCCCTCAGGGTGGATGTGGATTGTCCAGCCACGCTGGAAACCTTCAATGATGATGATTCTCCCCATTTGGTGACCTGTCCCACCACCCTCCTGAGGAAGGAGCTTTTTTTGTTGTTCACCTTGAACCACCCCAGCCATATTTTGTCTATGACCTCTTATTGTATCATCTGGTGCCACTGCAAAGAGTTTGGCTCTGTCTCTTCATTACTAGAGGTGTCCCCTCAGTCTCCTCTTCATCCCCTTAACCAAGGCCATCTCCTTCCCCTGCCTCCTGCTCCAGTGACCCTCAGCATGGCAGAATGCCCGTGGTGCCAAGATGCTCCTTGGTAGAAAGTGAATGGCCAGGAATGTAAAAAACCCAAACTGATCTCCCTCCATCCTTCTGCTGTCACCTGGCTACCTCCAAAGCAGAATAAAGGGAATTAGAACACCTTCCTCTTCAGCCTTCTACAGCTTCCACTCTTTGAAATCAGCATTACAGTATTTCTGGGTGGAGCCCTGCTGTCCCAGTCTGTCTGTGGATGTACACCTGATCCAGCAGGCTCTGATCCTTCAGTGTGGGATGGGGGTCACTGGTGGGAAATGGGAGGGACTGGGTGGGCACTGGGGTCTCTGCCACCCAGCTCTGGAGAAATCAGGACTCTCCACTCCCACTGAGGAGTTAAACACAGAGTGCTTGTCCCCCCACAAATGGGGACACAGGGATTGAAGGCTCTGCTTAAGCCCTTCCTCCCTCCTGATTTTCTACCAGGGGCTTTGGACTTCAGCTATTCACTCAAGGGACCTTCTGAAGGGAAAATCTTCCCCTGTGCAGAAAAAAATAAGCAGAAGTGTCTGTGTTTTGTGGCTGTGAGAAGATTAAAAAACATTATATTTTGTCAATGAACAACTGCCATGTCTTATTAAGGGTCTCCCAGGACTTCATAGTACTCAGCCCCAGTGCATGCCAAAATAATGAAAAAAGATAATGTTCCTTAATCTTCTCTCAGCCACAAACCTCAGACAAAATATTATGTTTTCCACAAGAGGGAAAGATGAAGCAACCCACACCAAAGAGGATGTCCTCTCCATCAGGCAGGCTCTTAACAGAACTCCTGGCAAGCAGTGGATTTTAAAAATGGCTAAAAAAGAACTCCTAAAGTAGAAATTAGACTTTGGAGGATTCTTGTGGGACTTCACTTCAGTGAGGCCTCCCATCTCTGTGGGGTCTGAGCTGGAGTTTCACCATTCTAAAGACTTTCCTAAGGTCCAGCATGAACCTCCCAGGCCAGAGCTTGTGGCTTCTGCCCAGCCATGGACACAAGGTCACTGGGAAAACGATGATAAAAACTACTTTGCAGAGGAAGAGACTTCTGATACAGTAGGTGCACATAGTCTGTCACTATGGATAATAAATATCCTTGAACAATGCCCACAGTTCAAGGAGAATAAATTAGGGATGAGTAATTTATTACTGGAGAGAAAAGCTAAAGGCACAAAACCAGGGCTAGAGAACAGCAGTAAACACCATGAATTTAGTTAACAAAGGGAAATTTAATTGGCTGTAAAGAACATGTTGTGAAAAATAAAGATTATTAGTGTTTGTGAAAACCATTGATGGCTGTGTAAGATGGACGAGTTGATGTCTGAAGCCACATGGATGAGAATAAACCCACACTTTTTCAGGTGTGTGTTAGGTATTCAGCTAAATTTACTGAGAGCTATGCCAGGCATCTCATCACTGCCAGCTTCAAAAGACCCAGGAGAGGTGATTTCCTACAGGTCGTGCCCCAGCTCTATCAACACTGATTTCCAAGAATTCCTGCTTTGGGCATTGATGCTGATGTGCTGTGCAGAGTGTTTCTGTGTGCCATTTGTGAGGACTGAGCTCTCACTGAGCAAAACCAAATAATCCTCTGCTCCTGGGGCACCTTCTGCAGCCTGACATGAGCCACGAGTTCTTGGTGGCACTTGTGTCTGTGGCACCAAGGTGTTCCTGGGGAGTTGTTACTGAACATTTTAAGGAGTCTGTGGCACCAAGGTGTTCCTGGGGAGTTGTTACTGAACATTTTAAGGAGTCTGTGGCACCAAGGTGTTCCTGGGGAGTTGTTACTGAACATTTTGAGGAGTGATTTTCTGTTTAATTTGGATACTCCCTGGAATAGCAGCATCTAGTAGTATCTGGCACCCACGCACACTTCCTACACTTCAGTCTGTCCTTGCTGGGGCTGAGCCAGGGAGATGACATGAGGAAGGACAGCAGGGCAGCACTACTGGACAGTGATGGTGAAAACCCCAGACTTGCTGCCCTGGCAACAAACCTGTCAGGGCAGTGTCTCATATGAAAGGATCCCAGGTGAATCACACAGGGAGCTGCAGAGCCTGATCCCAACTGTTGTAAATGCATGACATGTTGTTGGCTCTTTGCAAGTACTGGGATAAATGCTGTATGTATAATGTTAAAATAGCATTTCTATATGGATATAGTCTTTGTTAATAGTAAAAGTTAGACATGAGTTTTTTAAAGACAGTATGCTTAAACTACCTGCCCAGTCAAGATAACAGCCTGTGAACAGGTGATGGGGACCCTGCAGCTGACACAACAATTATCAACACTCACCAGCTGGGACCACCACCCAAATTAAAAGGGATAAGAAGAGAAATAAAACCACAAGCCAAGAAACACGCATGTTCTAAAAAGGCAGACCCAAGGAGTGGCCATGCTAAACAGTTCCCAGAAACAGTTGACTGTGCATGAAGGTCTATGAATATGTAACAAATAGATAGATTGTAAAAGGTATTTAAAGGGGTGTTCCCAAAGCAGGGTGTGCTCCTGGCAGCATGCCAAGCACCCGGCTGTTTTAACCCTTTGCTTTATGTTCTGTCTCCTATTGTCTTCTCATTAAACCTTTTAATTCTCCCAAAACAGTGAACCGTGTTTTTCACAGACAGGGAAAATCTTCTTCAGCTTATTTAATTTGTCTTTCTCATTCAGACCTTTCCACTGCTGACACCCTAAAGAAGTGTGTCAAGGGGGAGACGCCCCTTTCCCTGTCCCACCCTCCCCCTGCAGGAGGAGCAGCCTTACCAGAGCGCTGGTGTAGGTGGGGTCAGAGGTGTCATCCTCCAGGAAGCGGGAGAGGCCGAAATCCGACACCTTGCACACCAGGTTGCTGTTGACCAGGATGTTCCTGGCTGCCAGGTCCCGGTGCACGTAGTTCATGTCCGCCAGGTACTTCATGCCCGCGGCGATGCCCCGCAGCATCCCCACCAGCTGGATCACCGTGAACTGCCCGTCGTTTTGCTGAGGGACACGGGGACAGGAGCACAATCACAGCCCCTGCTGGCCAGCAGCCTCTTTCCACACTCCCTCGCAGGGAGAGTGGGGAGTGCAGAGCTCACAGGGGTTGGGAGTCACCCCACACACCCCAAGGACACCACTGCAGCAGCTGCTGTCACCCCAAAATGCACCCACCCAGCACAGGAGAGCTCAGAAGGGCCAATCTATTCCTACAACCCACCTCCAACCCAGAACCAGAACTATTTAGACAGAGCAGCTGGAGTTGAAGCTGTGACTGCTGCTCCAGGGGTGTAAGAGTGGATGTGCACCTGTGGGCAGGCAGGCACAGCCTCTCAACAGGACAGACACATAAGAAGTGACAAACCTGCTGTCACCCCCAGCTCTGTTCCCAAAACACAAACATCTGGATGTTCAGCAGCTGCCCCAGTGATAGGGGATGCCAGGCAGGGAATGCCACTAGAAAGGGAACCTCCCCCCAAATCCCCTCTGTGCCAGCACAGCCTCTAAAGCTGCACACTCCCAGGTCTCCTACCCGCAGGAAGGAGTCCAGTGAGCCATTCTCCATGAACTCAGTGATGATCATGACTGGAGAGCTCTTGGTGACCACCCCCTCCAGGTGGATGACGTTGGGGTGGTCGAACTGCCCCATGATGCTGGCCTCACTCAGGAAGTCCCTCCTCTGCTTCTCTGTGTAGCCAGACTTGAGGGTCTTGATGGCCACAAAGATCTCTCTTTTGCCTGGAAGCTTGAGATGCCCACTGCACACCTCTCCAAACTCCCCTGTGAACACACAGCAGGGCCTGTGAGCCTCCCCCACCGAGGGACCCCTGGCCCAGCTGTGCCTGCCCTCCCCACCCCTGAGCTCAGTACCCACCCCTGATCCATCCCTGAGCTCAGCACCCACCTCTGATCCATCCCTGAGCTCAGCACCCATCCCTGAGCTCAGTACCCACCCCTGATCCATCCCTGAGCTCACCACCCACCCCTGATCTGTGTTCCCTCCCTCCCTACCCCTTCAGCTGCCCATTCCATGAGCACTGCACAGCGAATTATGTGCACATAAGAACTGATGGACTTGTTTCTCCCACACTGGACTCCCCTGCTCCTTCTAGGCCAGCCTGGGGCTAAGCAAGACCTTAGTGGCATCAGGCTAAATCCTCCCAAAGGCTGGAGGAGCCTGTGCTGCTGAGGGCCACTCCCAGGTCACCTACCTGCCCCAATCACCTGCTCGATTTTGACACAAGAGATATCGATTTCTTTTGCAAACTCCCTGACAGCCTCATTGGGATCTTCATAGGTGAAAGGATCGATATAAATCTTCATCCCTGGAGTCACTGTGCAAAGGTGAAGGAGACAGTCAGACACATGGATGCAAATGGAATGGCTGGCATCAAGGGAAAGAGAGAACTGAGTGATGGTTTTTTTCACCTCAGCAAGTTGCAGAATCAAGGCACGAAGCAGACAGAGAGAAACAGTTTGAGAAAGAACATACAGAACCATGTTTCACAGGACTGTTAAAGCTGATTTTAATGAACACTGGCCCACAAGTCATTGTTGGGGCAGTGGGGAGCAACATTGTGAGCCTGGACTACAAACTGCAGACAGACTCCTCTGTGGGGGATGTGTGACTCTACCAGGAGCTGTGCAAGCAGGAGGGACAGTCCAGCTTGCCCTCTTCTGACTGGCAGCCCTGCCCAAGGCTGGGTTCCCTCTTGGGAGCCCTAAGAGAGTAGTGGGACACACCATGAAAATCACAAAAGACAGGTTCCTCTTGCTAGGCTGAGCAGGAACACAGTGACAGGTCATGGCCAAGGCACCTGGTGAGGCTGGACTGCTGCTGCACATCCCAGCCACCTGCACTGTGGCACAGCTCTCAGCTGTGCTTCAGCCCTTTCCATTCTCATTTCCTGGCCCCTGGCTCACTCCAAAAGGGAGAGTAGAGCTCCCAGCTCCCCAAACAAGGAGCCCCACAGAGCACCAAACTGAGCCCCAGGATGCTGGCTGTACCCAGGGCACTCTGCAGTGCTCACAGGCTCCCTGGGCAATCTGCTGCACTGGCTGCACAGCCATCACTGCTGGCCACTGAGCTCTGAGCTGAGCTGGGTGAGGAAGGGGCTGAAGGCACCCCAGGCTGTACCAGCTCTGCTGCATCCCCTGTCCCCAGGCCTGCTCCAAGTGATTAAACCCATCCCAGCCTGGAGCTGTCACATCCCACACCAGGCCCTGGGAGAATGTGTGAATGTGTGTTTGCAGCCCAGACTGACAAACAACTGAGAGCTGCATTTACATAATGTCTCCTGAAAAGTGTCATTTTCCCTGGTAAGGGATAGCAAGGCAGCAGCAAGCTGCTGGGGCACAGGGCTGCAGCTCTGCCTTTTGGGACATGTTTCCCAGGTAAAAGCAGGAGCAAATGTGAGTCCTGAGTGGAAACACTACAGGTGTTTTCCATGCTCTGAGCAAGGCCTGGATTTGTACAGGAACAAAGTATTAAAAGGGCAGAAATCCTGAAGCTGCAAGTAGAACATGAGGAAAATCACAACTGAGATTGGAATAAAGCAAGATTAGAGCAACAGGTCTCTAGTGATGGAGGAGAAAGGAATTTCAGGGACATGAAGGCAGGGGTTAATCACAGAATCATGGAATGATTTGAGTTGAAAGGAATCTTAAATGATCTCATCTGCCACTATCCCAGGCTGCTCCAAGCCCTGTCCAACCTGGCCTTGGACACTTCCAGGGATGGGGGAAGAAGGATGCACTGGGGTGAGGCAGGGTGGGCAGGGAGGCTGAGCAGGAAAGCTGAGTGTGAGTGAGGGAGTGCCTTCCACAGGGATGTTGGAAGAGGCAGGCTACAAGAGAGGGCATGTTAGGTATTCTATTATATACCTATATATAGATATATCTCATATCTTCTGGGAATCTGGGAGCACTGGGATGGGCTCTAGCAAAGCTCTGTGGGTTCCTGCAGGGATAGGTCAGAGAAGGGGTCTCCTGCTGCCCAGGAGATGAGCAAAGCTCAGGAGCTGGAGGAGCAGGACACAGCGTGGTGCCAGAGGCTGCAGCACAGAACACAGTGATGCTTCAGGGGGTTCTGGCAGTCACAAAGATCTGCAGAATGTGCTCAGGCACCTGTGAGCACACAGGGCAGGGAGCAGGGGCTGGGGGGATCCAGAGCTGCCCTGCTGTAAGAGTCAGCCCAAAGTGTCTCTGATCTGCCTCACAACCATCATCAGAGACTGAGACCCTGGACCCCACCACTGCTCTGGAGCTGAGTTCTGGCCTGGCTGAGGTGGATGCTTGCCCAGGACTGTTTGTGGCTGTGCCTGGTGCTTGCCCAGGACTGTTTGTGGCTGTGCCTGGTGCTGCCCTGGCACGCTGCTCTCAGCAGGGTGCTGGTTATAGCGCCCTGTTCCTGCACCTGTTTGTTGGAGCAATGATCTCCACACACAATAGTCCATAAATCTCCTCACCTTTTGGCCAGAGGCCACTCACTTTGGAAAAGGACTATAAAAAGTGACTTTCCTAAAGAGACTCTGAGATCTCTTTCTCCCCAATGGATTGAAGACGTGTCTCGTTTGATGACCACAAGGATGTGTCCCTTCTGTTTGTAGCTGTATCCCATCCTTTACCTCTCTCTCTCTCTCTCTCTCTCTCTCTTGCAAAACTGAACTGTTACATGCAATAAACTGCATTGCTGCTTGCTGCTGAATAAAACCTGAGTCTCTTGCTGTTTGTCTTTTGCACGCTGGGGTCGAACGAACCATCACGGCTCCCGCTGGGGTTGAGTGGATTGTGACACAGCCCCCCACACACACCCACACCCACACCCCCCCACACTCCCCCTGCCCTCCCTGCAAGCCCCGAGTGAACAGGAGCACGAACCGAGCAGGGAGCGGCCCCCCAGGGCCGGGGGGGGCCCCCGGTACGTACTGTGGCCGCTGGTGTAGTGCTGCAGCTTGTCCGTGTACTCCGAGTCTGCCCGCTCGAAGCCCCGTCTTCTGGAAGGGAAGGGAGAGCTGAGCACAGCATGGGCCCCTCGGGCTGGGGCTGTGCTGGGGACACCTCTGTCCCCTCCCCGTGCCAGCCCCCTGCCCTCACCCAGCGCTGGGTGAAGGGGCAGCCCCAGCCCAGGACAGATGGGAAACACCAGCAGCAGCTTTGGCTCTGGGGGGATTCTGGTGTCCAACACTGCAGGACAGACTCCAGAAAGTCAGAGAATCACAGAACCCCAGGGTGGTTTGGGCTGGAAGGGACCTTAAAAACCATCTTGTTCCAACCCCCTGACATGGGCAGGGATGTCCCTGAGCCAGCCTGGCAGCAGCACCTCCAGCAGCCCTGGGCCAAGCTCTGGTGCTGGGCTCTGGCCAGAAGCTCCTGGGCACCAGGAGGGCTCTGCCTGCACCTCCATCTGCACATTCACCTTCCCAGCTCCTCTCCCCCACCTTCCATCCCCCAGCCAGCCAATGCTGCAACCCCCTGACATGTCCCCTGAGCCAGCCTGGGAGCAGCACCTCCAGCATCCCTGGTCCAAGCTCTGGGTTGGGGCTGTGTCCCAATGGAACTGGGAGCTGCAGGAGATGGAGAGGGCTGTGCCAGCCTGCCCTACCTGCTGCACACGATGCCAATGACCACCACAGCGATGAGGAACACCAGCCCTGCTGCCGAGGAGCCGATGATGAGCGGCAGCTTCTCCTGCACGCTGGTCTGGTACTCAGCTGGCACAGGGGCAAAAGGGAACAGGTTACTCTGTGAGCTCATTAAAGTCAGAAGATGGCCCTCAGCACGGGCCATGTTTGATTCCTGGCATGGCTTTGGTTTGGGACAATCAGGACTCCCCTCTGTGTCCCACAAGGAAGGTTGGATGGAGCTATTCCTTTTCAGTCCTGTGGATGCGTGCTCTGTCTTGTCCTTGACCCCAGGGCCAGAAAACTGGCTTGGCCTGTTTTATTTAGCAGCACAAATTTAGAAAATTAAGACATGGCTCTGTGCTTGTCATCAGCAGCTGTGCAGGTAGAAAACATCAATTTTGCTTCCTCTATATCCAGCTGAGCAGACACATCCCCACAACAGAAAGCTGGGCAGAAATGGGGCCTTCTCTGCATGGAATGAGTACCCATGGGACTGACAGCTGTGTGTCTATCTCTAGACCCTCAATCCCCTTTAGGGGCAGCTGCAGACTCACCCTCAGTCATGGTCTGGAAGTACATCTTGCCGCTGTAGCGGCCGTAGCCGGCCACGGTGCGTGCCCGCACCTGGAACACGTAGATGGTGCCAGCCTTGAGGTTCTGCACTGCCACCGTGTTGGTGGGGCTCTTCACTGTGGTGGAGTTCAGCTCGCTCAGATCCTGCCAGCAAAACACAAATCCATCATCAGAAAAGTCAGTGCAGAATCAGGAGCTGTGCTTCTGGGAGAAGGGAGGGCAGGAGATCAGTGAACAGACAGGTCTCTCCTCCTGGCAGGGACACAGACCCAGGATGTCACCATGGATATCCCTGGGCTGTTCAGCACCTCTCAGCAAAGGCAGCAGCTACAAAACTCAGGTTGATTCTCTCAGCCTTGAGGTAGATGGAGAGAGGAACTTCTCCCCTCTTCTGTGCCTTTCTCTTGGCACTTTCCTCCTCCTCCTGTGCCTTATCCAGCCTCAGCACTGGCTCTTTGCTCTTCCCCAGCTCCCATCTCCCTCTGCCAGGAAATAAAGCCCACTTGAACACTGGGTTTGGGCCTCAGGAGAAGTTCTGTTCCCACCCCACTGCCCAGAGCCTCCAGGGATGAGGCAGCCACAGCTTCTCTGGGCACCAGGGCCTGCCCACACCATCCATCCAACTTTGAACAGAGCTCATTTCATGTCTCAAGCTGCTAGCTGAGCAGTGTTCTGGTGTGGGTGGTGGGAAGAGAGGGGCCTGGCAGGATTGTTTCTTCAAGTGTGTGGCTAACCCAAAGGTGGAAACACTGATGGCAAATCCTTCTGCAGGGAGTACAGGGCAGCTCTGGCTTCCATGTAGGGGCATGGAGGAACAGGGAATGGCTTTAGACTGAAACAGAGCAGGGTTAGATGAGATATTGGGAAGAAATTTCTCTCTGTGAGGGTGATGAGGCCCTGGCACAGGGTGCCCAGAGCAGCTGTGGCTGCCCCTGGATCCCTGGCAGTGCCCAAGGCCAGGCTGGACAGGGCTTGGAGCATCCTGGGCTATGGAAGGAGTCCCTGCCATGGAAGGGGTGGTGTGGATGGGCTCTGAGGCTCCTTCCAGCCCAACCACCCTATGATTCTATTAAACACCTGGGAGACCTTCACTACTAACACTATTCAGGAACACTTTTCCCTTCTAAAAACTACAATATCTGTTCTGTGCATCTGAAGGTTCCTGGTTGCCACTGGGGTCTCTGGCAATCAGACTGATGACAGTGAAAAGCTCAAGTACAGATACAGAGACCAAGGAAAGATGATCACACAGCAAACTCAGCCTCGTTTGCCTGATCAGGCCCCAGCACTCCCCTGGACCTCTCCCAGGCAGGCAAGGAGACAAATAGGTCAGGAAATGTTGACAGTTTTAGAGCTCAAGGGCTTGGATGAATCCTCCCAGGCCCTTGGAGGGCACTAACAACAGAGTTGTTTTAAAATCATTTGTCCAACTCTTTTGGAGAACCTCATCCCTGCTCCTGGAGGACTTTAAATGGAATGTAATGGCCAAGCCTGCAAGGTGGTTGATAGCCTGGGAAATTGCTGTCTGCTTGGCTGAGGAAGGTGTGCCTGTGATGTGCTCTCCTTTAAATCCAGACCACAAGGAAAAACCATTTACACCTCCCCACCCTCCCTTATCAAACCTGTTCTTTCTCCTTGGCATCACCTCTCCAGAACCTGCACATTCACCTCAAACACTTCTCCCCTTTCACCTCTCAGGGCTCCTTCAGCAGGCCAAGGGCATCCCAGGTGCTTTAAAGCCCAAGTTCAAGCAGAATCAATCCAGGGGGATTCTGGTGTCCAACACTGCAGGACAGACTCCAGAAAGTCAGAGAATCACAGAACCCCAGGGTGGTTTGGGCTGGAAGGGACCTTAAGGACCATCTTGTTCCAACCCCCTGACATGGGCAGGGATGTCCCTGAGCCAGCCTGGCAGCAGCACCTCCAGCAGCCCTGGGCCAAGCTCTGGTGCTGGGCTCTGGCCAGAAGCTCCTGGGCACCAGGAGGGCTCTGCCTGCACCTCCACCTGCACATTCACCTTCCCAGCTCCTCTCCCCCACCCTCCATCCCCCAGCCAGCCAATGTCCCCTCTCCAGCACTGCCTGCACACATCAAAGGGCTCCTTTCCCCTCTGAGACCTTGCACTGGTGACCCAAGTGGGCTGAATGTCTTCAAACAATTACAAAATGGGTGACTTGGAGCATCATCAAACCCAATCATTGTGCATAATGAGGAGGGCTAATTACTCTGACACTGAAGTGTCAAATGTCCTCTGGGAGGAGTTTGGCAACTTTGGATAAAAACTGCTACGCCCTTTCTAAATGAAGACAACACAGACTTTTTTAATAAGACAAATGTTGGCAGGTGCCTCTTGGAAGTAAAAAAAAAAAACCCATTAAGGCAAGGGCTGCAGAGAGCAGCCACGTCAGGCAGTGTTTGTGCAACAATCTGCACAGATTTGCTCCAGCTCCACCAGAAAGAAACTCATAATGCTGCCTTTGTACAGACACTTTTAATGGCAGCTAAGAATAGCAGTGTTATAAATAATTGTGAAAGGAAAACAAAAATACACCTTTTGTTTCAGGTATTGTGAACAGTTCTTTTCTGTTGACTCTAAAATAAATGCTTCTATTTTTTAATTTAATTTTATGTCTTTATATAGAAGAGAATCTTTTAAAAATGAAGAGCCAAGGTGCTTTTTATATACAATGTGTATGCTGCTACTCTTCATTTGAGCTGCTTTCATGAAAATATAACATAATTTTCTTCTGGGGGAAGAAGAAATTCCATCAAAAATACCTTAACCAGCTCCAGAGATCTTTGCTGAGCATTCAGAAGCACCTGGGACAGTTTGTAATGAAATATTTGGAAGGAAATCACCTCTGCACAGACTGGCAATGGAGTGAGAACACACCTGGGATATGTCACACAGCACATCCAGCAGCTGGATTGATGGGAAGCAGGGGAAGAGCACGGCACAGCCAAAGCCCTGCATTTTGGGATTGCTCCCAGGGATCCAGGAAATGGCTCCTGATTGCAGAACTCAGCACTGCAATGGCTGGACTGAGCTGGACTCAGCTGTGCCCAGCAGCAGAGCAGGATCCAGGGTCCCTGTGCACACACAAACATCAGGGCTGGGGAGATGGGACTGGGCCTTCTTCAAACCAAGAACCAGCAAAAAAAAAAAAAAAGATTCCCTGGGGTTCAAACAACTCTGCCCTGCTCTGGTGAGGTCCCTCTGCAGGGCTGGTCCCAGCTGGAGCTCCTGGCCACTGCCAGGGGACAGGGATGGATGGGATATTGGGCAGGAACTGTTTCCTGGGAGGGTGGGCAGGCCCTGGCACAGGGTGCCCAGAGCAGCTCTGGATCCCTGGAAGTGTCCAAGGCCAGGCTGGACAGGGCTTGGAACAATCTGGGATAGTGGAAAGTGTCCCTGCACATGGCAGGGGGGTCTGGATGGGCTTTAAGGTCCCTTCCAGCCCAAACCAGTCTGGGATGCTGCCATGGTGCTCTGAAATACCAGCACAGGGAGAAGCTCAGCCCAGCTCTGCCCTCTGTGCCAGGCTCAGTGCCCCATCAACAGCACTGCCTGAGAGTGAGGCCACTCGTCCCCATTCCCAGGGACACTGAATATTGAATATTCTCAGTTGGAAGGGACCCACAAGGATCATCAAGTCCAACTCTTCAGTAAATGGCCCACACAGGGACTGAAGGCACAAGCTCAGTGATATCAGCACCATGCTCTGACCAACTGAGCTAATCTCAGGCTCATGCTGTTCCTAACTCTGACAATGGATGAGATGTGGCTGCCTGCAAAGACTGGCCACTAACAGCAGCACCATTTTTAAGACAAAAATTCCCTTTATTTACAGCCTCCCTCAGAAAACAGAGGAGAGGGAAGAAAGAAAGGAAGAGGGTGAGAGACTAAGATAAAGTAAGAGGAGGAGAATGTACTCCCTGAGATCTTCTGCCTCTACACTGGGGGTCCACAGGGAAAGGACCCCTCTTTGCTTCCCAGATCTGTCTTGTTACCCACTCATCCATCTTGCCACATATTCTGGGATCATTTCCAAGGGTCAAAATAAATGGCTGTGATTTATGCAATATAGGTCAGGACCTATTTAACAGCTTACAAAGGAGCTCCCCCCTCCTCCCCATTCTCCCTCTGGCTCTTGGTGATGAGAAAATAGGTCACAGGCAGGCAGTGGGGGGGATTAATCATTTCTTCCGGCAACTGCTGGGAAAAATATTTTCAGTTCCATTTAATCATAAAGCTTTTTAATTAGTTAGTTTGCAATTTATGATGTATAGTTTCTAAGCTCTTGAGCAAGGGGGCAGATTCCTGGAAGGAGAAGTCTCCTGCTCCCCATCTCCCCTGGGCTGCACAGATGAAGTTCAGCCTGGCAGGGCCTGGGACCAACCTTCATGTGGTGCCCAGGTCTCTGAGCAGCCACTGGTGGGATGGACACCCTGAAATCAGACTGAAATCCCTGAAATCTTGCCTGGACAGGGAGGTGATGGAAGGAGCAGGTTCCTCAGGGATGAAAGAGCCAAAGGTGTGGGACCCCTTCACACTGGACCCTCCATGGGAGCAGGGGACACCTCCTCCCTGAACAACATCTGGGACTGTACAACATCAGGATGCTGCAGAGATGCCAAACTCACCTTTGGTGTGAATGCACCCATGGACAGAACTCCAGAAAATCTCCAGGACTGGACATCCACTGAATATGCTCCAGTCTGGGACTGGATGTCCCCTGTCATTCCCATTTCAGTACAAGAAAAATTAAAAATACACCCTGGAGCTTGGCTACCCTGCTCTCCCTGCAATGGGTCCACTGGCCACCAGCTCTGTGGAGGTGCCAGGAGAAGCTCCTGAATGACCAGTGGATTTTCTACACTTGGGCCACTGGAACCATCACTGGACCCCAAGGATTGATGGCCACTGTCACCCATGTGACCAAATGCAGCAAGAGAAGTCTCCTAATGACCAACCACTGCATGCCCTTAAGTGAAGCTCTGCACCCCCTCCTCTCCCCAAAAGCTGTGGGGGACCCTGCCAAGGTCCCTCAGTACCTTCTCATAATACTGCAGCTCATAGTCCAGGATGACTCCATTGGGCTGGTCAGGCTGGGACCAGGAGAGGGTGATGCTGTCCACAGTACGGCTCACCTGGTGCATGATGGACACAGCAGAAGGGGCTGGAAGAGAAACAGAGAGTGGGACAGTCAGACACCTGCACAGGTGGGACAGGTGTCACCCTGCCAGGACTGTTTGGAGCTTTGGAATTCACTTCCTGCACTGGGAGAGCTGCCCAGGTGTCAGGAGATCCTGGATTTTGCAGTTTGCAGAGAGCAGTGGGGGAGAAAAAATGGATCTGCTGAATTGGTAGTTAGAAAACATGTAGGGCAGTGTGTCAAGCAGGAAAATGGCAAAAGGAGCCCATGGTTGGAGCAGGCACAGCATTGTTCCACCAGGAAAAGCCCCAGCAGCCCCATCCCAGCACTCCTCCCTGCTTGCTGTGGGGAAATGGGTGCTTTTCACTCTTCCATTTGCATGGAGCAGCTTCCCAAGGCTCAGCAGGCTGGGGCTGAGCTGCACATGCCAGTGAGGGGAGGTGCATGCACAGCCTGAGCAGGCAGCACAAAGCTGACCTGACACGCTGACAATGGAGAGCAGCCTGCACACAGGAGAGCCTGACACTGCCTGTCCCACTGAGCACAGCCTGCCCTGCCTGCCCTGCCTGTCCCACTGAGCACAGCCTGCCCTGCCTGTCCCACTGAGCACAGCCTGCCCTGCCTGTCCCACTGAGCACAGCCTGCCCAGCCTGCCCTGCCTGCCCTGCCTGTCCCACTGAGCACAGACTGCCCTGCCTGTCCCACTGAGCACAGCCTGCCCTGCCTGTCCCACTGAGCACAGACTGCCCTGCCTGTCCCACCCAGCACAGACTGCCCTGCCTGCCCTGCCTGTCCCACTGAGCACAGACTGCCCTGCCTGCCCTGCCTGTCCCACTGAGCACAGCCTGCCCTGCCTGTCCCACTGAGCACAGCCTGCCCTGCCTGTCCCACTGAGCACAGCCTGCCCTGCCTGCCCTGCCTGTCCCACTGAGCACAGCCTGCCCTGCCTGTCCCACTGAGCACAGCCTGCCCTGCCTGCCCTGCCTGTCCCACTGAGCACAGCCTGCCCTGCCTGCCCCCTCCCACTGAGCCTGTCCCACTGAGCACAGCCTGCCCTGCCTGTCCCACTGAGCCAGCCCCTGCCTGTCCCACTGAGCACAGCCTGCCCTGCCTGCCCTGCCTGTCCCACTGAGCACAGCCTGCCCTGCCTGTCCTGCCTGTCCCACTGAGCACAGCCTGCCCTGCCAGCCCTGCCTGTCCCACTGAGCACAGCCCTGCCTGTCCCCTGAGCACAGCCTCCCACTGAGCACAGCCTCCTGCCTGTCCCACTGTGCACAGACTGCCCTGCCTGCCCTGCCTGTCCCACTGAGCACAGCCTGCCCCTGCCTGCCCTGCCTGTCCCACTGAGCACAGAGCACAGCCTGTCCCCTGCCAGCCAGCCCTGCCTGTCCCACTGTGCACAGACTGCCCTGCCTGCCCTGCCTGTCCCACTGAGCACAGCCTGCCCTGCCTGTACCACTGAGCACAGCCTGCCCTGCCTGCCCTGCCTGTCCCACTGAGCACAGCCTGCCCTGCCTGTCCCACTGAGCACAGCCTGCCCTGCCTGCCCTGCCTGTCCCACTGAGCACAGCCTGCCCTGCCTGCCCTGCCTGTCCCACTGAGCACAGCCTGCCCTGCCTGCCCTGCCTGTACCACTGAGCACAGCCTGCCCTGCCTGCCCTGCCTGCCCCACTGAGCACAGTCTGCCCTGCCTGTCCCACTGAGCACAGACTGCCCTGCCTGTCCCACTGAGCACAGACTGCCCTGCCTGTCCCACTGAGCACAGCCTGCCCTGCCTGCCCTGCCTGCCCCACCCAGCACAAACTGCCCTGCCTGCTCTGCCAGCCCCTGCCTGCCCTGCCTGTCCCACCCAGCACAAACTGCCCTGCTGCTCTGCCAGCCCAGCCAGTCCCTGCCTGCTCTGCCAGTCCCACCCAGCACAAACTGCCCTGCCTGTCCCATTGAGCACAAACTGCCCTGCCTGCCCCTGCCAGCTCTGCCTGCCCCTGCCAGCCCTGCAGACAGCCTGGGCAGCTGCCATGGTCATGGCTAGGTGGGCACCAGGTGGGCATCATGCAGGCCTGGCTGTGCCATGAGCTGCCCAGGGAGCTGTGCTGACAAGCCCATGGGGCAGGGAGCAGAGTGTTGAGCTGCTGCCACCTCCCTGGGAAACTCTGAGCAGCCCTGGCCTGGTGTGCCAGGCAGGTGAGCCAAGAGCCCGGGGTGATTTCAGTCCTGCAGGATCAGGAAACTCATCAGGCTGCAGCTCCAATCTGCTCTGTGACAGGGACAGCACCCAGGGATGGCTGGAGCTGTGTTAGGGAGGGTTAGGTGGAGATCAGGGCAAAGTTCTTCCCCCAGAGGGTGCTGGCACTGCCCAGGCTCCCCAGGGAATGGGCACAGCCCCAGGGCTGCCAGAGCTCCAGGAGCACTCAGACAGGGTGGGATTGTTGGGGTGTCTGTGCAGGGCCAGGAGTGGGACTGGATGATCCCTGTGGGCCCATTCCAAGCTGGGATATTCTCTGATTGCAGGTGCTGACAGCAGAGCAGTTGACACCCACCCACCCTGGCTGCAGGGCTGACCCCAGGGTTCCTGTGCTGCCTGTGCTGCCTGTGCTGCCTGCTCTCCCCACATCCCAGAGCAGTGCCCGTGCCCCCCCTGTGCCCAGCACATCCACATCAGTGCAGGGCATCCCACAGCATCCCCAGTGCCAGCACAGCCCTGCAGAGCTCAGGCTGCACTGGAGTGTCAGCCCTGGCACATCTGTGAGCTCAGCACTGCTGCAGCAGCTCCAGGGCACAGGGGAGGCCTCAGGGGTGGGACAGGACTGCAGAGTGGCAGCAGGAAAGCTTCCCCATCACTTGCATGCCAGCCCAAATGGATGCAGAGAGGTTTGCACTTAGATGGAGCTTTACCCAAGTCCAGCCCTTACAATATTTCATGGAAGAACAACTCATTTGACAGCTCTGAGAAACAGCCTAGAGGAGCAGCAGCCAAAGGAAGGCATCTCTCACCCAGCTCAGGCTGGCTCCCCTTGGCATCAGGGGCAGTGACAGGAGCTGTGCCAGCTGGGACTGCAGTGGTGAGCCTGGCCTCAGCATGTTCCTGCACACCACAATAAATTACCACTCCTCTCCAACACACCAACAAAAGCCATTTTCCTGATCCACTGTCTGCCTCTTCACTGCTGCTTTTCTGCCTCAGAGCACTGCAGTTCCCAGGATCCTCAATGTCTGGGTGCCAGGAGGCTGGGCTGGGGTAACACAAGATCTGCCACCACACTGCTGCACCATTTTCCTTCACCTGCCTGGGTTCCCCACTCCTGAAGGAAGGTGTGATGTAGATCAGCCTCAGCAGTGTTGTTGAGCTCTAGTTTTGTCCAGGAGAACAAAACCAGAAGGACAGCAGAGAACTTCCATCCCTGGAAGTGTCCCAGGTCAGGCTGGACAGGCCTTGGAGCAACCTGGTCTGGTGGAAGGTGTCCCTGTCCATGACAGAGGGTGGGATGGGATCATTAAAACCATTCCATGATTCCAACAGATCCTAAAGCCAGCCTTCCATCCATCTCTGCTTAAGCAAAGCCCCATTACCCAACAGCCTGAACCCCTCTGTGTCACCTCAGCCCTCCCCCTGCTCTGTGGCACTGCTCCCCTCCCACCCTGACATCCCCATCCCACTGCTCCAGGCCACATCTTTCCAAACTCCTGGGAACAGTTTCTCACTGGCACAAAGATAAAACACAGGTAATGTTTCTGGAGCCTGTCAGCTCTTGCCAGAGCTCGCTGCTTCCTTGTCGACACAGATTCCCTAGGACAGCTGAGATTTCCAAGACAAACATCTCTGTCTCTGGGGACAAGGCTGGGAAGGGAGCTGTGACCTGCTGTGGATGCCCTGAGGCAGGGATGGCACTGGATGAGGGGAGCACACAGCCTGTGGTGTCTCTGCCACCTGCTCTGGGAACTGATCCCTCATTCACACACTGAGCTTTTCCAGGACAGGGGCCCTGCACAGCCAGAGCTGTCCCACCACAGCACCAGGATGTGGCAACATCCCACGATTCAGGCACAGCCTGAATCAGGCACAGTCAGCTCCAGGTTCCTCCTGGTAGGATTGAGGTCTCTGGGATGTTCTTCTTCCAGTTCCACAAACTGCAGCCCAGCCTGGGAGCACAGCACTTCTCCAAGGCATCTCCTGCCCCTCCCTGGGGGGATGAACAGGACAGCAGTGACAGCAGGACCTGTGTGACTCATGTGCTGCTGGGACCTGGTGAACCTGCTCTGCTCTGGCTCAGCAAAAGATCCAAATGGATGAGGCTGGGCTCATCTAACGAGCTTAATGAGACAAATGTGCTGCATGGTGGGAGGAGGCAGCTGAGATGAAGGACAACAGCAACCTCAGCCCTTTCCTGCCCCTGGGGCAAGGGGGTGGCTCTGGAAGGGCAGGAACCTCTCCACTGCATGTGCTCAGTACTGCTGCTCTTATCACAGACACCAGGGCAGTGCAGGAATGAAATCACAGGAAGGCCCAGGTCAGAAGTGATCTCTGGGTGTTTCTGCTCCCACAGGCTGGCAGAGTAATTTCAAAATCAGATTGCTTTGCTCAGTGAATCTGACCCCCTGGATGGGGCTACCCCAGGCTCTCTGTGCAGCAGCCCCCAGCTGCCTTGCTCTTGTGGGGCAAGAAACTTTCCCTCACATTCCACTGGGATTTTGCTGGCTGTGTCTCGTGGATGTTCCCACTGTTCTCTCCCTCGAAGCCCCTCAGCCTCCTCCTCTGCAGGCTGCCCAGACCCAGCTCTCAGCTGCCCTCACCTCTCATGCCCCAGCCCCAGGCTCATCCCAGGTCCTGCTGGACCTGCTCCAGTTTGTCCATGGCTGTGATGCTGGGAGCCCCAGATGTGGCCCCCAGACTGCTGAGCAGATGGAAACAATCCCTCTCCTGGGTTTCTGCTAACAGAGCACAGCACTCTGCAAAGCCACAGAACGTGGTCCTTGTCACACCCTGCACACCAGGTGAGAGCCTGGGGTGAGCAGAGAGGCTCCCAGTCCTGGGAATCAGGGCTGGGCTGGCACTGGATGTGTGGGCTTGGAAGCAGTTTAGAGCAGGCAGCCAGACCTCAGAGTGACTTTGCTGGGTGCAGTCAGCAGGAACAGCTTCAGCTGGATCCTGACACAATGCCCAGGCAGCTGACTGTGCCCTGTGATGCACACAGGAGATCAGATATGCAGACTCCCCACTCTCAGAGCCTTGATCACCCTGGGATGTCACCATGGAGGTGTGAACAGAGGTGGATTTATCCCCATGGATAAATCCCCCTCCAGGGGCAGGTGTGTCCCAACAGTGCAGAAAACAAACAGACTTTCCTTCATTCCACAGCTGATGGGAACACTGCTCCTGACTGAATCCCTTAAGCCTCAATGTCATTTGATTTCACAGAATATTCTGAGTTGGAAAGGATCCAAAAGGATCACTGAGCCCATCTCTGAATGAATGGTGTCTATATGGGAATCAAACCCACACCCTTGGCATTATCAGCACTGGGCACTGAGGCAAACCCAACCACTGCAGTCCTTGAAAAGCACTTTCTGCATCCTCTTGATCAGAGATGGCCTCAGATTCCTCACAGAGGAGCCCTGTGGCTTCTCTGAATTGCTGGAGAAACAAACCCCACCAATACCAGCACTGGAGTGTAAAACAAGCTTAATGAAAATCCACTCATGTACAAAGGCAGCGTGTCCCACAGGGTGACCCCTCTGGGGCTGGGGCAGAGGCACAGCAGGGGTGGCAGTGACACTTGCATGGTGCCCACCCTGAGCCCCTGCACGGCCACACAGCACTGCTCATGGCCAGGCTCTGCCAGCCTGCCCTGGGGGATTGGCAGTTCCATTCAATCCAGGCAGCTGAGCAGGATTCCGTGGCTGGGGCAGCTCTGCAGGGTCAGGGTGGGGGTGCAGAGAGCTCTGCTGCTCTGCAGCACACCCAGGGCACTGCCTGAGCTCAGCAACTGCAAAACTCGGCAAGGATGGGGTGCAGGAGGTCCCCCATCCTCAGGTGCTGCCAGCAGAGCTGCATGGCCAATCCCCCCCCTGAAGGGATCAGCCCTGAGCTCTGCCAGGGCTGCAATGGCACAAACCCATCTGTGTCCTGGGCTGAGCCACAGCAGGGGCAGCAGGGCCAGGGGGGCATCCTGCTCCTCTGCTGGGCTCAGGGGAGACCCCCCTGCAATGCCCTGGGGTCCCAGCACACACAGGACAGGGAGGAGCTGGAGCAGGTCCAGAGGAGACCAGGGAGATGCTGCAAGGGCTGGAGCCCCTCTGCTCTGGAGCCAGGCTGGGAGAGCTGGGGGTTCACCTGGAGAAGAAAAGCTCCAGGGAGAGCTCAGAGCCCCTGCCAGGGCTGAAGGGGCTCCAGGAGAGCTGGGGAGGGACTGGGGACAAGGCATGGAGGGACAGGACACAGGGAATGGCTTCAAATGGACAGAGGGCAGGGACAGATGGGATATTGGGAAGGAATTCCTGGCTGTGAGGGTGGCAGGCCCTGGCACAGGTGCCCAGAGCAGCTGTGGTGCCCCTGGATCTCTGGCAGTGCCCAAGGCCAGGCTGGACATTGGGGTTTGAAGCATCCTGGGTATGGAAGGAGTCCCTGCCCATGGCAAGGGGTGGGATGGGATGGGCTTTAAGGTCCCTTCCAACCCAAACTATTCTGGGATTTGAAGATACCTCAAGACATTGTCCTTTCTGATTAGCTCCAGGTAAAATCCCAATTTTTGGTCATAAAGCACAGCCCTTCTCTGCCACATCCCTGTAAACAAGCCCCACCATGTCCTGCCTCCCAGGCACTGTAGCTGAGGCACATCTAGCATTTAAACATGTCTTCTAAAGGGAAAAAAAAAAAAAAAATCACAAGTGATGATCTGGGCCCTGATTATAAAGCTGAAGCCACTTTTCTGAGAGAGCTTGCTTTTTTTCAAAAAGAGCTTTTGCTAAAGTTCCCAACCAGGCCCATCTCTCCTTACAGCCTCACATCTTTGACTGAAAGCATGTCCAGCTTTCCCTGTGTCAGAGCTGCTGTCTGAGGATGCTGTGACAGGAGGATAAAACCTCCCTGGGCACAGAACCAGGCAGCTCCATGGCTCCAGAGCTGCACCTCAAGGCTACTTCAGCAGCCTGTGCTAAGGGAAAGCAAAGCCCAGGTGGCACAGATCCATCACACAAAGGCAGCTGAACCAGCTCTGATCCTCCACAAGAGGCTTTGGGGTCTGGAAGGATTTGTCTCATCTCCTGCAGGGACAGAGGGGAGTGCTGGTTGCATCATGAAGCCCCAGGCTTGGCATAGCCAGAATTTGACTCTCATACAAATAGTTGTTTCTTTGGGACTTGCTGGAAGCACTGAAAAGTATTAAAGGAAAGAAGGAAATAGAAGAAAATGACAAGGAACCAAATGTGAGTTTTCCAGAAGAAACAATCACTTTTTAATCACAGGAAAACCTGAAGAAGGTCACACCAAACCCAGGGCAGAGCGATGAGACAGAACAACACCAGAAATTCAGCAGAGAACTGGGAAAAGCTCCATAACACCCAGGTCTGAACATCTGCACAAAGCCAGGCAGAGTTAAAAATAGCTGAAACAGCTGTGACTGACCCCCTGAGTACACCACAGACAAACCCCCTCCTTCCTTTGAGGACTACAGACAATGCTGAGCCCACTGTGCCTCTGGGGAGGTTTTCCTCAAGCTCTCTTTGGAAATGCACCTTTTATTTTCAGGTTAAAATTTATAGACTCCAGTTTCCAACTGCAGGAACTTTTCTGGGTTTTGGAGCTAAATGAAGGAGGAGTCTAGGAAAAGAATATTGTCCTCATGGAAGAGCTGAAAGATAATGAAAATGTTTCCTTTCTGTCCATGGAGGGTTAGAACTGGAGGATCTTTAAAGTCTCTTGTAACCCAAACCAGCCAATGATTCTGTGATTTTAAGTAGTTTCCTGAGCACTTCACACATTTATCAGCCTGATGACTCTCTCCTTTACATTTTCCTTTTTTTTTGGTTAATCTCCTTTCCAAAAACAAACCTCAAAACTGACTTTAGTACCCAGGATCCATCTCTCAGCTGCACAGACAGCATCCACCTCCTTGCTGAGGTCTGACATTGCTCTGAGTGTGTCCAAAGTGACACTTCCCTGCCCCAGCCCAGCCCTGCAGAGCTGCTCTTCCCTCTCCATTGGGCACTTCCACTGGGATTTTCTGGCTGTGCCCCCTAGCTCAGGGAAGGGAGGAGCTGTTCCTGCATTTCCTATCACCCCAGTCCTGCTGGGAGCAGGAGGAGATATCCTCGATGCATCCAAAATTCCTGTAATTGGTAAAACTCTCTCTACAGCTCAGGGAAATTCATTAGGAGAATGCTGACAAAAAGCAGCAGGGGGGCATCATACAATGAAGAATTGTTTTGTGGCAATGAGAAAGAAACAGGCCTGTTTTCCTCCTTGCTTCTATGTCTCTGATTTGATCTGAGGGTTCTTAGGCAGCTCATGTGTTTGTCTCACCAACCCATCCCCACCACAACTCTGAGCACTTCCAGAAACTCCAGGACATCTCCTAGGACATCTTCCTCATTTAGTCAACAAGAGCTTCCATCTGGGAGCTGTTCCATTCTCCCAGCTCTGCTTTTTTAACATGCTGGGGTCACCTCCCTTCTATCCCACCTCCATCTGCCTCATCCTTGGAAGGGTCCAAGGCCAGGCTGGATGGGGATTGGAGCAACCTGGGATAGTGGGAGATGTCCCTGCCAATGGAAGGGGGTGGAATGAGATGATTTTAAAGATCTCTTCCAACCCAACCCAGTCTGGGATTCTGTGATTTTATGATTCAGGTATCATTATGATTATGATATCTTGGTTCATCCCATCCCAAAGGACCCATCAGGGCATCCTTGTCTAACAGATTTTGATAGCAGAGGCCAATTTTCTGTGTCAGCTCCTGACTCTTGGGCTGCCACCACTGCCAGTGGTTTTTATGTCTGGCTCCCAGGGAACCCAGCCCACATCCAGCTACACACCAGCCAAGTGCCCATGGCCATGAACTCTAGAAGGTCACTCTGTGCAGGCTGGGAAGATGGACCTCTGCTGTAAAGGAAATAAAATGGGAAAAGACACTGCCATGAGCCAGATCAGCCCTGCAGGGAGCAGCCCAGGGGCTCAGACTGGCAGATTCTGGGAGTGTCTGTGGGACTGTGTGGCTCCAGCCTGCAGGGGGGACACCAGCATCTTTCCACAGCTTCTCTTTCATCATCTTTAGGCCCAAGTGAAAGGCTGCCATGCAATGTGCCCCCCAGCCTGCAGCCAGCCCCCCTTCAGCTGCCAGTCCCAGGGCTGGAGGGGCAGCACTGGTGAGATCCCAGGAAAATCAAAGCATCCCATTCCTGTGCTGGCTTAGCTGGGAGAGTCAGGTTTCAGGCAGCAAACCCCTATCTCTGATCACTTTAATTCCACTAACCCATGTCATGTCAGACAGAGTCAACATTTGCTCTGGAAAACACTCAGGAGGCAGAGAAAGCAAAGGCAGCCCGGCCCGTGGCCTCTCCCCGGCAACTCTTTGAAAAGCCCCAGGGGAAGAGCGAGGTGAACAGCTGGGAGCTCTCCAGCATCTCCCGCAGCCCTCCCGGCACTGCCCGGCCCTGCAGTGTCAGGTTACCGTCGGGGAGCTGCTTTTATTGCAGCAGGGTCAGCAGGGAATTGAGGCATTTTCAATTACCCAGCAGCAGCTCGGGGTCAGCATGAGCTGCCTGACCTGTGCTCAGACACAGGGGCAGGAAATGCAGCACGGTGCTGCAGGGCACCAGCCAGCCCAGGGCCAGGGGACAGGCCAGGGAATGGGGACATGTTGGGGAGATGGGTCTGTCAGAGCAGAATTGCTGCCAGAGCATCTGGCAGGGGATGTCACAGAATCACAGAATCACAGAATCCTGAGGTTGGAAGAGACCTCCAAGATCATCGAGTCCAACCTATGTCCTAACACCTCGACTCAGAGTATAGACTATAACATGGCACTAAGTGCCATGTCCAGCCTTTTCTTGAACACTTCCAGAGATGATGATTCCACCACCTCTCTGGGAAGAGCATTCCAGTGCTTTATTATTCTTTTGGTGAAAAATTTCTTCCTAACATCCAACCTATACCTTCCCTGACTGTCCTGCTGCTGTGGCAAAGGGGAGATTGGAAAACCTTGTGGGAAGGGGCAGACTTCCCTCTCAGGCTCAGTCTGAGTGGGTAACCCAGGCAGCTCCAAATTCCCTCTGGGTCTAGAGGGGATTGCCCAGGACAGATCCCCAAAAGCCCTGCAGTGAGGCTGGAGGTGCTGCTGTGCCAGGACAGTGCTGCCATCAGCCACAAGGGCTGCCCTGACCTTCAATGCACAGGGCTGGAAGAGCTCTGGGCTGGGATCCAGGCACTGGCTTTGCAGTGGCAGGAGCACACAAGGCTGGGGTGAGCTCTGTCACCAGCCAGGACACCTGCATGGCTCACACCACTGCCTCACCTGCAGGACACTCACCCAGAGCAGCCCTCTCTCCCTGCCCCACAGCCCCCAGCAGCTCACTGTCACTGGTACAACGGTGTCCCCACTCCAGGGGCCACCACCGACCCCAAGGTCTCACTGCTTTGTGCTCCTGTTCAGCTCAGAGTCCAAACACATCCAGGTATCCAACTGAAAATTGTTTTCTCTGGTTAAAACCTCCCTCATTTTTTGCTTTTCTGGGTAAAACTCTCTGCTGCCATTTAAGTGTCACAGCCTTTCACACCAGGGGCCCTCCTGGAGAATGCATTTGGACTCAGATGCCTTCCTGCAACATGAAGACTGAATGCAGCACAGTGAGGAATACCTGGATGAGGAAGGGAAGAACAGAGGGTTCTCCCAGCCTGCCCTCCATGGTGACCCTGCTCTGCATGGGAGGTGAGGCTGGACACCTCCAGAAGTCCTTCCACCAGCACTTGTGACTCTCCTGCTGGAAGGGTTCACTATTCCTTGCACTATTACAACATTTGTCTCCCCCACCAATTCCTCTTCCCAGTTCTGCCCCTGTGATGCCATGCTCAGGAGCCACACACTTTTGGAACCAGAACAGAAGGTTCTGTCCACTTTTGGAACAGAAAAGCAAGGAATGGCAGCACTGGAGCTCTTTAATAAGCAGCCTTACTTTAAAGGAGTAAAAATGCTCGGGTCTGGGATATTCCTGGACTTGCTGGAGCTCTGGAAAATTGGTGTTACAGAGTGTGTGAGGTTTTTGTTGCCGAGGCTCTTGGCAGGGTTGGTACCCACACCGTGTCAAGTGTCTGGAACACTTCCCAGTGGGCCCAGCCTGCAGCTCCTTGAGTCTGCAACTACAAACGCTGGAAAATCTTAAAAACATGGCAAAGCAGCCCAAAGCTGGTGCTGGCTGCAGCCCCACTTGAATCAAGGCAGGCTTTGGTGTAGATTACAACCTTTAAAGCAGTTGCTAATGCCACAAGCCCAGCGCCTTGGCCCGGGCAGTGAGGCTTTGGCTGTGTTTGAGCTCTTTGTTCAGTCCCATTTGCATGTGCCACCCGGCCTGCAGGGCTTTGTTCCCGCAGGAGGAGCAGCTCCAGAGCATCCTGGCACCTCCCACACTGCTGCCAGAGCAGCTTGGGGGTCACACAGTGCCAGGGGTGTCCCCACCTCCTGCACCCCTCTGCACGTGGAAAACTCATCTGCTCCAGAGCATGGCATGGCCCCAGCAAAAGGCTGGTGGGAGGCAGGAACACAGTGGGAATCCCAAAACCTCCAACCTGCCCCACAGATTTCCCATATAATGATACTTTCATAAAAAGTGGCAATTAACTGCAATGACAACTATCCTTAGGGACAAGCTGGCTTCAACATTTCAAACACAAAAAGCTTAGAGCTACAGTCCTTGAAAGAGTGATGTCTGCTGCAGAGCAGAATGGATCACAGAGTGGTTCAGGTGGGAACACTGCAGGGATCCAGGGGCAGCCACAGCTGCTCTGGGCACCCTGTGGGAACAATTCCTTCCCAATATCCCACCCAGCCCTGGCAGTGGGAGCCATTCCCTGTGTCCTGTCCCTCCATCCCTTGTCCCCAGTCCCTCTCCAGCTCTCCTGGAGCCCTTTTAGTCTCTGGAGCTCTCCCTGGAGCCTTCTCCTCTCCAGGTGAAGCCCTCCAGCTCTCCCAGCCTGGCTCTGGAGGGGCTCCAGCCCTTGGAGCACCACTGAGTGTTGCTAATTTATGACTGAACCTTTTCCCTTGCTCTCTTGCATGGCCAACTCCACAAGGTTCCCTGTGTGTAGGGGAAAATTTTGGAAATACAGTTTTTTTTCTCTTGTGAAGAGCATTCCCTGCCCAGCCCCAGCAATGCAGCTGCCTCCTGCACCCCTGCCAGGGCAGGGACAGCCCCTGACCAGCCTGTGGAGGGCCAGGCACTGTGAGCATCTTCCTGCTTCACTGAGGCACACAGACACCCATCCCTTCCCACAGGGACCCCTCTAATCCCCAGGGACCCTACAAAGCACTGAAGGACAAGCAGCCAGGAGGCTGCATCAAGCCCTGTGCTACAGCCAGCCTCCCCAGCTGCCCCAGGGCTGTGGGAGAGATAAATGAACCATCTGGAACTCAGGAGGAAAAGGTGAACCTACAGCCTGCCCATCAGCTCCCAGCACAGAGCAGGGATGCTGGCACACTGGGGGAGCCCCTGGCTCAGCAGAAGGGACTTTCCACCCCATCCATCATGGACAGACTCTTGTTTTCTGACCAAAGGCAGCTCCAGATGCACTGGAACAGGTTTCTGAAGGCTCAGGCAGGTGTGGGAAAAATGATCCTCAAACACAGGGTGTAACTGATGCAAGAGGGAAGCTGGGAGTGAGCAGGAGGGGGAGCCCAGAGATGGTGGCAGGCAGGGCAGGGTAGGGCAGGGCAGGGCAGGGCAGGGCAGGGCAGGGCAGGGCAGGGCAGGGCAGGGCAGGGCAGGGCAGGGCAGGGCATCTGCTCAGGAAGCTCCAGCAGTGCAGCCCAGCCCCTGCTCTGCCAACATCCCCCCTCTGCCCAGCACAGGAGCAGGAAGAGGCTCCTGAAGAGCCAGCAGCTGGGAAAGCTCCTGCCATCTGCTGCAGAGGGTCCCCAGGGGCACAGGAGAAGGGATTTGGGCATGGCAGGATCCCCCCTGGGCACTCGCTGCCAGCTGCTGCAGGCATGGGGGGGGCACTGCAGGCAACAGGTTGGGACAACAAGAGAGGGGAGCAGGGCAGCAAATGCCACATCAGGTTCTGGTGGCAGTCAGGGTGAAGATGGGAGTGTGGGTGAATGGAAAAGAAAAGAGAGAAGACAGAGATGACAGAACCAGGATGGTGACATGGGGCCATGGAAGGCAAGGCCTGGGTGTTCACTGGGTAAGAGAAGCAGCCAGGAGGATGCCAAGGTTTCAGGAGGTCTGGAGTGTGGGACCAGGCTGAATTGTCACACAAACACATCCAGGGAAGTCCCCAAAAGATGAAATCTGGGATTTAAGTGACCTCAGGACAGCAGCCCAGCCCAGCAGACTCTCCAGCTTGCTCTGTCACACAGGGATACTCCTCCATGTGTGAGACGGCTCCAAAGCTCAGGAAATTTCTGCTTTTCCCTTTTGCTGTCAGTTTTCTGCACAAGAAGTACTCTACCAGATCTTGAAACATCAAGAAGTATGAAACTACTTCTCAAGGACCTCAGTCACCTCAGCTCAGCTGAGCCTTTTCCACTCAGGTCACTGTGATCTCCCATTTATGCAGTTCCTGGACAGACTTCACAGAACCACTTCCAGCTTGCAGTTTTCCAAATCAAATATTTTACTGGTGTCCTGACAGACAGAGTCACTTGCATTTCCTCAGAAAATCTGTGATTTCCTTGGGAAAAAAAGCTTGGACTTCATGGGCTGCCTGTCTCTTGATGGCTCAAGACTAACTCTCTTCCTGAAAGGTTTTTTAGCTAAAGCCAGGACTGAATTGGAGGAAAATTCCCATCCCTAGAAGAGTCCTAGGCTAGGCTGGACAGGGCTTGGAGCACCTGTGCTAATGGAAGGTGTCCCTGCCCATGGCAGGGGGGAGAATGAGATAACTTTAAGATCCCCCCAATCTGGGACCTTCAAGGGACCAGGGACCCTCCTGGATTCTGGGATGTGAACAGGTGTTCAGGCTGATCTAGAACATCTCTGGGCTAGAACATTTGAAACTTAGTAGAATTAAGAGCAATGGCCATAAATCACAGCTTGGGAGGGTCAGGCTGGACACTGGAAGAAGTTCCCTCCCCAGGAAGGTGGAGCAGACCTGGGACAAGTCAGTGAGACCATGGGGAGAGCTCTGCCTCTGGAGATAACCAACAACTGTGTGCCCAAAGCCATCACCTCCCTTATGCACTGCTTCCCTAAGTGGGAAGTCAGATGAGGAATCTGAGATACTCAAATGTTACAACCTCCTGCCTTTTATTCTGGAAAAAAAAACCCCAGGAAAGTGGAGTGTCAAAATCTTGTTGAAGTTCAAGGCCAGCTTGGAAGGGGCTTGGAGCAACCTGTGTTAGTGGAAGGTGTGTCCCTGCCCATGGCAGGGGGTGAGACTGGATAATCTTTAAAGTCCCTTCCAACCCAAATCATTCTGGGATTCTCTTATGAACAAATACTCAGAGCTTTGAAGCTCTGGAAAGCTCATTCCAGCCCTTTGAGGTAATTCCTGCACTTTCCCAGGTTCTGGTTTCACAGACAGTAACTCTTGGCTGCAGCAGGGCCCAGCTGATCAGCACAGGAGAGAACAGGAGGAGCCACTGCTCCAGAGCAGCACAGGCTCTGCTGGGCCTCCCTCTCAAGGAGGGAGCCAGACACATCCTCTGATGCACAGTGAAAGTGAGAAGATAAAAGCAAGATTCCCTGTGCCCCAGGCAGTACAAGTCTCCTGTCCCATCTGGCCAGCAGCATCACTAATGTGACAGGCACACAGCAGCCTGGGATGGCTGCTAGGAGCTCTGCTCATACCCAGCTCACCCTTCACCTCACCTGCTCCCCAACCTCTCTGTACCCCTTGCTGCCTTTGCCAGCAGAGCTCTGGGACCATGGCTGCAAAAAAAAAATCCTCCTTGCTGGTGCTCTGCACATGCCAGGATCTGTGCTCCATTGCTCATGGATGAACTCCTCAAGGTCTGTAACAGCATCAGGGGCTCAGGGCAGTGCTGGGACACCCCAGCAGGGCAGGGCCAGGGCCCATGTCCCTGCTTTGGACTGTGCTCACTGTCCCTGAGCTCATGGGCTCCTCCCCAAAAGGCCCTGCATGGCTGGGACACAGCCTGGGCTGTGACAGCCACTGAAACTCAAACCCTACTGATGCCTGGCATGCACCTGGGACACAGGGGTGAGCTGCACACCTTCCTGGCCAAGAGACCCAGAGAATCATGGAAGGTTGGAAAAGCCCTCCAAGGTCATCAAGTGTGACCTCTGACTGAATGCCACCTTGTCCCCTAACCCATAGCACCATGTTGTCACAAACTGCTGTAAAATGCCACCCAGAATAATAATGCAAAAAAATCAACAACTTTTCTGGATCTATAGAGGGGGAGAATTCATCTTGCTGGGTTTATCAGGACAGTGATTTCCTTCACCACACACTCCCTGAATTCCCTCTGTAAGGGCCATTTATGGCTCTCTGTGGCTCTGTTTGCAGCCAAGAGCCTCTGACATCAGCACTAATCCTCCCTCCTTATCCCCTGTGACAAGAGTTGCTCACAAAAGGGACACATTCCCAAGAGCCTGGATGCTCTCTTTCCCCCACCACTGGGAGGTCTTGAATTTCTTTCTGGATACTCCAGAGCCCAAGGTTTTTTTCTTCCTCCTCAGCTCACAGAAGCCAATCACCAAGAAATGCCCTTCCCACTGCTATTAACCCATCCCTGCCCATGGAGCCCTTTCCTTCAGCTCTCCCAGGGCACTCAGCCTGTCCCCAGTGGGGATGGAGCCTGCAAATCCTCACAGCACCAAGACTCTCCCCAGTCCTCACCCCTCCCCAAAGAAAGGCCACATTTTAGTAGTGAGGGGCTGCCAGCAGAGCTGGTGCCAGGCATGGCTCTCAATTAGTCAAGTGTTGTTATCCAGAGCCCTGGGCCAGGCTCAGCTCCTTGACCCCTTGGGATGGCTCTCAGCCACCCTTTTGGCACAGATAATTTGCTGAGGAATGGCTGGGAAAAGGCTCTTGGTGGCCCCCAGGCTCTGTCACAGTCCCTTCAGACAGGACTGTGGCACATGGAGAGCCCTGGGTTCACTCCTGAAGGGATGCTGAGCTTTGGGGCATGAGGAGCTGCTCAGAGTGGGAGAGGCAGGAGTGCAGGTGAGCTGGAGATGCACAGTGTGCAGCTGGAGGCTGAGGAGAGCAGAGAGAAAACCCAGCCTGGGCTCAGAGGTGACAGAAAGTGTTGCCCAGGAAGGCAGGATCATGTTTGTGGGGATCCAGTTTGTTGGAAGGGGTCACAGCCATGGGATGATGGCCACCAAACCATCCCCCACCCTGTGCCACCCACCTGGCCACACCCAGGACCTTCCCTCCCTCTGGACCTGGGGGTGTTCTCTTACTCTCACAGGAGATTTTTCCTGGGTTCATGGTTTGGATTGCAAAGGACATAAAAGCTCCCACCCCTTGCCATGGGCTGGGACACCTTCCATTATCCCTGCGTGCTCTAAGCCTCATCCAACCTGGTTCTGGGCAATTCCAGGGACCCAGGGGCAGCCACAGCTTCTCTGGGCAACCTGAGCCAGGGCCTCCTCACCCTCCCAGGGCAGAATCCCTCCCCAGCAGTCCATCCAACCCTGCCCTCCCCATCCCCCCTTGTCTTGGCTCTCCAGGCCCTTATAAAACCTGGCTGCTGAAGAACTGGTGACACCTGGAGGTTTGGGATGCTGCAGGTGATGAGGTATCTCCCCTCAGTCCTGCAGCACAGAGAGTCCCCAGCAGCCACCCTGAGGCCCTGGGGGAACCAGGGGGATTTTCCTTGTGTCCTGCAGGGCTGCAGGGGGTGGTGGGCACTTTGCTTTGTCCAGCTATGGCAGGAGCACAACCCATCACACATTCAACAATGGAGTCCCAGCTGGCTCTCCGTGCAGAGAAGGCTCATCCTCCCTCTGCTCCCTCTCCTCTCCCCCAGCACCCTCCATTCTCCTGTCCCAGCTCTGCCTTTGTGTCTGCAGCTTCTGTTACCAACTGCTAATGATCTACATCAAGGCTGCCAGGCGGTGCCGAGTGTAAGCAGAAGAATTCAGAGCCTCTAATTACAGAGGAATTAGCAAGCAGACAGTTAGTGTTTAGTGCTAATGAATAGATACATTAAGAGAGACATCACACAGGCTAAGAAGTGTGAGCCCTGATAATAAAGGGAGTGTCAAACCAGGAAAACACAAGGGGGAGGATCCAGGGGACTGAAAAGGATTCGCCTTCAACTCGGCTTGCTGGTTCTGCTCAGGTGGGAGCAGCCACGAAGGTTCAAGCACAGCAGAGAAATCAAGTACAAAATTTGAGCATCAAATTATTAATCCATAGTGCAGGACCAGGGTGGGAGGGTGCAGAGCCCTGTTCCAGCTCCAGGTGGCATTACACCCTGTCTCCATCAGGTGAAGGGAGCTGGTCATCCATCCTCTCCTCCCTGGGCACACCTGTCCCTGCTTGGAGCCAAACCAGGCTCAGCCTGTGCCAGACCTGCCCTCAGGGCTCCGAAAACACCCCAGCCTCACTCCCAAGATAACTCCAGATCAGAGGGAACCATAAGGGTTCACCCAGACGTTTTTGCCTCTGTCCTCACTCTCTGGAGGTGATGCCCACCTGCCCTACTGCTGTTCTACTCCACACACCATCCCTGACAGCCAGAACACACCGTGGCCTCCAGGCAATTCACCCAGGGCTGCCAAATTCAGCCCTGGGGCTCAGGTAGTGTCCAGAGCAGCTTCAGAGGGAGCAGAATCTCCCCTGCTCCCAAGCAGGGCTGTGCCTCACTGGCATCCTTCCACCTCATCCCATGAAGCCAAGCCCCAGCCCCAGCCTGTGCCCAGCTCCAGATGGCTTCCAGGTGGGCTGGGACAGCAGCCCCTGGCCAGCAGCTCGGTGGGGCTCCCTGCCACCAGCACAGCTGCCAGGACACTGCTGGGGACCCTCCTGGGAGCAGCATTACAGCCACTCTGACCATCCCTCCCCCAGCAAAGCACCCTGCACAGAGCTGGAGATGCTGGATAAAACCCTCCCTGCTCTGTGCTTCAGCTGCTTCACCCAGTGACTCTGCAGTGGCACAGAACTGGAGCAGACTCCCAGACCTTTATCCCAAACATCCATCTCCCAGCCCCTCCTCTGTGCAGCTCTCCTTTGCTTCCTCAGCCTGTCCTGGCTCTCTCTACAGGGCAAGCAGGGATTGCAGCTCCTGTCAAATGCTGGAGCCTCCTCCCCTTCCCTGCCCAGGAACCAGGAGTGTGTCTGCAACACTCTGCTGGTGCCTGCAATGATGCTCTGAGGCAGGACCCAGCACTGGAGAGTGATGTTGTGACACCAAGGGACAGTGCCACCAGCTTTTCTGTTCTGCTGCCATAATGGGGAGGCAGCTCTACCTTGGGGCACGCTCCAGCTCTTCACTGAAATAAGGGACAGTTCCACACCCAGGGCTTGAGATTCACCCAGGAATCACCAGGCATTTCATCACCACAAGCAACACCTCAGCCTTCCTCCTGTCCCCTTCTGTGCTGGGTTGCAATACAGGATGTGACCAGCAGTGTGAGTTCTGTCCCCATCTGTTGGAGCCGGGTGGGGCAGTGCCCCTGATCTCCTGGCACACATTATCTGCTCATGGGCCAGCTTTAAACCAGCTGGGGCAATCATCTTTATCTTCCCACAGCCCATCCTCCCTCCAGGAGAGATCTCCTGTTCATGGCCATTGAGTCCCAGGGCATGGCTGATAAAATTCCATCATCCCATGGGAGATGCTCCAGCCAGGGCAGGAGCCAAGCCTTTCCTACCCAGATAAAAACTGACATTTTGGACACCAAGGTACCTTCTTTCCACTGGATTCCAGAGGAAAGCCAGACCTTTCCACATCATCCCTGCACCTTCAGAGGAAACTGCCCCTTCTCCAGGAGCACTGCTCCAGCTGAGCCACATCTGCCACTGCAGGAGGATGCAGCCACCATGGAATGGGACTGTGCCAACACCCTGACTGACTGACGGGTGTCAGCTTGGATTCTGACTCTGGCAGGGTTTGGGATTGTTCTTTGTAATACTGTATTTCTATTTTAATTTTCCTAGTAAAGAACTGTTATTCCTATTCCCACATCTTTGCCTGAGAGCCCCTTAATTATCAAAATCATAATAATTTGGAGGAAGGGGGTTTACATTCTCCGTTTCAAAGAGAAGCTCCTGCCTTTTTTGGCAGACACCTGTCCTCCAAACCAGGATACCTTCCAGCCCACAGGGGCTGATCCAGCACTGCCCAGAGACACTGCCCACCTGGAATAAGCAACACCTCACCCTTTTATCCCATTCCAGCCCACAGGGGCTGATCCAGCAGTGCCCTGAGATGATGCCCACTCAGAATAAGAAACACCTCACCCTTCCTCTTGTCCCTTTCTAGCCCACAGGGGCTGAGCCAGCACTGCCCAGAGATGATGCCCACTCAGAGTAAGAAACACCTCACCCTTCCTCTTGTCCCTTTCTAGCCCACAGGGGCTGATCCAGCAGTGCCCTGAGATGATGCCCACTCTAAGAAACACCTCACCCTTTTATCCCATTCCAGCCCACAGGGGCTGATCCAGCACTGCCCAGAGACACTGCCCACCTGGAATAAGCAACACCTCACCCTTTTATCCCATTCCAGCCCACAGGGGCTGATCCAGCAGTGCCCAGAGACACTGCCCACCTGGAATAAGCAACACCTCACCCTTTTATCCCATTCCAGCCCACAGGAGCTGACCCAGCATTACCCAGAGACACTGCCCACCTCACCCCGGCCCACCCCGGCCCAGCCTGGCCTGCCGAGCCCGCCCGGGCCTACCCCGGCCCACCCCGGCCCAGCCTGGCCTGCCAAGCCCGCCCGGGCCTACCCCGGCCCAGCCTGGCCTGCCGAGCCTGCCGGGCCTACCCCGGTCCACCCCGGCCCAGCCTGGCCTGCCAAGCCCGCCCGGGCCTACCCCGGCCTACCCCGGCCCAGCCCGGCCTGCCAAGCCCGCCCGGGCCTACCCCGGCCCACCCCGGCCCAGCCTGGCCTGCCAAGCCCGCCCGGGCCTACCCCGGCCCACCCGGCCCAGCCTGGCCTGCCAAGCCCGCCCGGGCCTACCCCTGCCCACCCGGCCCAGCCCGGCCTGCCGAGCCCGCCCGGGCCTACCCCGGCCCAGCCCGGCCTGCCAAGCCCGCCCGGGCCTACCCGGCCCACCCGGCCTGCCGAGCCCGCCCGGGCCCACCCGGCCCAGCCCGGCCTGCCGAGCCCGCCCGGGCCTCACCGGCCTGGTTGGTGGTGATGTTGACAGAGGCGAACTGCGGTGAGAAGGGGCTCTGGTCGGTGACGCCATTGACAGCCTGGATCTCGAAGGTGTACTGGGTGTGTGCCAGCAGGTCGCTGATGTAGACGCGGGGCTCAGTGAGGCCCAGCTGGCGCGGGGCGAACTGCACGTTGTCGCCGCAGCGCGTGCAGGCGCCGCGGGCAGCCCCGCAGCTCTTGCAGATGATGTTGTACACCAGGTCCTCGCGGCCCCCCAGGTCCCGAGGGGGGCTCCACTCCAGCATCAGCGAGGTCTCGTTCACGCTGGAGATCACGGCCTGCGGGGCGGACGGGATGGCTGCCAGGGAACAGACAGGGGGTGAGATGGTTGCACGGTCTCCTTCTCCCCAGCCCCAAAACCACCTAAAATCTAGGAAAATTCTGAGGATTGCTGGGAAAAGCGTTAGGAAAAAATCCAGGAAAAGTCCAGGAAAAATCCAGGATAAATCCAGGAAAATTCCAAGGATTGCTGGGAAAAGCGTCAGGAAAAATCCAGGAAAAATCCAGGGAAAATCCAGGAAAAATCCAGGAAAATTCCAAGGATTGCTGGGAAAAGTGCCAGGAAAAATCCAGGAAAATTCCAAGGATTGCTGGGAAAAGCATCAGGAAAAATCCAGGAAAAATCCAGGAAAAATCCAGGGAAAATCCAGGAAAAATCCAGGAAAATTCCAAGGATTGCTGGGAAAAGCGTCAGGAAAAATCCAGGAAAATTCCAAGGATTGCTGGGAAAACCGTCAGGAAAAATCCAGGAAAAATCCAGGAAAATTCCAGGAAAAACCCAGGAAAATTCCAAGGATTACTGGGAAAAGTGTCAGGAAAAATCCAGGAAAAATCCAGGAAAATTCCAGGAAAATTCCAAGGATTGCTGGGAAAAGCACCAGGAAAAATCCAGGAAAATTCCAAGGATTGCTGGGAAAAGCATCAGGAAAAATCCAGGAAAATTCCAGGAAAAATCCAGGAAAATTCAAAGGATTACTGGGAAAAGTGTCAGGAAAAATCCAGGAAAATTCCAAGGATTGCTGGGAAAAGCGTCAGGAAAAACCCAGGAAAATTCCAGGAATTGCTGGGAGAAGCATCAGGAAAAATCCAGGGAAAATCCAGGAAAATTCCAGGAAAAATCCAGGAAAATTCCAAGGATTGCTGGGAAAAGCATCAGGAAAAATCCAGGAAAATTCCAAGGATTGTTGGGAAAAGCATCAGGAAAAATCCAGGGAAAATCCAGGAAAATTCCAGGAAAAACCCAGGAAAATTCCAAGGATTACTGGGAAAAGTGTCAGGAAAAATCCAGGATAAATCCAGGAAAATTCCAAGGATTTCTGGGAAAAGAATCGGAAAGATCCAGGGAAAATCCAGGGAAAATCCAGGGAAATTCTGAGGATTACTGGGAAAAGTGTCAGGAAAAATCCAGGATAAATCCAGGAAAATTCCAAGGACTGCTGGGAAAAGAATCAGGAAAGATCCAGGAAAAATCCAGGAAAAATCCAGGAAAATTCCACGGATTGCTGGGAAAAGCATCAGGAAAAATCCAGGGAAAATCCAGGAAAATTCCAAGGATTGCTGGGAAAAGTGTCAGGAAAAATCTAGGGAAAACCCAGGAAAATTCCAAGGATTGCTGGGAAAAGCATCAGGAAAAACCCAGGAAAATTCCAAGGATTGCTGGGAATAGCGTCAGGAAAAATCCAGGAAAATTCCTGCTTTTACCCCAGGCTAATGTGATTGTGTGACAGCCCTGGGAAAAATTGGTTTGTGTAGTGTCCCCCAAACCCCCTCTGGGACAGCCACGTTTGTGAAGCAGCCCTCAGTGCTTTGGGGATCATGTCCTGTCCCCAGCATGGTCCCTCCCAGTGCCCAGCCCCACGTACTGGTGCATGGCATGTCCACGGGGTCAGCGTCAGCCCGGTAATATCCATTCCTGCACACGCAGTTGGTGGCTCCTTCTGAGGTTGTCCTGCTGTTGATGGGGCAGTGGACACAGCCCTCATCCCCCTGGCTGGCCTTGAATGTCCCCGAGGGGCAGCCTGCAAAGGAAGGAGAGCAGTGTGAGCAGTGACAAGGGGGCTGGGGGGGATGCCTGGAGCCCAGCACTGCTGCCCAAACAGTCCTGGGGCTCTGCAGAGACCAAAGGAAATCCTGACAGCTGGAGGGAACACAGCAGAGAAGGAGCAGATGGGTGGAAGGGCCTGAGGAGACTGCAGAGATGGTCCCCATGCAGTCACCAACAGGGACTGCAGCAGTGCAGAGGGGATTTTTAGTCACTGCCACATGAGATGTGAGTGACTGTGCTCGGTCAGACCATGGACATCTCCCTCAAACAGCAACTGTCAGGGGGTTTAGGTTGGAGATCAGGGCAAGGTTCTTCCCCCAGAGGGTGCTGGCACTGCCCCAGGGCTGCCAGAGCTCCAGGAGTGTTTGGACAGCAATCCCAGGGATGGCCAGGGTGGGATTGTTGGGTCAAGGGTTGGATTTGATCCTGTGGGTCTCTTCCAAGTCAGGATATTCCATGATTCCATGACCACCCAAGGAGCAGGGCATGAATCAGGTGTGGATTGTTGCCCACAACACTTCCCCACTCCTTTCTAAAACACAGCTCCTTGCTCTCAATACCCCACATGGGTGTTTCTCCCACTGTGCTACCCACTCATTTTTCTATTCCCTCAAATATCTTGCACCTGCTTTCCCATAAAGACCCCCATGATATAATCACACACTGCTGCTCTGTGCTTCCAAGCCAAGCTGCCATTCCTGATGCCATCCCACATTTCCATTGCTGATGGACACTCAATCACCATCTGCCTTGTCCATGACCTCTAGAGCTGTCCAAATCCCTGTCATGTTCCACACTGCATAACAACATTCACTGTTTTATTCTCTTCTTTTTTCAGCAATGCCCACCACTGTATTGACTCTGAAAGCCCCAAGATCTGAGTTGTGGGGGACACTGGGCCAACTCCCAGCTCATCTCTGTGCAGGTTTGAGTGAATTGCTCCACTGGAAGTTGCCCCTGCCCATGGCAGATGGTCTTTAAGGCACCTCCAAACCCAAACCATTCTATAATTCCCCCATTACCTGGGGTTGTTTTCTCCCATCTGTATCACCTCGAGTCTTTTGAATTCCAGTTGCCTTCTCATTCCCTGCTCATGCTGTCTCATAGGGTGCTTTTGCAACTCTCCACAGAGTTTTGTCATGACTCTGTAGATGTGGCACTTGGGGACATGGCAGTGCTAATGATCCTAGGGGGGCATTTCCAACCTTAATGATTTTATGACTCAATATTACAAATAAATTGTTGGTTCTGCTGAGCAGTAGCAGTGGGCTGGGCTCTCCCTCCAGGGCTCTGAGCCCCTCACAGGTGAAGAAGATGCTCCATAAGCAGCAGCCACTCAACCCCACGTGTGTCCAGCCCCACAGGGTGCCTACAGCAGATGCTGGACCACACTGTGATCCATATCTAAAAGATATGGATAAAATCATAAAATCATATCCACAACCAGAAAGTCCTTTTCAAGGCCAGGGATCACCAGAGCCCAAGGAAAAGCTCAGCTCAGCCCCTTCCTCCTGTGTGGTTACTGCTGTGACTTTCTGCTGCTGCTCATTCTTACCCAGCCTGAAGGGCCTGGGGGCAGGCAGGTGGTTCCTGTGCTCAAACAAGTTTAACAAACTTCTCCTTCAGTCACCTGCCAAGGCTCCCAGGAATGAGGCAGATCAGAAAACAGCCTGGGAAAAACATTCACTGGGGTTGCTGTGAGCAACAGCCATTGCTAAGAAGTAGCTATTTCTTATTTGGGAAAAAAAAAAAAAGAAGATTGAGGGTTTTTGTTTTTTTTTTTTTTCCTAGTTTTCATCTCCTTTCCTCCAGAATTATCCTGAGTTTCCAATGAGAAAAGCTCTATAGAAAAATTCCATCATCCTTCCTGATGCACTTCTTCCTCTCATGGTCAAAGGAGCTGCTGCAAACCAGGATTCTCCTGGTGTTCATGGATCTGTGCATTGATCCCTCTCCTGTTCAATCCCATCCCTGACCCACCTCCCTGGGACCAGCCCATCCCAGAGGGAGTGAAGCTGTTGGGAGAGGTGATGGCTGGGCAGTTCTGCATTCCCCAGCAGAGATGGGGACATGATAACAGCCTGCCTGCACTAATACCAGTATTTGACACACACAAAAGACCAACACACACAATTGCTCTCATCTGACAGCCTGGGTAAAATGCAGGGTCATTCCAGTGAGGATGGTTTCAGACAGGGGCCTCTTTCACCTTCCTGAGGTTTATTTTAAAAGCAGCTACTTTTCTATAATGCTGCTTCTGCATCAAGACAGTGAGACATCCAAAAAGTGCTCAGGCTGTGGAGTGTAGTGACTACTCCAAGGGATAAAAACATTCCCCACAATGGCCTGGAACAGGTCAATGGCTGGAGAGGAATAAAAACTGAGGCTCAGTGCTTTTTTTTTATAAAAATACCAAGCTGGCACACTGAAACTCTTTCCATGAGCCACCAAAACACAGCCAGGAGTTTTGGCAAGTCCCTTCCTCCCCAGTAGGTCCTGCAGGGGATAAAATAATCCTGGAAAAAAATCAGAACTTCTCCAAAGTTAAATGTTCTGAAATCACGTGGAAAGACAGGAAAAATCACTGAAATTTGATGCAAAGTCCCTTTTTAATTGATTTATTTTTCTCAAGTAATGACAACCTCCAACAGTAAAATAAAAGAACATTGTGTTCAAAACTGTTCTGCTCCCTCCAGATCTTCCCCTGAGTAAGAAAACAGATTTTCTTTAGGAATCCACCCAATTTCTTGTATCCAGAGTAAACAGCAAATCAAAAGTGGAGTCTTCACACAGGGGCTAAATTGCCTAACCAATGGGAATGTTCTCACCACGTGCTGGAACCAGCACCACAGAACCAGGGAATATCCTGAGCTGGGAGGGACCCCCAGGGATCATCAGTCCCACTCCTGGCCCTGAACAGACACCCCAAAAATCCCACCCTGTGCCTCTGTGCAAATTCTCTTGGAGCTCTGGCAGCCTCGGGGCTGTGCCCATTCCCTGGGGAGCCTGGGCAGAGAAAAACCTTTTCCTGATCTCCAGCCTCACACAGACATGAGGACACCCCAATTTTCTGCCCTGGGAAGTGACAGCAGCTTTGAGACATTGCTGCTTTCACTCAGGCTTGCAGCAAGGACATTCCTGCTTGGAAAGAGGGAATTGAAACAGCAAAAGCACAGAAATTCCTTCTTTATCCAAGCATCTTTCATCCCTGGAGGGTGATTTGGTGCCAGTGGCTCTGGCCCCATCACTGCAGTGGTTTCCAGCACCAAAGGGATGAACAGGGGTTCCCAGGGACCTTTGATTGCCACAGATCAGGGATGGCTCTGCAGCAGCCTGGGGCACTGCTGTGCCTCCCTCCAGCAGCACCAGGCTCCTGCTTTCCCATTCACTCACCCAGGACATGGGAAGGGACACGATTTGGGAATAAACTGAGCTGGAGGGGACCCACAAGGATGGTGGAGGGAATTCCTGCCATGAGAAGGATCCTGCCCTCCCTGCAGGATGTGGGAGGCAAGGCCACCTCTGCTGCTGGCAGGGAAAGGCATCCCAGGGCTCAGGGAAAGCCTTTGGCCAAATGTGCAGGAGGGGAGGTTCCCTGCTCCTTGGTGACTCTGCCTCTCTCTAACCAACTCTTTAATTAATTCAGTGTGAGCTGGGCAGGCTCCAGCCAGGCTCCCCTGCACCCCAAAGTGCCCTGGCCCCTCCTGGGAACAGCTCTGAGCAAACAGCTCCTCCTCAAATGGCACCTTCAGCCCACGCCGAGGGCTCTCAGCAAGGAAGGATTCTCCTCACCCCCTGCTTCTCCTGGCAGCAGGGATCCCTGAACTCCAGTCAGGCATTTTTGAAGCTGATGGAAAGCAGGCAGCCCTGGCTGTCAGGCTCTGCCAGGAGCTTTAAATCCCCAGCCTTATCTCCCCAGGGGCTCCTCTCTCCCTGCGGGGCCGGGGCTGGGGGCTGCCTCTGCAGCTTCCCTAATGCAGGACCCAGGGCTGGGCCCCTGGGCACATCCTGCCTCTTGCCCTCCTCTGTGGGTTTGGGGGTCCCTCTCCATGCTTTTGGGACCCCTTCTCTATGCTCTTTGTGTCCCAGCCCTCCCTGTTTCCACTCATCACCCCACAAAAGCTGTGGGGGTGCCTTGGCCCCACACCACAGTGCTGCTCCCACTCCAAACCCACACGAAATTAATCCCACAGATATGCTCTTATAGAGAATTAAAAAGCAATTTCCAGGAGGAGCATGGCCAGGACACTGAGGGAGGTGTTCTCCTTTCCCTTGCCAGGCACTGGGGATGCTGCCATGGCTAGGACAGGATTGCCCAGTTCAAGGGTGACATGGAAAAGCAGGAGAGTCCAGTGGAGGATCACCAGGATGGTCAATCCTGGGGCACAGGGTGTAGGAGAGGTGGGAGGAGCTGGATGGGGTAACTGGGGATACTGGGGTAAGGGGGATCTAACTGCACCTGCTGAAGATGGGCTCAAACACTTCTCAGGGTGCCACACACTGCAGCACAGGACAAAGACCACAAGCTCAGACAGGACATTCTGAAAAACTTCTTCTCCAAAAGATGGGGCTGACCTGGGAGAGGGGTGGTAGAGTCCCATCCCTGGGGTCGATGGAGCAGGATTCCATGGCTCATGCTTGAGCTCATGCTGGTGGCAGCCCCAGTGCAAACAGGCATTGGACAAGAGAGCCCAGAGCCCCCCTGAGCAGCACTTGTGGCTCCCTGCTGGGGGTGGTGTGGGCTATTTACTGGACTCATGGAATGGCAGGATGGTTTGGCTTCAAAGGGACAGTAAAGCTCATCTCAGGTTCAATCTCCTTCCACTATCCCAGGCTGCTCCAAGCCCCATCCAACCCAGCCTTGGACTCAGCCAGGGCAGCCACAGCTCCTCTGGCCTCCCCACCCTCAATTCCTTCCTAATTTCCCATCTCAATTTACTCTCTTCCACTTTAAAACCATTTATGATGTTCTGTGCAGAACTTTATGTCTAACCAACTCTGAATTTCCTCCTTTTTCCTTCCATCAGCCATACCCTGCTTGGAAGATGAGGTGGGTGCTGGCATTGTCCCTTTTCCCATATTCTGCTCCATTCTGTCCCTTGCACCTTGACCCTTGTTTTCAATTCTGCATCCAAACAGGTCTCACTTTGTCTCACTTGTAAATTTTCCCTCCTCTGCTTGTTCCTGTCCCCAATGGGGTTTGTCTTCTTAGTGAAAGGGTGGCCTTTGGACAACCCAAAGCAGCATTGCTGCCTTTGGATCCACTTCCAATTGTCCCCTGGTGTCCCCAGGCTGAAGATGCTGCAGGGAAGGACTGAGTCAGGCCTTGAGAAGGCAGGGGGTGACACATGAGCCCTTTGGATGCAGGTGCCAGCTCTCTACACTCTCCCTTCCCAGGGCTGCATGGGTCCTCTGGTTTCCTTAGGGATAAATTTAATTAACAGCCTGGGCTGTTACCTCATCCTCAGATAAGCAATTAATGCCATTGCCAGGTGCTGTCACTGCCAACAGCTCTGACAGCATTTGGAGAGAAGGGGAGGGAAATACAGGAGGGAAAACAGGGTTAAATGAGATTAACTGGAGGAGAACCTCCATGATGTGGATTACAGAATTGTCAATAAAGGGAATGGTCCCAATGCAAATGTTCCTGTTTAACCTCATCATTCTCCACGGGACAGGAATGGAAGCAAGACAGCACAGGCTGCAGAAGCATCCTCTTGGCTTACAGACATGTCCCCAGTGCCTGGGCAGCACCCTGCACCTCAGCAGCAGCTCCAGGAGATCCCCTGGCTCCCACCAGGCACTGCTGCTCTGCCCATTCCAACCCCCATTCCCTGCCCACTGCAACCCCCCATTCCCTGCACTGCTGCTCTGCCCATTCCAACCCCCCATTCCCTGCCCATTCCAACCCCCATTCCCTGCACTGCTGCTCTGCCCATTCCAACCCCTCATTCCCTGCACTGCTGCTCTGGCCACTCCAAACCCCCCATTCCCTGCCCATTCCAACCCCCCATTCCCTGCCCATTCCAAACCCCCATTCCTGCCCATTCCAACCCCCCATTCCCTGCCCATTCCAACCCCCCATTCCCTGCCCATTCCAACCCCCCATTCCCTGCCCATTCCAACCCCCCATTCCCTCCACTGCTGCTCTGCCCAATCCAACCCCTCATTCCCTGCACTGCTGCTCCCCACCAGCCACCCCACCCACCCCCAGCTCCATCCCAGGCTCCCTCCAGAGTGCCCTGCCAAGGATTCCCTGCTTGTCCAAGAGCTCAGGGCAGTTTAGGAGCTCTCATCTCATTCTCAGCATCCTCTCCTGTGTCCCCTGGTCCCCAGGAGAGGGGCAGAGCTGGAACAGGGTGGGGCTGTGACAGGACCTTAGTGCTGGGGTGTCACACAAGTTTGGAGAGGACAGGGCAGGGCAGAGTGATGCCCTGCTCTGGGAACTCCCCAAAACAGAGTCCACAGACCACACTGGAAGGTCTGGCAAGGCACAAATACACCCTGACCTCTGGCCAGCTGTTCTTGGCCCAAAGCTCCACAGAGCCAGGCCAAGGATCAAGGATCCAGCCTTTGCACACCATGGGACAAACCAAGTGCCCATCACACAGCAAACCCAGGCAGGTCCAGCTCCCTGCTCCCCTGAGAGCCTCCCCAGCCTCAGCCCAGCCCTGGCAGCTCTCCCCAGTGAGAGCTGAGCTCTCACCTGCAAGGGGCTTCCAGGGGGCTCCCAGCAAACTCCCCCCTGCAGGTTCCCAGGGTTCACAAGGTCACCTCCCTCCCTCCCAGCACTGCTCAGGCATCTGGTGAGCCCAGCACACCTGTGGGCAACACACCTGGGAGTGCTGCTGGGGGGAGGGACATCCATCAGTGCTGATGGCATTGGCTGTCACAGAGAAACGCCTGGAATTCCTCACCTGCTCCAGCCTCCCCAGCCTGACACGGGCTCTTAAAGAGAAATAGGAAAGTTTTCTGTCCCTGTGTGAGCAGGGGGGACTGGGATGTTGCCAGCATCCTTCAGGGTACAGATGGAGAAAACCATAATCCAGCATTTATCCTCTCAGGGCCATCCATACACAAAGGGAGAGGACTTCCCTGGCCCCATCTGGGGTCAGTCTCCTCTACCAGGTAATGAGCAGAAGAACAAGAGGAAACAGCTTCAAATTGTACCAGAGGAGGTTTAGATTGAATATTAAGGAAAATTTTGTCATGGAAAGGATGGTCAGGTATTGGCCCAGGATACCCAGTGCAGTGGTGGAGTCACCATCCTTGGAAGTGCTCAGAAAACATGTGAATGTGGCAGTGGGGACATGGGTTAGTGGTGGCCATGGCAGTGCTGGGTTTATGGTTGGATTCAATCTTAAGGAGCTTTTCCAACCTGAATGATTCCATGATTCTCTGGTTCTGTCCCAAGGAGACAGATCTGTGTGTCCCCCCTGCTGCTGGAGCCCAAAGGCTCAGCTCACTGCACCCTTCCAGAGCCCTGCATGAAACCAGGGCTGAGCTGAGAGCTCAGGAGCACAGTGCTGCTGCAGCAGAACCCTCCAGACTCCTGCCTCTGCAGGCACCTGAGGGTGCAGCAGCTCCAGGGCCAGGCCCACAGCTCAGGGATGCAGCAGGACATTCCCCACCCAGGCTCACAGCTCAGGGATGCAGCAGGACATTCCCCACCCAGGCTCACAGCTCAGGGATGCAGCAGGACATTCCCCACCCAAGCTCACAGCTCAGGGATGCAGCAGGACATTCCCCACTCAGGCTCACAGCTCAGGGATGCAGCAGGACATTCCCCACCCAGGATGCAGCAGCTCAGGGATGAAGCAGGACATTCCCCACCCAGGCTCACAGCTCAGGGATGAAGCAGGACATTCCCCACCCAGGCTCACAGCTCAGGGATGCAGCAGGGCATTCCCCACCCAGGCTCACAGCTCAGGGATGAAGCAGGGCATTCCCACCCAGGCTCACAGCTCAGGGATGCAGCAGGACATTCCCACCCAGGATGCAGCAGCTCAGGGATGAAGCAGGACATTCCCCACCCAGGCTCACAGCTCAGGGATGCAGCAGGGCATTCCCCACCCAGGCTCACAGCTCAGGGATGCAGCAGGACATTCCCCACCCAGGCTCACAGCTCAGGGATGCAGCAGGGCATTCCCCACCCAGGCTCACAGCTCAGGGATGCAGCAGGACATTCCCCACCCAGGCTCACAGCTCAGGGATGAAGCAGGGCATTCCCCACCCAGGCTCACAGCTCAGGGATGCAGCAGGACATTCCCCACTCAGGCTCACAGCTCAGGGATGCAGCAGGACATTCCCCACCCAGGCTCACAGCTCAGGGATGCAGCAGGACATTCCCCACCCAGGCTCACAGCTCAGGGATGCAGCAGGACATTCCCCACCCCAGGCTCACAGCTCAGGGATGCAGCAGGACATTCCCACCCAGGCTCACAGCTCAGGGATGCAGCAGGACATTCCCCACCCAGGCTCACAGCTCAGGGATGCAGCAGGACATTCCCCACCCAGGCTCACAGCTCAGGGATGCAGCAGGGCATTCCCCACTCAGGCTCACAGCTCAGGGATGCAGCAGGACATTCCCCACCCAGGCTCACAGCTCAGGGATGAAGCAGGACATTCCCCACCCAGGCTCACAGCTCAGGGATGCAGCAGGACATTCCCCACCCAGGCTCACAGCTCAGGGATGAAGCAGGGCATTCCCCACCCAGGCTCACAGCTCAGGGATGCAGCAGGGCATTCCCCACCCAGGCTCACAGCTCAGGGATGAAGCAGGGCATTCCCCACCCCAGAAGTGCCAGGTGATGCTGGCCCAGGAGCAATCCCAGTGCCAGGCACAGGGGACAGGACACTGCAGTGCCACCCTCCAAAGCTTGTCTGGCACACACAGAGGGAAGCAGGGGTGGGACAGCAGCACTGCCTGAGAGCCCTGGAGTGACCTGCATGGAGCAGAGGAGTACTGGGGCTCTGCTGTCAGCTCGGGGGCCCCAGCACAGGAAGGAGCTGCTGGAGTGAGTCCAGAGAAAGCCACAGAGAAGCTCTGAGGGCTGAGCCCCTCCAGAGGCAGGCTGGGAGAGCTGGGGAGAGGAGGGAGAGGAGAGGAGAGGAGAGGAGAGGAGAGGAGAGGAGAGGGGAGGAGAGGAGAGGAGAGGAGAGGAGAGGAGAGGAGAGGAGAGGAGAGGAGAGGAGAGGAGAGAGAGGAGAGGAGAGGAGAGGAGAGGAGAGGAGAGGAGAGGAGAGGAGAGGAGAGGAGAGGAGAGGAGAGGAGAGGAGAGGAGAGGAGAGGAGAGGAGAGGAGAGAGGAAGAGAAGAGAAGAGAAGAGAAGAGAAGAGAAGAGAAGAGAAGAGAAGAGAAGAGAAGAGAAGAGAAGAGAAGAGAAGAGAAGAGAAGAGAAGAGAAGAGAAGAGAAGAGAAGAGAAGAGAAGAGAAGAGAAGAGGAGAAAAGAGCTCAGAGCCCCTTCCAGAGCCTAAAGGGGCTCCAGGAGAGCTGAAGAGGGATTTGGGACCAGGGATGGAGGGACAGGACACAGGGAATGGCTTCAAATGGACAGAGGGCAGGGATGGATGGGATTTTAGGAAGAAATTCTTCCCTATGAGGGTGGCAAGCCCTGGCACAGGGTGCCCAGTGCAGCTGTGGCTGCCCCTGGATCCCTGGCAGTGCCCAAGGCCAGGCTGGACATTGGGGTTTGGAGCACCTGGGCTATGGAAGGTGTCCCTGCCATGGCAGGGGTGGAATGTGATGGGATTTAAGGTCCTTTCCAACCCAAACCACTCCAGGAGTCCACAATTTTATATCCTTATTTTAAACATGCTGCTGAGGCCAGCAGCACATCCCTTTTCTCCTGCTGTAAACACTGAAGCACTGCAGACTCACACAGTGACTATTCCCAGCCAGCTTTCTCCAGAGTTCTCCTATTTTATTACTTTGTTTGGTCTTGTTTAATTGTTTCCCAAAGCTCCTGCCTGGGAGAGCTGTGCCTGGGGAGGGAGGAGATGTTAACCATTACAGGAACCCTTCCCAGGAACCAACACAGGGAAAGGAGCAAACCAAGCAGGCAAGTGGTGACATCAAAGTTGCACTGATGGAAAAACCCCTAATCCTATAAACCCTTCCTGCTTTAATTGGTGTTAAAACAAAGATAATCTTATCTCAGCCCTATAAAAGAAGGGATAGGATGTTCTTTCTAAAAGCCTCTCTAAAAGCCCTCGTAAACTTGACAAACATTCCATGTTTCCAGCCTGAGGAGAACAACTTTAATCCTAAAGGAAACAGGGAAGCAAAAAGGGAGCTTTTCCTTGCCAAGAGCCCTTCAGTTTGCAGTCCCAGCCCTGGCACTGTCCCTGCTGGGGACAGGCACAGACCCCAAGGAGCAGACACAGCCTGGGGACACCAGAGCAGGCAGGGACCAGGCAATTGCAGGTGTGAGGATAAACCTGGCACAGATTTGTGCCTCCCCATCCAGGTGCTCTGAGTGCATCTGGGGCTGCTCAGTGCCTGTCTGTGCCTCTCTCAGGGCCTGACATGGGGGTCTCTGCAGGAGTGCCCCCTGACCCAGTGACCCAGTGTGCAGCCAGTGGCTCCATTCCCAAACTCTGCCTTGGCTCCCCCAGCACCAGAGCACTCCCCACCCTTAGGATACTGCTGGGAGCCAAGCAAGCAGCCCTTTCTCAGGCTGCTGAAGCACCAGGAATTATAACAATGATTAAACACCTGCTGGAGATGTGATGTTTTGCACAAAGCATGTTTTCAAAGAGGTGTTGCCTTCTTGGACCAATGAGACTTTTCTATTCTGTTTTGCACCAACTACCCTATATATAAGTGTAGTGTTTCTTTAAATAAAGCTAAAGTTTGCTCTCCATTACACCAAGAGCTGTGTTGCATTATCCTATAGCCAAAATACAAGTCCCCAACTCCAGCAGTGCCCTGCACACCCCTCCAGGTGCCCTTCCCAGGGTGGCCAGGAACCCTTGGAATGGAAGTGGCCATGCTTAACCATCACATTTTAATGCTGCTTAGCACCCAGTTGGGACAAGTTCAAAGTGCCACCTGGTTTGGTGGCAGCAGCCACTTTGCAGCTGCCAGCACTGCTCTGTGTGCCAGCCCTTGGTGCTGAGTGGAGCTGGCAGCAGGGTGGTTAAAATGGGCCATTATAATGGGTTAGGGCCCTGGGCAGCTGCACACAGCCTTTCCTTGCTGGCCTGCAGTGAGCAGAGAAGCTGGGGGGAGGCAGCATGGCCTGGGAAGGGCACAGAGTGCCCACCTGAGCTTCCCAAAATGCCCTGAAGCACCTGGAAAGGAAAAAACCCAAGGAGAATCAGCTTTCCTCCAAAAAAACCCTCCCAAATGCACTGGCAATGAAGAGCTGCTCCAGTCTGGGCTCCCCAGCACAAGAAAGGAGCCCAGGGAAGGATGCTGGAGCACATGGTGGGCAAGGAGAGGATGAGGATGGAGCTGAGCCTGGAAGGGGAAGGCAAAGGAGAGACCTTGCTGCTGCCTGCAGGGTGTGAGGAAGGTGGAGCCCTCAGAGGGATGGCAAGACTCTGGCTGGCACATGGAAAATTCCAGCTCGACACAAGAATGTTTTTCACCATGAGGGAGGGACCAGAAGCAGAGGAATCCACATCCTCAGAGACACTCCCTGGGAACTGAGCTGCTTTCTGCCCACAGCCAGCTGAGCTCTCACTTCTCAAGGTCCAGGACTCGTTTGTAGGAGCAGACTGGGAAAAAATTCCCTTTTCCCTTTGCCAAAGGGAATTCTTTTTGCATTTGAAGCAAGGTCCCTTCCCCACAGAGGAGCCCCTTGGTGCTGGCACCAGCGTGGCTCAGGGACTGCAGTGACAGCCTGTGACTCCAGCTCTGCTCCATCTGTCCCTGCCACCTCAGATTCCCTCAGCCCCAGCAGCCACACTGCTGCTGCTCAGGCTCATCAGGACTTCCCAGCCTGGGCAGCAACCTGAGCTGCAGCACAGAGCTGAAATTGGAACACTGTGCTCCTTCTTGCAAAGGGAACTGCAAGGATAACCCCAAACCTGTGTCTGCAGCCACCCCACCTGCCAAAAAAAAGCTGGGGCTGCACTGCAACAGGCCCCTCATGGCTGGGATCAAGGCTGGAAAAGCCTCTTGAGATCCTCGAGGCCAAATACCAACCCAGCACTGCCAGGGCTCCACCAATACAGCACCCATGGATTGACTGAACAATTCCAGGGATTGGTGATTCCAGCACTGCCAGGGCTCCACCAATACAGCACCCATGGATTGACTGAACAATTCCAGGGATTGGTGATTCCAGCACTGCCAGAGCCAGCACCAATAGAGCACCCATGGATTTATTGAACAATTCCAGGGATTGGTGATTCCAGCACTGCCAGGGCTCCACCAATACAGCACCCATGGATTTATTGAACAATTCCAGGGATTGGTGATTCCAGCACTGCCAGGGCTCCACCAATAGAGCACCCATGGATTTATTGAACAATTCCAGGGATTGGTGATTCCAGCACTGCCAGAGCCAGCACCAATACAGCACCCATGGATTTATTGAACAATTCCAGGGATTGGTGATTCCAGCACTGCCAGGGCTCCACCAATACAGCACCCATGGATTGACTGAACAATTCCAGGGATTGGTGATTCCAGCACTGCCAGGGCTCCACCAATACAGCACCCATGGATTTATTGAACAATTCCAGGGATTGGTGATTCCAGCACTGCCAGAGCCAGCACCAATACAGCACCCATGGATTTATTGAACAATTCCAGGGATTGGTGATTCCAGCACTGCCAGAGGCAGCACCAATACAGCACCCATGGATTTATTGAACAATTCCAGGGATTGGTGATTCCAGCACTGCCAGGGCCAGCACCAATACAGCACCCATGGATTTATTGAATAATTCCAGGGATTGGTGATTCCAGCACTGCCAATGTCTGCTCACCCTTTCTGTGAAGATATTTTCCCCAATATCCAATCTAGACCTCCTCTGGCCCAGCCTGAGAACATTTCCCCTTGTCCTGTCCCTGTTCCCTGGAGCAGAGCCCATTCCCCCCTGGCTGTCCCTCCTCTCAGGGAGTTGTGCAGAGTGAGAAATTCCCCCTGAGCTCCTTTTCTCCAGGCTGAGCCCTGCCAGCTCTCTCATGACATGTGCCCCAACCCCTTGACAAGGAAGTCCAAGGAGGGAAGACAAATTGCTGTAATCAGCACATGGATTTTGGACAGAAAGCAGGAACCACGATGTGAGGCTGTACAGTGAAGTCTGAGAAAACCCCTGTCACCTGCAGCTCTTCCCAAAGAGCTCCTTGAAGCACCCTGCACGTGAGAACCACCAGTGTGGCCACACCAAGATCCCCCTGTGCCAGGGATGTGTGTGTAAGGAAAGCTAAAGCAGGGATTTTAGGC